>OZ018328.1:23503450-24005950 GCA_963969495.1 Ceratothoa steindachneri | reverse complement strand
ATATATAACAGTGTGGAAGTAGAGTCCTTATTTAACTGAGGCTGATTATATTTCATTAAAAGGGACTCAATTATGAGAAAGTCAGATTTAGATTTTGATGAAGATAATATTTTAAATTGATTATAATCTATAGGTATTTTACATGAATAGGAATGAGATCGGACAGCAGAGTATTCTTTTATGGAGAGATCCATTCCTGTCCTGTAACTGACCCCACGGTGAGCATCAATGCGAACCTTGAGAAGACGTTCTGTACATCCAATGTACATTCCAAATAACATTTAAGACAGGTGAATTTATATACTATTTTTTCTAACTAGTCACCATGAATTAATTACAACTTAAACAACCAACTAGCTAGCCCTTTTTTTACGACCAACGAACTACATAGATCAGAGAACCAACGAATACTAAATCACATCTTTCTTGTTAGTATAATTTTTAAATTCATTCATTTCAGCTCACAGCTTTCTCAGAATCAGGTAACAAATTTTAGTGTATATATTGAGGTTTTCATTTTCTTTTAATTTGTAACTTTATTAATTTTGTTTGAATTTATTTATTTCTATCTTAATATACAGATTTTTGTCCTTTATATTGCATTTTGATTTTTTCTTTTTGTTTTACATCCTAAAACATTTTTAGCCTACAGCCATTAATTATCACTGTTCTCATAATTGTTAAGCAATTGTTCATATATAAATCTTTAATATTCTAGCCTAGAAGATGGGTCCAGAGCACGAAACGTTTGCAATATATGTTATATTCAGTACTTGCTCTCCTTTTCCTGCTGAAAATCCGGCTTGCTAGAGGCAGAAACATACACGGAGGTATATATATAATATATATATATATATATATATATATATATATATATATATATATATATATATATATATATTTCACGATATATATTATGGATCTCATATTACCCTCTGAAGCCATCAGTTTGGCATTTCAAATTAATATGAAGAAAGTGATTTCAATTTTTGAGAATAAACTATCACATGAAGAGGGGGGTCGAAGCCATGGGGTACGAGTCTACATCCTGAGAGCAACGTCCCAAACCTCAACAAAGTGTATGTTCATGCAAGGTGACCAGTGTCCCAAAAATGGGACATGAAAGAAAATATATTTAATATTTACATGAACTTTTTTAACGACGCACTTATCATGTCAGTGCATTCCTTAATTATTAATTAGCATAATCATTTGATACAAACACCTCATGACACTGACACTGAAGGTCCTCATGTGAGTCACTTTGCTTTATAGGAAAATTTTCCAACTTTGGCGCCACCTAACGTCGCAAATTGTAAACTGTGTTAATTTATTTTCATGGGATATACTCAAAGAAACTTGCAAAGAAATGCCTTAAAATAGAAAAACATAATTATGATTTTAAATTATTAATTTTATTCAGTAATAAAGTTGGGACATTAGCCGTTAATGGGTTACTATTTCTATTTCCTTGCATTCATCATCGACCTTGTATACAGCGTTAGTTACCGCCAATCTTCTGCTCGTCACTATGTTACGATGAGTTGACTGATTCTGCAATTGCAATGCTGAAGATGACGAATAGAATATATATTGAGGTGAATTGTTTTTTTTTCAATTCGACAAGGGGAGGAAATAATTACAATGTCTGCCTCACAAGCCTCCCTTTCCTTATGACCAATGGTTCATCTTTTTATACAAACACTAGGAGTTGTGCGGCGGTCTCTTTTAGCTCTATTTCTTTGCCATGATTTTTTTAAGCCATCATTCATCGAGACCATTCTGATTCACTGACCAAATTATGGCATCTATGTAGTATACATAATATCATTAAACGAAAGAATCCTATTCTTAGTAAACAACAATCCGCAAAATGAAACAAAGATTGGAGAGTAACAAATAAATAAGCCCAAAAGTGGAACAAGAAGTTAACTTTGATAACTTTGAAAAACAGAATCCCCAGAGTCGGGTCCGAGTATTGACACTGGAAAATAGCTGCGAGAACAATTTTTTAAAACCGTACCGAAAGAATTATTTCGCCTAACTTTTATCATGTTCTTTATTTGTATTGTATTTTAACTTTGCCTTTAATGATAATTTTGCCTTCAACTTCTCTTAAGCAATATCAATATCAATCAGCTCAACTCGATTGTCTTAAAAATGGGTTTACACCAATGGTTTTCAATCTGGGTGCCGCGAAAGCCAACAATGGTTGCCGCGGGAGCGACCCCAAAAATAATTTTTAAAACACCTAAATGGCAAAAATAGAAATATCTCTTTCAAACATTTATAAAAAAATCTAATGACACTTGAAAGCATTTGAATATAGTTTTTCTGCATTGTGCAACATAAAAACAACAAAAAATAAAGATTGTAGACAATGACTGAAGACATTAGAGTTGCCTTGTCAATTTTACGTCCAAATATTAGAAAATTATGTGATACTCATCAAGCTCAAAATTCCCATTCAAATTTTAAAGGTACGATTTATTTATTTTTATATTTTTACCTTATTTCGATTAAACATAATTAAATTAAATGTCAATTGTGGTTAATTTTAAAATAATTCTAGATAGCAATCAGGATACTTCTATTATAAAATGGTTGAAAACTATTGGTTTACACGAAGTATGTATTAGGACAGGATTCAACTCTACTTACATAATAAACGTGCTAGTATGTTAGCTATGAAACTACAGTAAATTGGTTTTATAGTATTTAGCATTCGAATATGATTTAGGACTGATATTTAGCTTGTATAATTGTTAAATAGAATTTTAAAAAAAAAGGTCTGGATCGTTTGTTTGGCTTGGTCATGCTTAAGACAAGTTTAAGTCAAGGGTATTTTCCTTTCTTTCGAGAAGAAAAATTAGTGATTTTACTTATAGGATACTACGTATGGTTTCCCTTACTTATCATACTGCAGGTGACATCTGGAAGTTTGTGTACATTCCCAGGTCCAACTACCACGCTTGCGTGCCCTTTAGGCCCAAATGCCTGCAAGAAGATGTTCGGCTATATATCTTCCACATATTTTTCATCCTCTATCTTCACGCTCTTTACAGATCGTGTTTTACAAACATTCCTTGGAAGATTCTCTCGTTAGGTTTTCGCTTCATATAAAAATTGTTTTCCCTCTTTACTAATTCGTCACTAGAGCATATTTAAATTTCCTATTGCAGGGGGGGAAGGGTCTCTACGACCTGAGGCACCGGATCTGGGTAATTTTTTTATCCGATGAAGTATTTAAAGGTAAAGAGTTAATGACAATCATATAGGGTGAATATAGTGGGAATGCAAAAGGGGGCGCTTTTGTGTTGTTTAGCAACCATCTGGCGACTGCGTCAAGCGAATAAATCGGCGTAATTAATTGAAAGCCAACTACTAGACTACATTAAAATAAAATGAAGGCAAAACGCAAAGATCCCCCCCCCCCCAAAAAAAAACAACAAAAGCCTAGGCAACAAAAGCAAAAAAAAAAACTAAACAACAAACAGAGAATGAATGTGCGCGAAGATCACCCAGATTGGGACATTCACCAAGAAAGTGGCAAACAGTCTGGTGGACAAGGTAGTCGTCGCATTAAGGTGTTTGGGAGTGATCTATCAAATGGCGGTGTGTCCCGCAAATGTGCCCAATTCGAAGAGGGCAAAATGCGACCTGAAGCCAACGCTACATTGGTGGGTAGGTCCATGGGAACAGACTAGGAGCAATGGCACGCAACTTTAAGTTCACCTCAAATGTCTACCATCCTCTTTGCCAGGCAACCCGTCTGCTCTGATTCATACCATGTAGTTGCCCAGTACGAGCTGGGTCTTTGGGGCCCTCTTCGGCGCGCTCAATCCATTCAATTCCCACATGTACAGAAACACAGCAGAAAATAATCTCAACATACAATCGGCTCGCGGCAACCGTGGCGTCACTTATAGTGCAAACTAAGCTGTCAGATGATTCTAAATCACCGAGAACACTTGGGGGCGCCTTTTGAGTCGCTTAAGATCACAACCTGGTCTTCATACCGAGAGGTGTATTACAACCAGTTCGGCCGTCAAGACAGACCCAGCGCCTAGGAGAGCCCCACTGAATTCAAACAGAGGGAATACAGCGTGGAAGTTAATCCCTGCCCTGGGAATTAAAGCCATTCATGCATATTGGCACAGATCCAAGGTGACATAAACTGTAATCCAACATGATTTAAAGCAATATTCCTGGAGGTGTGGAAGCTTTGAGAGAAAAGGGGTGTCAACAAATAGTCAAAGATGGTGGTACCCTCTATGGTGGCGTCTTGCGCAGAAACAGAGACGCTACACCGAGCCCTCGAAGGAGTTTTCTAGCCGTAAACCTAGAGAGTGTATACTATGACTAGCATAGGTATCAACAAGGTCAGACGCTAACGTAGTGAGAGCCGTTGGCGACTGATGGAGGTGCTGGGCTCTTGCATACAAAATCATAATGCACTGTGAACCGCGCCGAGCGAGTGGCATTTCTCCGGCAAAAATAAGTATGCTCTCAGTGGGGTCGTACGGAATGTGCCGTTCGCCAGAAGAAGACCAGTGTTTTAGATCGACTCGACTTTCTGAAATACAGGATCAGCTGCGGATGCGTAAAACTCTAATAGCTAGTCAAGCTTCGAACGAACAAAGGATCGTTTACAGTAGTCACAATAGAATCACAAGTGTTGAAAGCTACCCAACGAAGAATGAGCATGACATGGGTCCAAGAGAACCTAAGCCTGCAAATATGAGCCTCCTTGGTAGGCCATCGATCGAAAACAAAACCAAGGAAGCCGTGTGAATCCACCAATTCCAGGCAAGATTATTTTAGAAACAAGTCCGGGTCGGGGTAGAGCCGCGGAGGCGACAAATGTGCACATCTTAGTCTTAGCCAAAGAAAACCGAAACCGGTGCGCCTCGACAAAGCAAGAGATGGTCCACTCCTTCCCCACAACACCTGCTGAGAGAGAATTTCAAATTGATATAAGTGGGTAGGTGTGTGTAAGGGACAAAGAAAGGGCGTGTGGATAGATAGCTGAAAATAGACAAATGGTGAAAAGAGAAAGAAGTGTGGTAGGGTACAAAGAGATGCTAGGCGCCTGGTGGGCAGGCCCATCACTTTCATAAATGGTATTGCCATGTGTTTCCTTTGTTGTTTTTTTAAGGTTTTTGTTTTATGGCGTTCAAGCCATTTATCCCAATAATTAATATAATGTTTTTCGGGTATGTAATGTGCATTTACTGTTGTTTTGTAATATATTACTTAAATGTGTGCTGAATGTTTATTGTACTTTATTTAATTTGTTTTGTCTGTATTTAAGTGTTTACTGTTTCTTCTTATCTTCTTTCTTCGCGTCACGTTTGGTTTGCTAGAGTCTTGTTTGTTGTGCGATGGTCAAATTTGGGGATTTTTCTTGAATCGAGTTTGTTTTCTTGATCGGTTTTGATGGGTTTTAATTTATCATCATGCGTTGAACGGCACTTCGTCCCCGCCAGCCACTAGGTTAGTGGAGCTTGGAAATATGGCGCGACATATGGCTCTTCTGTTCTGGTTAATCATTTAAATGATATCCTCATCCAGCTCCTAATTAACAAGTTCTTGCTTTTTCTGAGTCTGTTGCTCTAGAACTTTGTTAATGGGTGTTATCTCCGCCTCCGTTTGCAATTCTTCTTAGAGTCTTCATTTCCGCCTATGTGTACCCGTCAGTAGGTACATGCATTTATTTTGCACTGTTTGTGGTTTCCTCTTTTGCGTTTTTGAGACACAAGAGAGGGTGGAAGTGGGGTATATCAACGCTGGAATAAGAATAGCGTTGTAGATCTTTTTCTTATTGCTTTTACGTAGATTTTTAAACATATACAGAGTTCTGAGTGCGACCGAGGCTTTAGAAATTCTATCCTCGACGTGCCTTCTGTACCCAGATGAAGAAATTTTTCACTTCGATACATTGCACTCCGTGGTGTAGGGATAGCGTCTATCCCCCACTGACATCTGAGAGTAGTCTACTGTTAATGGGGATGTAGCAGAATAAGGTTGAAGGGCGAGCACATGCCCTTCTGTACCCACGTGGTCCTGAGATCAGCGCATGAAGCTTTGAAAGCACGCCGTTATCACACCCCGGCTGTATTTGCTTAGGGACCGATTTCATCGTCTCCCATGGCCGCCTTTCAGCCATCATTCCTGCATCCATCCCATCATAAGATCGAAGTTCGTCGAACATTCTATGCAACGTTATCACAACCCCCCCCCCCTTCTGTCGAAGGAGTCACCGACTTTTCCACAAAATCAAACGTGTGTGCGGGGAGGCGGCCGCCAAGCCACCAAAAGCCACCAAAAGCCACCTCACCGGGCGTCTATGTAATCCTTCGACTCAGTTTAGTAAGAAGCACTAATAGACTTCCCACCTACCACCAAGAACGAGCTGAAGGACGCAAGCCTTTCCCGCGATCGGAGACATCAACGATTTCGAGTCGATAACGAAGGCTAAATTGACATCCATGAACTCTGCCGTAGTCAATCAGCGAGTATCTGACGAGGATTCCCATCTCCGAAGGCCATCTGCGAGTGCTCCTTTATCTGAAGCGAGAGTTAACTCGACTTCCCCTTTACAGTCATCCTATCCCAACTTGTCTCTTTTCTGCAACGACCACGTAAGCAATTGTAAGCGTTGCCACCTGCAGATTGATCTAGAATCTGGCTTACCCAATTTATTCATTCTTTGTGTGTACGCCCCGGTTTGAAACCCCCCTCTAAATCATCGACATAAATCCGACCCCCTTAATCCCTTAATTAACCCACCTATATCTCGCGTAGACATTTAACTCCGTCTGTGCAACCATTCCCTTTAAACCCAATATTTGTATATATTTAAATATTATTTTGGTGCTAGTAAAGATACATTTAGGTCATTGTCTTTCTTTTTTCAATCCAAACGCGTACCGTTGCCTGTTAATCTTTGGCCAACTTACACTCTGAAATATTTGTTTTAAAAAGGACCCAGCAACGTTACTAATAAACCATCCCCAGTGGACTCATAACAATTTCCCCATTCACTAACGGTCTTCAACAACCTTCGGCACAGAGCCCTAAAAGTACTGACGTATATATATAGAGAGAGTTTGGTTATTCCACGACAGGGGACTACTTTGAATTTCTATTGGTTCGTTCGGATCTTCCATGCTGCGCATTCCTACATGGACAAGTGATTATCTGGCTGAAATCATCGGCGTAGTGAAAGTTTAGGGAAGAATAATCCATAGTTCTCTTTATATCCTAACTCTTTTTCTTTTTAGGAGAGGAGACCAGGGAATGAACCCACTAATCTTCAACTCAGGAAGGCATCCCTAGGTTGGACGGCCTTGCCTCAGCATGATGCTTCTCCGAGATGGAGAAGTCCAACTTTACTACGAAATTTAAAACCAAGAAAAATATAATAGGAAAAATCTTCACTGAAGAGACTAATAAAACAGTATCCTTAGGCAATAGATGACAACATACAGATAAGAGTCTAATGTAAAAAAAATTCAAATCTATCCTCCAAATTTATCACTAGGGAGAAAAGAAAGAGCCAGAGCAACATAATATACCAATTTTCTTGCTTTGGTGAAGGTTGTACATCTCCGAATATGGTTTGACCACAAATCCCATCCAGATTTGCGCAAATCAACATTGATTCACACTGAGTAAAATATAAGACACGATTCACCGAATTAACAAAGTAAAAGACATTTAAGGAAACTTCAAAATATCATACAATCCCAAGACGAACTCCAACTGAAGGTCGTAACAGTCATCATAATAAAAAATATTAAACCTAACATTAATATAGAGAATAATTAAATTTCATATCTATTTAAAATTGTATAATTATAATATATATATATATATATATATATATATATATATATATATATATATGTAGCAGAATGAGGTTAAATGTCGTCCACATGCCCTTCTATACCCACGTGGATCCTGAGATCACCGAATGGAGCTGGTAAAACCATAGCTGAACCTAGGCAAGGAGGCGGCCGACGCCGTTATCACCCACCCCAGCTGTATTTGCCTAGGGACCAATGTCATCGTTCCCCACGTTCTCTTCTCCGATAGCCTTCTGGCTTTCCGCTCGAAGATTGAAATCCGTTGGACATTCCAACAAACGTTATCACGATTTTCCCTTTCCCCAAATTAGCGCGCGCGTTTGGAGGCACTTCACCAGGCGCCTATATAACGCTTCAACTGAGTTTAGAGAGCAGCACTGTTAGACTTCCTCCAACTCCGACGAACGAGCTAAAGGACGCTCTTCCCCTCTCTCCCCAACGCGGCGTCTTCGATTCACCTTGAGGATTAAATCGATCCGTAAACTCCGCCTTAGTCAATCGACAAGCTTCGTCATCAGTGAACTTTGCCTTAGTCAATCGGCTAGGACTCACAAGGATTCCCAACTGCGAAGGCGACAAATGCTTCCTCGTCTGAAGCAAGAGGTAAACCGACTTTTTCCGCCCCATTCACCGTACCGCAACTAGCCTCTTTTCGGCAACGAGCACATAAGGTAATCGTAACCGTTGCTGCCTGCAGATTGATCTTGAATCTAGCTTACACAATTACTCCATTATTTGTGTGAACGCCCTAGTTCAATCCTCCTTTAAATCACCAAACTGAATCTCACTTCTTTAATCCCTTGATTAACCTACTTGAACGCGTGTGGACCTTTTACCCCGTCTGGGCGACCATTCCCTTTAAATCCAATTTTTATGTAAATATAAATATCATTTTGTTGTTAATCAAGATAGATTTTCGTCATTGTGTTTCTTTTGCAACCCCAGCACGTACCAGCTACCTGTTAATCTTTGGCCAACTACACTCTGAAATATTTGTTTAAAAGGACCCCGTAAAGTTAATAATAAACCATCCCCAGTGGACTCATAACAATTTGCCCTTTCACTATCGGTCTTTAACCTACTTCTTCCCCAGGCCCCAAAGTACCTACGTATATATAAATATAGAGTCTGGCCATTTCACGACAATATATATATATATATATATATATATATATATATAAACAAGATGACCATGACAGAGCAGTAGATACCTCGTAACATTTATTTCAAACTTTTCAGGATTATAACATCCCATCATCAGTTTTAGAGAAAGAATACAAAATACAGAGTTAAATGTATAGATAAAAAGTTAACACATACAATAAAATTGTGAAACAAAAATATTAAATTTGAAACGAATTGATTACATTAGAAATACGGAGGAAAAAACAAACAAAACCAACGAGTGAATTTCTAAAAAATAGGAAAGAAAATAATTGACAGTAGATTTTATTCTTGCCCCCCCCCCTAAAAAACAATGTGAAATTTAACAAATTAGCATGTGTTATAATGAGTAACTATATTTAATGGGACAGATAATGAGTTATTATTTAGACTGGGTTGAAGTTTTGTGATATAAATTGTCGCTAGCATGTAGAGGTCTGAGAAGTTTCTTACCCCATTAAGTATAGTGAAGTTCTCGAGTGTAGCCTTAGAGCCACATTGTGACAGATGGTTTCGAATTGGGGATGGATCAGGTTTTGAAAGGTGTAGTCCAGTTCTTTCAGATCTACGTATATGTTGCATGAAGCGGGAATAAAGCGTACGCCTTGTTGCCCCCACATATGATACAGTGCTACTGCACGTACAACAAAAAACGTATATAATTTTAGACTGCATATTGGTGGGTGGTTGATCTTTGAACTTAAATAATTATCCCAGTCTAAAGTCATTAATGAGGACAATACATGGTAATAATTGAGGATAGGCTGAATTTAATAGTTTTAACAAGTGTCCATCAATTCGTTTGCCACTTATATATATATATATATATATATATATATATATATATATATATATATATATATATATATATGCATGTTTTATTAAAGACCAGGTCTAGTCGAACCTTGATTAGCTTCTTTCTTTGCTTTTCTAATTTCCTTATTATTCTTTTTTCGTCTTGCGAAAGGTTATAGATAAGTGTTCCGATATTCATGGTATATTTTCAGCTAGCTGAGCTTTCGGTCACATTTGACCATCTTCGGAGCGAATTAATTTGACACTGGTTAAACATTTAAAGGCATTACATTTATATACTAATGATAATTTAGATAATGAAAAGAAGGAGAATGTGGTTGACAGGAAGTAGTTAGAAAAGGTACATTTGGGAATGGGATTTCGGTCATTATTGATCGTTAATCCGTAAGGAGTTTTAAGGTTCGCTGGGTGGCGGTCAATTGGGCATTAATCTTCGGTTTTTCTTCTTGGATTAGGATCGCTTCCAGGATATGAAGGAGTATGCGGTCACTTCTCCTTTTAATATCGGTGTTTTGTACTTAAATTATCGTGTTAGTTGAATTCCATGTTGCATAAGGTGGTTCTTGATGTCACCGTTTTGCAGATGCATGGTGAGTCTACGAGATTGGGATGTGCAATCTTCAGGCGGACAGGTGAATTCATAAATTACATTGGAAGTTTTCAATTCATTTTTCGTACTTGTGTCGTTGATAATGAGATGATTACTTATTTTTTTGGTTTTATAATATATTGTGACTTGTAGCGTTTCTTCTGGATTCGTGCATTTTGTATTTTGGTCTATAATATTCTTGACTGTTCTTTCGTCGATTTTATACGATTCACTCATTTGGTTCATATAGAAGATATTTATTGGGAGTTTCTTATTGTCTTCATTTTTATTATTGTTATTTTCATGTAGGTTTTTCAGAAATATATTTGTTTCTTTGTCCACCATAGTGTTGGAGAAACCATTATTTATGAGGACTTGCTTTATTCTTTGAATTTCGTTATGGAACAATGCCCATGATGAACATCATTTGTATGCGCGTCTTTTTCATATCTTTATGGACATTCGCCATCTCCATTGAGACAATTGCCAGAATTCGTTGGTTTAGTATATACTTGAGTTGTGTATTTATTTTCACTTGCTGTCACTTCAATATCAAAGAACGGTAATTTTCCGTTAGAATTGAGTTCATACGTAAATTTTAGTACAGAGTGCTCTTCCATTCTTGTTTTAAGTCTTTTTAGTTGATTTCCATCTTTAATTACAAGATATATATCGTCAACGGAACGGCAGTAGGTTGAAGGTTTGAGATGATTCTCCGTCAATATTTCTTTTTCTAGGCGACCCATGTAGAAGTTTGCAAAAGTAGGTCCGAGTAGTGAGCCCCATTGCAACTCCGTTAATTTGTTTGTAGAGTTTTCCGTTAGGTGCGCGAAATGGTGCTTCCATTGTGCACGCCTTGAAAAGATTCTTCAATGTGTTGGGGTCTAATTTAGGAGCAAGTTTGTTCAAGTTTTAATATACTTCGTTAATTATTATGTATATTGTTTCTTCGGTGGGTACGTTTGTGAAGAGGCTTTCTACGTCCAATTAGGCTATGATTCCATCCGGTTTTGTATTGTGAATTATATCAATAAATTCATCTGTTGATTTAATAGAATATTCATTTGAGATGAAGTCACTGATAATTTTGTTAATTTCTTTTGAAATTTGGTATGTTGGCATGAGAAGTTGCGAGATTATCGGTCTTAAGGGGCTGTTATTTTTATGTGTTTTAACATTGCTATACATGTATCCTGGAGTAAACTCGACTGTGAGTTTTTGAAAATGTACACCTCCTTTCCCTTTATTCGCTTCACTTATTAGCCGGTTGATATCTTTTTTGAGAGTTTCCGTAGGGTCCCTTTGGATTTTTTTTTTAATTTGGACGTGTCTTCCAGTATGTCTTGTATTTTTGAGATATCTTCTTCTTTTTTCAGTATAACGTAAACTTTTGATTTATCCGCTCTGCGGATGACTATATCCTGGTTGTTTTTAAGTTGTTTGATTGCATGAGTATTTGGTCACCGGGGGTTTATTGGTCCCTCGTTTTAGGATGACGATGGGATACTAGTGTATGGGTGTCTGGCTAAGGCGGTTAAGGCGGCATTACAGTTGAGTTTTCTGTGAGTCCAAAGAGTTCTTTCGGTTAATCAACTTGTATGATGGATTGGAATAGTAAACTGGTTATTGTTTGTCAGAGGGAATGACTCGAAAGAAAATGGCAGTTGAGTTTTACGTGTTTTGTTTGCGCGTTCACGACTTTGGGATTGACTCTCAGTGTGAATGTTTAGTGTTTCTTGTAAGTTTCTTTCCGCCTCAGATTGTTTAGACTATAGACGGATGGATAGAGGACAAGCAACGGACTCGTGATGCTAATAATAAATAGCGCTACTTATATACAAATCATAATGAAAACAATACGAATAATAATGTTTTTTCCAGTTTATTTATACCAACACCAATTAAGGAGGGCGTGGCTTCTCTTCTCTGATTTCAACGCGGAGCGGAGCTTAACGTGTGTGTGTGTTCTCTACTAAAACTGATGGGTCGAACCAAAAGGAGTGTACATGTTCAGTGTAGGCACGTGTGCACTAAAGGAGTCTTTACTTTTGTTCATCTGACCGGGCTTATCAAGTCGACACTCATACCAAGCTTAATTTCGTCGTTCACAGGTTCATGTAAAATCTGGCCGGTCAGAACCGATTCCGTTATATGTTTGTCCAGCTGTTTTACACTACCTCCGGTATCTGTTTTTAAACCTTGGGCTCACACCTGTTTTCTCATATGTGTATGTTTGTACATTCGGGTGGGAACCCAACAATTTTGCTTGCATCTTTGCAACTTATTATGTTTTGCATTGCTACATATTAAATTACGATTTAACATCGATTACAACAAGTATTACTTTGTTCTACATTAGGTCATTGTTACAACATGACATATTATTTCAGGATTTGATTTGTGTGCCCAATTTTGAGATTTCATAGAGTCAACGGGGTGCTCATTTGTGAGGCTCCTTTTAGCTCTACTCCAACAAGGTATTAGGGTGTTTTACTCGCGGGGTAAAAAAAATGAAATGTGTTGAAAGTTGTCAGCACGGGCGTCCCCTTGTTTCTTATGACCTATAAATATTTTATGCAAAGAATTTGGTTTGATTCGTCAATATTTACTGGTCGCACATATTGACAAGATTCCAGATGTCAAGTGAAAGTTCGAAAAACTCAATTAGAGTAGAAGACAAAAAAAATGCAACGAACGGTATTCAACTGAAAATGTTCAAACAAAGTTGTGAAAAATCTCAAAGAGGCACCAGAAATGCAGAACAATTCTGTAAGTAGAGCAGGGCAATCAAGTCGTTGGTGAATGGGGCTCAAGGAGCAGGAGGGAAGTTAGCGACCACTACAGCCTTTGTTATCTTGACAGTTTTGTGGTCATGATGAACAACTTTGAGGAGGAACTGCTCTTGTTGTTCGTCTTTGGTTCGGGCTTGGAGTCTTTGGATCAGTGCAACTCCTCTCTCTGTTGCATCAGTGGCGATATCCAGGCTTCGGACGGTGACTCTAGTTCGTAGATCTTGCAGAAGATGTTCCACGTTCTGGGTAGTGACCATTCTCCTAGCGAAGACCAAAATAGACTCTAAAGTTCGCCTTCGCCTTGTCACCAATTCGGAAAGACTGTCAAGGAGAGTGAAGTTATTCTTTTCAAATCTCTTGAGTTCTTTCGAGGTTGCTGGACGGCTTAGGTTCTTGACCATGGCGGCCTTGTCATCGGGAGAGACTCGTTCATTGAAGAACGCTAGGGATTCTCCTTGCTCCGAGAGCTACCAGCGGTGCGTTCGGAGGGCCTTCTCTGCTGTTGACGTGAGTTTTCTATCCACAAACACCTGAAGACTCGTCAAGAACTTCAGGTCATTCTTCGGTGCACAGTTCGAGACAGTTGCTTCATGCCAGAATCTAACGTAAATGAGACTGACGAAAGGGGTCAGTCGTCGGACTCCGCGCTTTTCCGACCTCGTCAGATCCAGTTGTTGAAAAAACAGGGCAATCTTGAGGGTGTAAATAGCCTTTGCCATCCATCTTGCCTGAAGGAGTTCGAGATAGTTCTCCCTTGGGTGAGCTCTCTCCCGTATGACTCTCCTGAGGACGTCTTCAGCTTCTGTGATTAGCTCGACTCATCCAAGGGTTCCTCTTTGTTGAGGATACCGACGGATGCCTTGTTCAAGAAGTCCCATCTTTCTCGGAATCGCTTTAACAGAAGAATCCCGGGACTTGGGGTAGGGCCGAAAAGGAGTTCGTAGGTGTCCTTCAGTACCACCTCGTGAATGTTATGCTGGTATGCCAACCAAAGAAGATGTCTTCCAAGGGACTGTTCAGTTATAGTGCAAGCTCCGCTAATCATGCCACTGTTGTACGCAGTCGTATCAAAGGAGAGAGCGAGGATCTTGTAAGCAATCTAATATGTTTCTAGCATCCGAAGGACAGTAGCCACTACTTCTCTCCCGATCCCATCAATGGCGATAGATACTCCAAGAAGCTCCTCAAAGTTGGTCCTAGTAAGCACAAAAGCGATTATCTCATCTAAGCTCCGAGATGTGGCAGCCCTTTGAATCAGTTTGCCATCCCAATGGAGAACAAGGGGAGGCGGATTACGGAAGGTTTCTTCTTCAATGCGCTTTGCTTCAGTTTTTTGGTTATTTCTCCTCATCCGATCCATCATGGAAGCAGAGGATTAGATCTCCAAGACATCATGCCCTAAGCTTAAGGCTGCAGCAACGAAGGACGCAGTAGCTTGACGACATGAAATGTTTTCCCGGTCCCAAATCGTGGTTAGGGCTTGGGTCATTGCGTTCTTGGGCGGTCTTCTCCTCCGTGGGCTTTTTGCTGGAGAAGAACAGACTTGGAAGTCCTCATCTGACACCGATGATCTTGAAGACACAGAGGATGAATCGAAAGTGTCTTCCAGGGCAACCTTCTTCAACAACTTCTCCACTTAAGCCTCTTGCTTCCTCTTTCTCATCCGCGCCTTCTTCATTTCGTCAGGCTTTTTGGCGACAGGAGACGCATGGAGTTTATCGACACTCCCCATTGAACATGACTGTTTGTCCTTTCTCTGCCGTTCCAGAAAGGCCAAATCTTCTTTTGGGACGTTGGCCTCCGCGATCTTACCTCTCGCGATATCGAAGACATCCTGAAGGTCGTCCTTCCAAACCTCCCTCTTTGTCACAGCGGCAGGTGTTTCCCGCTTGGCTTCCTTTTTGAGACTCAAGTACTCGTTGAGAAGGTTCCTGATGTTACGGCGGATCACGTGCTGCTCCGCCTTGACAGTGAGGTTCGTTTTCTCTCACACTTCGTGCAGCTTGAGAGAGGTGCTCTTGGCCGCCTACGAGTAGTTCTCTCTCTGCACCTGATGGTGGTGCAGAAAGATCAGGAGGACATCTTACGCAAGGGCAGGCGGCTTTCCAAGAAACCTGGATTTTGTGACTTTTTCAGGAGACAGAGAAAGTTATTGCTTAGTGTGAAAGACAATCTGAAAGAAACATCAACATGTCATTCAGAAGGGAAAGTTAATACCCTCACCATGAACCTCTCCTCGCCCCCATGGACACAACAGAAAATACAAATGTGTGTGACTTGTTAACATGGTTCGATTTTGCTAAGGTTTTGCACGCAGCCCTTTTTATAGAGAAGGTTCAAAGGCAAGCCCGTGCTGATAAAATTATTACACTTCACAAAATATGAAACACCCTAATATATATAATGTCATACGTTCATTCAACAAATAAAACAAATATTAATTAACAATGGTTATTTAAATACAATTGTAGACAAAGGGATCAAAACATCTTTGCCAAATTTACATATGAATTAAAAGACGATAATAAAAAAAACATTCAATAAATATCTTCTATAAAAAATAAATGAGTGATTCTTATAAAACGGACGAAAGAATAATCAAAAGTATTACACACCAATATACAAAATCTACGAATCCAGAAGAAATATTAAAGGTGATAATATATTACAAAACCAAGAAAATTAGCAATCACATCATTAACAATAACACAAACAAAACAAAAGGAATGAAAGCATCCAATGTAACTAATGAATTTAATTGCCCTCATGAGGACTGTAAGCTTCATCCTACATTGGAGTGACAACCACATCCTTATCTCGGCGACTCACCGTCATTTACAAAATGGCGCTATCAAAAATCACTCCTTAATAGAACCCAGAACCCATCTCTCAAGAGAAATTCTATTATCCTCGATCTTACATAACTTCAATTGTTATTTAACCGCTTTAAGGGTTTCTATTATCCTACCTCACATGCTCCTTTGAGTGCACTGTCACGCTTCCTGTTACGCCCCACTGTCACCGCAAGGGACCGTGTGTATGCCGTTACACTTGGTAGCCGCAGGAGCTGCTTATCCTCCTGGCGTGAGTGCAAATTATTATTATTATTATTATCATTATTACCACTATTGTTATTATAATTTTCATTATTAATAATAATATGTTTATTGTTATATTTATTTTCATTCTTTAACGTTTTATTATTCTTATTGTTCATTATTATTGTCATTGTTTTTATTATTATTTCTATTATTAGTAGTAGTATTGTCATTAATATTGTCACTATTATTGTTATTGTCATTATTATTGTTATTTTATTAGTCATTGAATAAAATTTATATCGTCTGATTTTAATGGTTCTTACATTCCACTTCTAATATACTTAATATCATTTTTGCATTGAAATCACCTTTTTAATTATTACTGTTGTGAGAAATAAACACATGGCTTCACTTTGTAATGCATTTACATTCTATGACATCGTCAAAGATGGAAATGATTAATTCCTACTCGGCAAATATATATATATATATATATATATATATATATATATATATATATATATATATATATATATTATTAAAGCCCAGGTTCAGCTGAGCCTTAATAAACTTTTATTTGCTTTTCTAATTTTCTTATTACATTTTTTTTTTTGTTACGAGAAAAGTTATGAATAAGAGTTCCAATATTCATAATTTATTCAGTATTGTCCCGCGGTACCTTTCGACCTTTGCGCTCATCTTCTGGGGCTATACTGATAAATATAAAGAAATTTAATAGTATAAATAGTAAATAGGTGTAGACATTTTAGGTGTTTTATTAGAGGAGGTACATTCAATGTATTCTTTAATATAAAAAAAATAAATAAATTCGAAATTTATTGGAAAAGTTGGAGTTTAAAGTGAACGTTATTATGGTAAATTTGTGGAATGAGAATTTTATTAGTATTAACGATTTAATCCGTTGAGATTTTCAAGGTAGTCCATCTGTTGGCCATTAAGCCTCGGTTTCTCTTCTTGGATTAAGATAGTTTCCATGATGTGAAGGCGAGTGCGGTCACTTTCCCGTGCGATTTGGGGGTTTTCTAATAAAATTTCTCTTGAGAAATGGGTTCTGTGTTCTATTAAGTAGTGATTTTTGATAGCGCCGTTTTATAAATGATAGTGAGTCGATGCACCCCAAAAGATGAAGGCCAGCCCCATCACACATTCCATGTCACACATTCTCACATCTCCAGGAGCAAAACCTATAAACAAGCATCCGCGTTCGAAGTTGGAAGGGTTCGGTCGGAAAATTCGTCCCAATAACAATAAATCTAAGTTTGGAAGATGCACGACCTATGGGAAGGAACCACCCCCCATTTCGAAGTGAAAATTTTGACCTTTAACTGCAACCCTTTTGTCTCCCACGTCCTCAGCCGATGTTTTCTCCGTCCAGGTGACGCTGCGTAATCGAGTATTTTTTCGGCGCTTCGACGAGGACACGGAGAGGGACGATTTAGCGAACTCGAGTAAATGGTTGATGTAAAACTGAAGCACTTCTCGTCAGGGTCATCAGATGATGCAAGACTGCTATTGAACTTTCTCTTCCAGATCTTCGATTTAATTTGGGGGGAGGGGAGTTCCTGCCATCGATTATTTTCTATGGGAATTTAGGATAACCAAAAATGTAAAGGAAAAATGGAAGACAGTGAGAAAGGAGACTGTGGGGTCATTTTATTCAAACTTCATTTTTAAAAAAGTTCGGAAAGAAAGTGGTAAAGTTAGTAAAATGAAAATGTGTGGTAGGCAAACACCCGGAAAAGCTAAGTAGGAGAGTATTCGGCGCACTCAGGAAGGGTAAATTTTGCTGGGGTCCTGAATCCATACTTATTCTACACGAAGGAATCTCCCCTTGTGTGCAATGGAAAAAATACGAACACTAAATGAGTAAAATTATGATAATGCTAATGATGAAGAGGAGGATAAGCAAAGATCTTTTTGTCTAGACGTATTCATAATTTTACGACAGTAAGGCAAATCGTGTTCGAAACACGTTAATACCATAGACAGAAGTTGACCCATTACCATGAGATGAACTAGTTTGGGTGCAACACTGAGTGGAGTGCATTCAAGCAGGGGTCAACTGCTCATCATAAAATCCCATAAAAGATTGTATCACATCTGAAACCATATCTCTGGGCAACCTTTCGTGACCCTGTCCCACTACCACCACATATATATAACAGCACCGCCCTTTTCTTCCTCAAAATTGACATAGTGGTATAAAAATTTTGTAATTGTGAGATTGATTAGGAGAAATAAAGAAGGGGAGGATCAGAAAAAATAGTGGAATGAGTGTATAGTAGAAGGTAATAAAGATAAGTCTCTGGTCAAAGGGTTTCACTGATGTGTTTTGAGGTGTACGCCTTTGCGTTATATTTGTGATTTGCTGTTAAATGTTAAGACGTTCAAGCCTTTGTAGCAGCAAAGTCAGTTGAATGCGGGAAGCTATAAATCAGGTTTGTGCTTCTAAACTGGTGAAGATGGTGAAGCTGGTATTTTCGATATGTAGTGAAATAAACATTGGGTCTTAAAGCTTTGGATTGAACATTATATAAGATATAATGAAGAAGCTTTGTTTTGTGTTTTGCCTTTGTGCGTGCATGTGGTAGTGTAGGGGTAAGTGAGTAGAGGAATTATATCTTTGTCTGTGTATCGCTTGCTACTCATGAATGCTCTCGTTTGCCTCATAATCGACACATCGAGGTGCTCGAAAATGAGCTCGGAGTGAGAGGGGCGGTTTTTTGTCTATGGACTCATATATCTTTTAATTTCGATTATCTAACTTTGATCAAACATTTTAGCAAAATTGATCGGAGTTAGTCCATTCGAGTCGTGGAGCATGTTTTGTCTTCCCCGATCTTTCCTTTTGGTAATCGTTATAATTACCACCACAGTACTTTGAACCTTGAGTAGTTTAATGATGTGTTGCTTGTGGCTTGCATTTAAATGGACAGGTAGATAAAGGAGCTTTCCATGCATTCTGGGGTGCGTTCTCGTCTATACGGACACTAGTAAAGGTTCTCCTGAACAATGGTATAATCCTAAACTTCGAGGCATTGGTGGTTATCTTGTATGTAGTTTGGGACAAGCTCCACTTAGAGATACCTTCATGGGGATATTTTCCACAAATTAAACATATAAGTAACCATCTCTGAGAGATTGGGGTAGATTAAGGGTAATAATATTTTAAAGCATGGGCTTAAAAAACCTCTTTGGAGTAGCCCACCTCAAGCTCAAACTTCTGATCACTGTGAACTTTTATTTGCACGGGTGGCTTCATTTCTCTTATGTTATTGTATGGAGTCTTTCAAGTATTTGGTCAAGCCCCAGTCACAATCTATTATAATGAAAGCATCTCTTACATACTTTATCAAAAGAATTTTTGAGATCCCTGAGCACCAGATCTGCGTGAGGATTTTCAGATTTTAACTTTGCTAGCTTTTCAGTTATCACGGCAAGAGCTGTGTCACTCCATTTTGTTCCACCTTCCATTATTCAGGAAAATAGCTCACGTTCGGGCATGCACTCATGATATTTAATAATCTCCTCCAGATGTTGGTGTAACCTGAATGAAATCAGTCTGGATTTCTCCGCCGAATAGGTCTTCTTATTTCCGTTTAAGAGCTTTCATTATTAGGGTTAATGACGGAGTAGTTAGCGTTTTATATTTAATTCGGGAAACGGTTTCCTAGTCTACATCAATAAGGTGTTTAGTTATTTTTTTCAATTTCTTTATCTATTTCTTCAAGTGAGGCATTGCGAGGCATCTTTCCTTTGCACGTGAAAATATTTTCCCCCTCCTTTAAGCAAGAACATGATCACATTAAAGAGTATATATATTAAAATTATATATTTTCTAATGATAAAATTTAATATATTTCTTTTAACGCAATTTTACAAGAATTTATGGATGGCTAGATAGCTCTCTTTTAGGAGCTGGTACCCTGTAGACTAAAACAAGGGTCCCATCGACCTGTACACCTCCACAGCTAGGTAGGACTAGTCGAGTCCCCTTAGGTCTCGAATCGTTCTTTACTGTGATTTATGGCATGACCTGATATGGAAATATTTTCTGTTAGGTTTGTTCTGTATTAATGCCGTGTTCCAGAATTAATACGGCTTGGTCGCACTGTCTTATGATGTTACCATAAATGATACATTTGTTAGTTCATTTGTTTACGTTAAAATTTATGATTTTTAGTTGGTCCATCGTCATTTCACGCAACAATTTCTCTTTCGAGTTTTGATTACTTGGATCAATGAGGGTGTACGAGTTTTTTATGAGAGTTTTTTTAATTCGCCTCTGTTAGTATTTTCTCTTCGCCCATAGGCATCACCCCGCAGCGGAGGTACCCTATGCAGCCTGTTAGATCTGTTTCCTGTAGGAGTTGATGCCGTTTGCCTGTTCACCTTTCACTATTCCTCATAAAATTAGTTTCTATCTCATTTGGTCGACCTCTTTTATTACTTTTACCGAAATTTGATAACAGCAACCGATAGAATTTAATACCCCATAATCGTCGCTCTTGCGATCATTCAGGGCGTCTTCCATTTCATCTGCCTAGTGGCGTTTGCATGTTTTCCTAATTGCTTTTCCTTATTCATTGAAAAAGTTGTTTTCTATCCCATTTGGTCGATCTTTTCTATTTTTCCTTTCGAAACTTGAGACCAGCAACTATATTGTTAAATATCTTTTATTCCACTTCCATCTTTTTATTGGTCTTATTTCTTTAAATTATAATATATAAATTTGTAGCCTTCAGATATTTTACAACGTCTTCTATTTTTATCTTGCTTTCTTGGACGTTTGTCTTTAACGTTGGGTTGGGTTCAATAAAATATGTTTCGATGGTGATTATGATTAGGAGAAATATAATATCATGTTTTATTGTTAATTATGTTGCATTGGTTACATTAGCTACATTGAGGGGGTTGGGAGTTTGATAACCAGAAACTAGGGCAGATATTCGTATGTCCAAGACGTAATCTCGCGATTACCACTCATATTTCCTTTTTTATGGGGGTCTTCCCTTATATTTTTAAAGTTGGGGAGGCCATTTCTTTGCCAGGTAGTTTCTTACACCATGTAAATGCGATTTTCTCCTAGGTTTATAAAGTCTTTGCCATGGTTTTTATTGGGATTAATATGAATGTTTGAGGCTGGTTCTTTAGCTGCTCTATCTACCTCCTCGTTTTTCCTGATGGCCATGACCAGGACCTCAGTGGTTTTAGATGTTATGAGGGGGGGTTCTTTCGTCTCACTTATCTATATTGGCAGACATTATAGAGTGTTTTGGGGGGGCCGTGAATGAGTAGGAGCGCACTTGCAGAGTCCAGGTATATTGCGTAGTTACCAAGATTGTTTTTGGTTATGTCTTAATGGATATGTAGATTACAATTAGTTCGGCTGAAAGGACCGATACTAGAGGTGGTAGCCGTGCTATGTTTATTTCATTCGAGAGCACAGCTGTACAGCCCACTCCTTCTGATTTTGAAACGTCAGTAGTGGGTGGTCTCTGAAACGCTGTGCTCTTACTGAGGAGGGAATTGATGATTTGGAGTGTATGTTTTTTGTTAGACATCCCTTGGGTTGTTTTTCTTCCAGGGAGGAGTTAAACGTAGTGTTCTTAGAGGCTGTTTATCTGTGGGAATATAAGTTCCTTTAGTATTTTGTCGATACGCCTCTTGTAAGGGTAATATTTGCGAGGCCTATTAGCTTCTGGTCGTCGTGCATTTTTCATCGTTTCAAGGATTTTTGTGTTTTATCCATGACAGTGTATGTAATAACGTAAAGCATACTCATAGCAGCGGAATACTAAAGGGGATAAAGCTGATTGAGCATATAATGGGATAACTTGGGAGCTTTTGAAGGCCCCGGTAGCAGCTCTTAGAACCTTAATGATGGAGAGAGTCGAGTCCTTTCAACGTGCTAGTTGTTGCTGATGCATAAAGATGTCTATCATAGTCTAATTTAGTGAGCAGAAGGTTTTGGTGTATGTGTAGAATAGATCTTCGATCAGCACCCCAATGCTGCCGAGATGTTTTGCCTACTAGGTTGAGAACCATTCCGGATAGTTTAATTTGCTATTTCAGTGATGTTTGTCTGCACTTGATGGTGAATTATTGGGGCTGGGTCCCTCTATAGGAGATAGCGAAGTTATCCACATGAAGAGAGCATTTAAATGGTCGTGGGACATGAATAGCCAACCTTTTTATCGCTAATATGTTAAGGGTTGTACTTCCCTGAGGTACGCGCTGATATTATTGCAGGGTAACAACTAAGAGGTTTTTGTATCCCATGGGTAATAGTGTTTCTGAGCACTTTCAGCGTCTTCCATTTCATTTGCCCGATGCCTTTTACAATTTTAATTTTCCCTATTCCTCGTAAAGATGTATTTTGACCCATTGGATTGGCGCCTTCTATTCCTTATTCCGAAACTCAATGCCAGGAACTGATAGGCTTTAGTCTCACATGGCTTTGGCTCTTCCGATCAATCTCGGGATATTCCATTTCATCTACCTGATGTCGTTTGCCTGTTCTCTTTCACTATTCCTTTTAAAGTTGTTTACTCTCCCATTTGGTCGACCTCTTCTATTAATTTTACCGAAACATAATTAATACCTCAACTAATAGGATTTAGTATTCCATTAGTGTGGTGCCTCCGATCAGTCTCAGCGTTTTCCATTTCATCTGCCTGATGCCATTTGCCTACTCGCCTATCAAAATTACTCTTAAAGTTGTTTTCTATCCTATTTGGTTGCACTTCTATTCCTTCTTACGAAACTCAATGCGGGTAAGTGAAAAGTTTTGTTCTCACATGGCCGTGGTCATTCTGATCATTCTCGGTGTTTTTTTGTTTTTTTAGCAACTCATCTAGCTACCTTGTACTAGATCAAAAGTCGCTCTAATTACGCTACAGCCTAGTACTAATCTATATTAAAAACAAACAAAAAATATCCAAAAGCCAACTAAAAAATTAAAAACAAAACAAAATAAAGGTAAAGAAAAAAAACAAAAGTAGCAAAAAAGCAGGACGAAGGAAGCACGCTTCAACGGCTAGAGAGGGGAGGCAGCCCCCCGCCCCCTAGCTAAGGAACATTTTGCCTACAGCAAAGAGAGAAATATAATATGAAGGAGGTCATTCTCCTCCCAAAACTCAAATAGCTTACAAGTCTAGATACACGGACCCTTCGCGAGTACAAGGGACAAGCGGTAGAGACCTCGCTCATCCCATTACGAGGACAGGTAACGTGCGCGGAGATTACCGAGACTGGGAAATTCAAAAATAATGTACCGAACAATATGGATGAAAACGCAGTCGTAGCAATAAGGAAACGGCGAGCGCTCCATCAAATGGCGATGCTTTTCGCAGTCTGTCCAATTCGGAGAAGACAGAAAATAGCGTGAAGCCTCCTTAGTATAGAAAGGTAGATTCATGGGAACAGTCGCGGCGCAATTGCACGCAACTTTAAGTTTCCCCTTGGCCGTCTCCAATTATTTTTGTTACGCGGCCTGAAAAGATGCCTTGATTCCTCTTATGTAATCGGCGTGAAGGATAGCGAAACGATGGATTGGTCATCGCCTACTCCTCGCGGGCTGTTTGGCGCTCTCATCAGCGCGCTCATTTCAAGCAATTCTCACATTTTCAGGGACCGGACGGAAGATAATCTCGATATCTAACCGGCTCGCGGAAACAGCAGCGTCAGAAATATCTCGAACGAGGGCGTGTGTAAATTCCAATCCACCAAGAGAACCCAGGGCGCTGTGTGAGTAGCAAAAGATCACAATCCTGTTTCAAAACCGAAGACAATGCGTTATCTTCCGTACCGAGCGATGTGCTGCAACCAACCTTGGACGTGAAGATAGACGCAGCGCATGTTAGAGCCCGGCTGACTTTAACTAGTGGGGATACGGCATGGAAATCGACACCCTTGTGGGTCTTAGAGCCATCCGTATACACTGGTACTCAAAAGAGGCAGAACGCACTAGTCCCGTAACTGTGGAAGCTTTAGAAGTAGAGGTTTTGCGACAAATAGTCAAAGGTTGTACCCTCCAGGGTGGTGTAACAGAGAGAACCCAAACTACCACCGGCCCGAGAGTAAAACCGAGGTCTCAAAGGTGATACACTCATGGGTAGCGTCTAGGCTGAACCAGTGGTGCCTTTTAGGTTAGGCTTAAGCCCTATAGGTTTAGAGCTAGAAAACTACTTCTAGAGCTCGGTGTAGTTCTTGGGCCAGTGGCGCCACTGGTTCTGCCCAAGATGCCACCCTAGAATGTACCACCTTTGACTATTAGTCGCCAAACTCTACTTTCAAAGCTTTGACAGCGCCGGGAATATTGCGTTCTGCATTTTTGGAGCACACTTCGTGTCATGCTGAAACCTTACCAGTATATACAGATGGCTCCAAGTCTCAGGTTAGGGTGGGTTTCCATGCTGTATCACGTAGGTTTTGAGTCAATCGGTCTCTTCGAGGCACTGCGTCTGTCTTCATGGCCGAGCACTGCTCGGTACAGGGGATAACGCGTCGTGCCCAGCTCTCAGACCAGATTGTGATCTTTAGTAACTCACAAACCACGCTCAGTGATCTTGGAGCGTGTGAATCTTTACACCTCCTGGTTCATACTATCCATGGCACCACAGTTACCGCGAGGCAAGCGGTGTCAATATAATTTTCTGGTGGATTTTTTAACATGTAGGGATTGCAGGGACTAACCACACCGATGAAAGCGCCAAAGAGTCTGCGAGGACTGGGCGACCAGACCAGCGTTTGGCTCTTATTCATACCGACTACATGACATGAAATAGGGCAGCACTTCTGGATGCTTAGCAAATTAGATGGAAGGAGGCCAAAGGGAACTTGCGTGCTATTGCGCCGCGACCGTTCCCGTGGACTTTCTCTATTTTGTATGACTTTCGTTGTTGTAAGTCGCATGTTCCTCTGAGGTCGGAACAAGCTCCTTTCTCTTTGCTTTTGCTTTGTTTTTTCAGAATTTTTTGGTTTGGGGTTTTTAAATTCTAGGTTTGGTCTGTGACTTATTTTATATTTGAATATAACCTAGTATTAGGATTATAATAATTAATTACGGCGACTTATGTCCTTGTAGGCAGTCGCCAGAAATGGTGCTAAAAAATAAATCCCCTGCCCCGGCACGCCAGCCAAAGATTTCGAGGATGACGGTAGAAAACCCTTTCGTCGCAATTCAAACCTCTTCCAGTACGTCCTTAAAGACGACAGCGCATTTTACAGCCAAAATCTCCCGGATTTTTTCCCCTGGTAAGCGTACCACCATTCCCGTGAGGGAACTCACATATAAGAGGGACCGCGCATCTCTTCCAAGCTAAGCCTGGGGGGAAAATACTTTCGATGGAATTGCCATGGACTCCAGGCTAAATAGGAGGATCTATGGAAGTTCGTCTCTTCCTACTTCTCGTTAGTAATCTGTTTAGAGTAAACCATACTGGAAATAAGTTACAGGAATTTGGGTAAGTCTAGGTAGGCATCACTGTTAGTGAACCGGTTCATTTTCTTGTTTTGATCTGCTCCTGTGCTCTCCAGGATGCATAGTCTGATTTTTTTGTGAGAGGTAGTCTGCATTTTGTAAATGACTGATTTTTGTGTCCCACTCGAAGAGTTTACCCTCGGTTGAAAAGGCCGCTGTGTTTTTCTCTAAGAACATCACCGTCCAGGGCCTAAATAATATTTCTAGAAAGTC
The DNA here is from genome assembly GCA_963969495.1 of Ceratothoa steindachneri. Classification (NCBI taxonomy): domain Eukaryota; kingdom Metazoa; phylum Arthropoda; class Malacostraca; order Isopoda; family Cymothoidae; genus Ceratothoa; species Ceratothoa steindachneri. Next base: position 23,979,959 of record OZ018328.1, on the reverse strand, counting down.
TGGCCGTTTAGCACCTCCTCTACTTACTTTGTTGTCTGCCGAATGTAAGACGACCCTCAGATAGGTGATATGCTTACATGCGCTATAAGCGCCGCACGAAAGATTTCCCCATTTGTGAATTTCTTCAAGCTATGGCTAGGTTCAGCTATGTTTCAAAGGACACCAGCTACTTTTCTACAATTCTTCAGAGGTGTAGAAATGAGTTCGAAAAATTGATTCGGGGCAAGTTTTTCCAAGCGCCCCCCCTGACACACACACCGTCTTCTACGATAACGGGACCGCAATTTCGAAATCCATTTCTGCAGCGGGTTCTTTTGCGACGGTGTTCTACATTATCGAGTAAGGATTGCGAGTTGACTTTACCTTCATTAACAGAGAACTCTCAAACAACGTATTTACGTTGTTCGAGTTGCGCTTCTTTCCATGCGCTGACACAGTCACTAGCCCTTAAAATGTCCCGAATACCATGTTTTAAACCCCTGGATGATAAAGGCATTCACTTTTTGCTAGATTCGTTCAAGAGAATCTGGACATAGGGCATCTTCCCATATATCTGGCAAATGGCATCAGTGCTCGTTTTTCGACAACTGGGGAGAGACCACTCTACTCCGACTGGTTTCAGCAAAGTTTCGGAGACGGACTGAATTTCGATTCTTTTTACAACGGAGAGCTGTGAAAAGTTCACTTTTCATTAATGTTAACATTAACTTTAAGAAAGAAGAAATATATGCGCCCTCTGGACTGATTGGAGATTCCCCCTGTTTCCAGTTGGTGGGGTGCTTACCCTAAAGGGGTAATTCATCCTTAATTCCTCCTAATCCACGCTTTGACTTCTACTTACTTCACTGACTAAAAGCGACATAACGCGACCACCGCTGGGCCAAGAGCCACTTAAAGTAGGCTATAGTGAATCCCAGAAGGAAGTCTCAATAGGGGACGCGAAGAAGGGGCATCCTTAAGACCACGTGCCCGAAATTCTGTGTAGGCGCCTCTTAGCTTTGGCTTAAATAGGTAGGGTGGTCGTGAGGCGCTAAAATAAGTGGCTAAATAGGGAACCATAGGCTGTTAGGTGATAGTGAACGTTTTCACTGTCCTTTTCACAGATTTAGAGAGGAAGGAATAAAACAAACATAGGATTTGGAGGAAGGAACGAAGAAAAGAGCACCTAGGCGTTCGATTAGCAAATGGATGGGGGATCATCCGCCTCTAGGGAAAGGATGCAGCCCAGAATGCCTACGAGTACCTCTACGGACAATTGACCAGTAGAGAAATTAGAGTCAGAGGAAGGAATAGAGACACTAAAGGGAATAGGACTAACGCCCAAAATCCCGCTCCAGTTGACTGCAAACAGAAGTATGATATGCAGGAAAGTCGACGTTTGGGTGGGTTCCCAGAACAGAGTAAAAGAAAGAGGAAATAGAAAAAAATCATGAAGGCATAAAAATAAATGAAATAATTAAAGTTAGCCACCACACACATGTCTTCAAAATTGTGTGTGCTACAACAGATATGGCAGCAAAGATATTCAAACGAGGACTGCTCATGTTTAACATGTGAATTCCGCCAGAATGAATGAAGAGTGCTAATGAGCCTCTAATTCTCAGCCTATTTGCCAGGTTTTGTATGCCACAACGCCATACCATATCTTATGCTTTAGCAAGATTGAAGAAAACAGCTGTTATAAACTTACCTTCAGCGAACGAGCAGCCGATGTCGTGGCCTAGGATAGTCAAGGGATTTATTGTAGAGTGTTGTTTCCTCTATCCATATAGTTTTGAGGACAGAATGTTGATCGTTTTAAGTTTCAAGGTACCAGTTCAACCTAGCGTTGATCATTTTATCTGACAGTTTACACAGTCATTGGGGTTAGGGGGATAAGCATATAACTTGTTTTGTTCGATGGGTCCTTCCCAGGTTTTAGTAGTGCACTTCTACTGCCATCCACCGGTTCGCCTAGAAATGGTGGATTCCATAAGTTTCCTTGATTTTGTTTTCGAACGGTGCCTCTCCAGGAAGACACATATCCGCAGCCTCAAGGACTATGGTAGCCCTGCAATTAACATACTTCGTTCCGAGACGTTTAACATATTAAGTTCTGATAAGGCTACCGCTTGGATATTCTACCGATCTTTTCTTCATTTGAAACCGCAGCAAAGCGCGAATTGCGGAACGTATACTCGATCCCCCACACCGGTCTCCGCTGCGGTGTTTGCCACACATCCCCTATTAAGAACTTGCTTTTCGATGCCGAGAAGATGTCGCTTAGTTTCGTACACAGTACATTATATGACTGTACGAGCGATTCCAGTCTCTCTGTCTCCAACGGCTCTCGTGGCATCCGCAACTAATCTCGGTAGTGTCTCTGCCGCCTAGAGGTGCTTCTACTACCAAATTTTCTACTGTCCTGGAGTAGTGTTTTCGATCTTTTGGAAGTACACTTCATACCAAGCTGGATCAGTGCCAGTGTACACAGGTGGCTCCAAGACCAAAGAGTGGGTCGCCTCCACGCCGTAACCCCTATGGAATTTAAATTCTATATAATCACAATACATTTTATACTGATGATTGTATTAACCCTTCGAAAACATTATAAAAAAATGCGGCTGTTTTAATATAGCTTTGGCTTATTTTAATATTTTTAAATTATTCCTAGATACAATAGGACTAAAGCTCTCCCTTGTAGCAATAAGGTGAGGTGTGAAGTCCCTTCTGCTTCCAAATCCCAACCTTCGAGCCCTGCCATTCTTTCAATTCAATTAGTACAAACATGTCGGGTTTTTTCTAAAATACGGTACCCTAAACTTAGCCATTAACATTTCGACATTCAGATCTCCGCTGTTAGGTGAGCTTGGTCAATTTTTATTAATGCATTTTTTGCTTTTCATTTACCGTCTCTTTCTCGTTCGTTCTCTTGCTTTCTTTCATTTTCTTTTTCTCTTTTTATCTTGCTTTCTCTGTTTTTCGTTTATCTCTCTTTATTTGTTTTTCTGATGTTATCTCTGCTTTTCAATTTCCTCTCCTTCTGGTTCGTTTTCTTGCTTTTTTAATATTCTTTTTTTCTCTTTCTCTAGCTTTCTTTGATTTTCATTTCCTCTCTTTCTCTATCTTTCTTATTCTTTCTCTGATTTTAATTTTCCTCTCTTTTTCGTTCTTTCTCTGCTTTTCTTTTCCTCTCTTTCTCTTAGTCTTTTCTGATTTACTATTTTTCTCTCTTTTTCTTTCTTTCTCTTGCTTTCTCCGCTATTCTTTTCCTATCTTTCTCTTGTTATTTATGCTGTTCCTTTTCCTCTCTTTCTCTTGCTTTTTCTTCTTTTCCTTTTCTTCTCTTTCTCTTTTCTCTTGCTTTCTCTACTTTTTCTCTCTTTATCATTCTTTCTCGTGCTCTCTTCGCTTTTCATTTTCCTCCCAATTTTAATCTTTCTCTTGCTTTCTCGCCTCTGCATTTTTCTCTCTTTTTCGTTTTTCTTTTTTCTCTCTCTTTCTCTCTTTCTTTCTCTCTCTCTCTCTAGAGTCCTTTCCTATCATGCAGAATTAAGCTTAACAGTACAAAATCAGCGAAATTTTTCCTGTCGAACACAGGGATTCGATCTTTTCTTTCGGCTCCGACCGACACTGTCGGGTAATTTGAGCTCATTTTATAAACGGAAAGTTTACACAAATTTAATGAAATTACGAAAAAGAAAGTTGGTTTTGTTTCACCCGAAAAGTGGTTTCCAATTTGAATATCTCTAACCTTGTGAGAATAGATTTTAAAAGCACTTCACTCTATTGTTGCCTAAACGCCCTAAAGGGGATGAAGCTGTAGCTAAAAAACATGGATTTGACAAAGAAGGGGATATGTCGAAAGTTTACCTCTGTTTGTAATTCTCTTCGGATAAGATTCGTTTTAACACAATTACAGTTTTTTTAAAATTTTCAAACACATAAACTGCTTAAATTCTTAAAATGATGCTCACCGATGTCATTTTCAATTTACGGAAATTAATTAAAACGGATTTATTGAATTTTCGAAAATATTTTTACTTTGCAAAATTTTAATCTTTCTGCGCCATGGGTTCCACAACCACGTCGCTACAGGAATGCAGGTCTTTCTTCGAGCAGCTCCGTAACTGCGCCACTATCACGCAAGAATGTAGCTTTAACCTGATCTCACCAAAGTACACTCTGCCCCTCCCCCTCCAATGTGTAGCCATGATAAATAGAGTCTTTGCAAGCCTACAATAGTAATCAATCATTTAATTTACAGATATAATAGAGTTACAGACTACTTCATTCGTATCCTTCCTCAGGCGCGAGTTTCGGCTCTCAATGCTTCCCTAAATCCTTGTCATTCGCATTATCCCTAAAAGGAACTCTACTCTTTAAAAGTAACTCTACATCGCTAAAGTGCTCAACCATACTTTAACGTTTAGTTATCTTCTTGAATGAATAGTGCACCTTGAAATTAACTGTAATTTGAAACATCATTTAATCCACACAAAGATACATAGGTCTGATGGTACTTGATGTAATGTATCATTTTTTATTAAACTGCTTGTAACTTCTTTTAATAATTATTTTTGTATAAAATATTTACTCTGCATTAACCAACAAGGTTTTTTGATAAACCTTGTACCAAATAAAGAGTTAAAACCGCTTCGTCTCCTAATTGGCCATCGTGCTAATAAGGTATTGCCAAAATACGTTCACGCCTAAAAACTCCGTAATCTTGAGTTTGCCCAATTCCCCTCAATTCAGAGACTAATTTTCTCAACAAAATCGGGCAGAGCTCTTTCCTATTATAGGGTGGTGGGGGCCATGAAGTATACAAATCATCACTTGGTGTCACAAGTTATATTTAACAACCCAATAAAGAGAATACAGAGGGTAGATTGCTCTGAATTATTTAACATCGAGCATAGTAGTGCCTGGTTTATAATTCACGGGTCAAATTGCGGCATAATCTATGGAGTTTTTTTTCTAGAATCTTCTGACTGTTCTGTCCGTTGCACGAGATGTCAGCTTAGGATTGTTTGATAAGATTCACTATGACTTGGTCCCACGGAGTAAAGAAGCTAATACATCCTATTAACCGAATTAATCCTTCTCAAAAAATTTACGCCTCTAATTTTTTAACACCTGATGCCTCAACGATGATGCAAACCAGTTGACAACCAATCTAACCCAAAATTATCCTTTGTAACATATGGAATAAGTGGATCAGACTAAAATTTAGCCATAGCTATCGATCCCTATTAACCATATGTAAACCATCAGCATGATGTCCATTGTTTGTAAATTTATGGAATTCATAATTCAAAATAAAATATTGTAGATATGGATAACAATGAGTAATGGGCAAGCTGGCTTTCAGAAACAAATGGTGTTTGATAATTTTGCTCAAATTTTCTAACAACTTATTTTTTTAAATGCGATAATGAGGCAAGATATGATGCAATGTACTTAGATTCCAAAACTCTTTTTAAAAAAATCTGAACTAATTGACTTAATTAAAGTTGCTGTTTATGATTAGGAAATAAATTATAGAATAAAGATAAAATTTTAGTTAATACAACGTAAACAAACTCGTACCATTAACGTTACATTTATAATATAGATAGTGAAGTCCTACAAGAGACTGTTCAGAAACTATTAGTCTTTAATATATACATATCCTAAGGATATTGATAAAGAATTGATATCTGCCATCATTTAAATTAGCAAACGAGAAAGAATTGGGCATTAAAGTTAACAAAGACTTACACTCTCAAAACGAGGTATCAAATTGTCCAGATTTTTGTTCGCATAAATTATATTTAGAAATCAAAGCGCCTCTGTATTTTATATTTCTCTTGATGGCTAATGCACCCCCCATTCTATCTTCCTTGAGTATGGTTGGTTGGTAATACTTGGTAGTTCCAAATTTTAATCTTTTAAATTTCAGTACTTATGCAAGGTCCTAATATTAGGATTAGATAAGTCTTCTCCCGTGAGGAACAGAAATATATAGGCCAGGGATGACCTGGGATTGCCAGATTTCACTATCATGGGATTACCAGCGGTCGCTGGTAATGAACAGCATTAAATACATTTAGCAAATGTGCAACAGCAATCATATGAGAATGGGATTGATAAAATATGTAGTTCGTTTTGTAGATCCTTACTTTCTAAATTAACAAGTCGCATATCTGCGCAAAAGAAGCGCGCCTCACCCACGAAAAAATACCGTTGGCTCTTTTCGGATTCACATTAATCTATGGAGAGTTGGCGTGTGTGGGTGGAGTGGGGCCTGTGTAAGGATTCTGGCGTGGAAAGTATCGAGGGTTTGTTGGTAGTAGGCCTACTTTAATCTTCCAGTCGAGTTTATTCTGACTCTCCAAAGTTTCTCACAGTGAATACGCTTTTAGGTTGGGTTCCAGAAGGTGCCTCGGTAATTAAGGATTAAAGGAAAAGGACTCGAAATGAAAGCGGAGATAAGTAGGCTTTATTTTTAGCTTGGGCCTATCTAAAATGGGAGCAAGCGAAACAGCTTGAGCCATACGCGGCTGCGTTTAAGTTTTTCGTTAATGTTAGGTAGCTGAGTCTAAGCTAAGAAGGAAGGACTTAAAGACGAGGGTCGGATTCGTGACGCTAACAATAACAAAATAGCAAGTAAGCTATACTGACAGATGACTTAACTGATTCTCTCTCTATCTCAGTCTCTTTTTTATCTCTTTATGTGTGTTTAATTTATAGGCCCCCTCATTTCCTAGGGGCGTGACCTCTTTTTATTTACCTAGACGCGGGGCGGAGCTAATGATCAGAAATATGTTCGTCAGTTCCTTTGTTGACCGTTGGGCGGAGTTACAAGAAGTATGTGCATTTAATGAAACTACATATCTTTCCCATGTTGGGCCAACATCCAATATCAGAAATACTGTTTTGCATTTCACAGATCCTCGAAAATTTTAACCGGTCAAAGCATATACCACCCTGTATTTGCTCGGCTTGCCCTTGTTATCTATTATTTAAATAGTTTCGTCTGTCAGCTGTTATAAAGGGTGTTCCAATAACTTGGACCGATTTTAAATGTAAGTTAAGTTTAAGCGTCTCATGATTTTTTTATTTTTCTTTCAGATTTAACAACATTAGTCTTTGGTAATTTCAACCATGGAAAGATTAACAATCGAACAACGTGTTAAAGTTATCGAAGCCTATTACGAAAATGGACGTTCAAACAAAAACGCATTTGGGGCACTTCGCCATTTTTTTGGTCAACATAATCAACCAACCGAGAGTGCAATTGGGAAAATTGTTGCAGTGCTGCAGTGCGCGGGAATGTAGCCGAAGATCCAGACACCTCTATTCGTCATCGTGCGGAGGAATTAAATCTCTTCACAACAACGTTACATCGAATTTGGACAAAAGATTTGTCTCTACACGCTTACAAAATTCAATTGACACAAGAACTGAAGACTGCTGACCACTTGAAGCGCCGTACATTCGTCAATTGGATGCACGAGCAAAGACAAGCCGATGATGATTTTTCTCAAAAATTTATCTTTAGTGATGAAGCCCATTTTCATCTTGGTGGATTCGTTAATAAGCAGAATTTTCGCATTTGGGCTGATGTAAATCCCAGGAAGATGTTGAAAAGCCACTGCATCCACAAAAGGTCACTGTTTGGTATGTATTTGTTGCAAGCGGAATCATTGGGCCGTATTTCTTCGAAAATGATGCCGGGAATTCTGTTACGGTGACAGGGGAGTGATACCGTGCCATGATAACCAACTTTTTGAATTGAATTTTATGATGTCGAAGATTTGTGGTTTCAACAGGACGGCGCCACATGCCACACAACCAATGCAACAATGGCTTTATTGAATGCGAAGTTCCCAGGTCGCATCATCTCTCGAAACACCTAGGCCAATTAGCCACCACGATAGTGTTTCTTCCTTTGGGGTCATCTCAAAAGAAAAGTCTATGCCAATAAGCCAACAACAATTTAACAGTTGAAAGATGAGATAATAAGGCATATTGGTGAGATCGACGAGCAACTATGCAGAGACGTCATAAAAAATTCTGAACATCGCAGTGGAGGTGTGCCGCCGAAGCCTTGGCGGACATTTAGGCGATATTATTTGTCACACATAATTGCTATGACTCAAATAACATGATCCAATAGCTAAATCAATAAATTTTCCCCAATAACACTGTTTTATTTACTGCTAACTTCAATCCGTCCTAATGGAGCACCCTTTATAAGTATTGTGATATAAGTATTTCTCTTTATTTTACATTGGTTCACTACTTATTACATGGTATATTATCTTATTAATTTATGCGTGTACCCAATGCCAATATTTCATAGATCCACCGGGCGTTCATTTGTGGGGTTCTTCGCTGGGCCTACCTATCCTGAAATTTAGGTGTCACAGGCCTACTTTCCCTTGCAATTTTGAGTGCCATAAATTTTTGTTTATTCACTGCATTCCACTACTCGTTCCATAGCTTCCATTTGACTCCATTCTCCCTGTCCCAACTGCCTGTAAGCTCCATTTTCCTACATTTGTACTTTTGTCCAACTTTGTAAAACAGTTTCTAGTAATCTTTTTCTCCTCCTTTAGTCATGTTTGTTAATTTTCTTCATTATAACCAAATTCTCTTTAGAGCTGAAAAAAAGCTATGCACATTTTATATAAAAGTCCTCCTGTTTCACCAAATTTAGTTATTCAATGGTATTGAATACAGTGTAATTTTTTCTCAAAATAACGTCTGTTTATAAAGCAACTAAAATCTAAATCAAAGCAACACAACACAAGAAAAATATCTTAGAAACTCCTTGGCAGTTTAAACATCAGCAAAAAGTTACTAAATCTATCATTTTTTGTTGTTAGGATTTGACTGAAATATAATTTACTTCTTATCATCTGTATGTCTTCACTTTCCGTCCTTAACTTGGGGTATCTTCAAATAAGATAACCTATTCAATTTACTATGAAATAGATATAATGATGGTTATCTCTATTTGCACCTAGGATTGTTCACAATGTGTGTGTTTTTAATATGATGCGACTGAGAATGTGACTATACAACTTCAATTTTCCAGCATCAAAATTCTATTATCTTTTAGTAAGGCTGTATTGGCGAATATATTTAGAGTTTTATGATAAAAAATTAAACGTCACAATGTCCATTAATTCACTTTGTTCTAAGATGCGGGACAAAGGCTCAACTTTAATTTGTGATGAGAAAGTTTAGTTTTCGTTGTAACTCCCTGATCAAATTTCTTTCCTTTTTTTGACGAAGCTTAAAATACACTAAGCCGAGCACGTTGCTTCTTCACCTCAGATATCTTTGATGAAATCTTTTATATGATGTCACGCGTCTGGGCAAGGCTAGCTATAATTCGTTCTTTTTGTGTTTAATGAACAGAGAAAGAGTTTTCGTTTTTATCCTGTGTACAAGTCATTGTACTCTTTAAGTTGAATATCTCTGAATATTCAGTCATCAGTGTCTTACGAACGCAACAAGGTTATAAACCTCTTCTGGATCTTATGGAGATCCCCAAACTTTATTAAAACGAGTATTTAGAGGAATAAGGTCTGATAGTGTTCTAGATTGCTATTTATATATTCGTGATGTCCTGGGAGTGCTAACACTCTTCTGAGTCTTATGAAGATCTACAAACTTTATTAAAAGCGGTATTTACCGTGTATTGCAAAAGTCCTGTTACACTTGTTAGGTCGCTCTCAACAAAGGACACAATGATAGTTTTGATGAGTTTAGACACGTTTTATTATCTTAAAATATAAGTATGTATTTAAATTGTAATATTAATCAATGTAGCCTCTCTCAGTAGAGAGCACTTGCTCCAGGCGAGGTCCCGAAGGCCGCGCACGTATTACGGACGAGGTACTTCTTCATGCTGGCCCACGTGCAGTTGATGGAGGATTTAAGCTCACTGATGTTGCTGTGCCGAACCTTGCCATCGACATGCGACCACACTCAGTAGGAGAGGGGATGGAATTTAGGGACAGCGGGAGCCTAAATTTCTTCGAACAGAAGTTCATGTTCGACATTAACTACTGTCCTGCTGAAAGACGTATTCGTCTTTCTTGATGATCTTTCTCACCAGGGATAGACTTTTGTGGCCAAGATTTCCCTGTAATCGGCCGCAGTGAGCCAATAACTGACCACGAACTACACCGGCGGCATCATCTCGCCATACGAAGCCACTATGCCGAGTATCATCAAGGAGGCCGTGTTCTTGGTCGTGGACACGTAGCTGACCTCGGAGACGTCCTTGCCGAAGCTTACCATGCGGTCGTTCTCCTTGTTCCTAACCGGATCAACCGTGAAATTTTGTCATTAGAAAAAATGAGAATTCGATTGCCATGACTTTAAGTGGTTGAGAAGTCAACGACAGCGATCCCTACGTTGTTCTCGCATGCGCTCGGTAAGCATAGGCCTTTCTGCGCACCTCAATCTCGCGCGGCCCTTCCTCTTGACGGTCCTGAACACTGGGGCCATGGAGATGTTCTTCTTTTCGAAAGCGCAGTCACGTTGAGCTACGGAGCACTTTCGAAGGCCTTTCTCACAGCCAAACGGTTGACAACTTGAGGTTTCACTGAACGAAGTCGATCTTTGAGGTCTTTCCCGTTCACGAGCCTCTGCTACGAATCTGTGAAAGGTCATCCGGCTGACTTTGAGCCGCTTGCAGATGTCGTACTTATTGTGGCCCACGCGCAGGAGAACTGGGATCTCGAACTTATTTACTTCCATTTTGACGCCCCTACACACAATAGAAAAATGGAAAAGATGTTTTAATGTCAGGTACTGGTAAAATATACCTTTAAGTTTGGTTGACGGAACTTTTTCTATCACACACGTAAACCTTTAGTAAGATAAAAAAAAACATGATAAAGTCTGGTAGTGACCTAGATTTCTATTTATAAATTTCGTGATGTCCTCTAAATACTGGAAGGTATAATTAGAGAGAATCGTTTTATCTTGAGCCATGTGGTGCGGCAGCCATGTGGTAGAAGTTATAGTTTTAAATATTTATTAGTCGAAATATTTTCAAAGTAGTTGTTAATGCGAATATTCGAATCATCACCCTTTACACCTTTATATTATTTTCTCCTCTTTATGTAGGCAATATTCCTCTGATTTTGAAACTTTGCTTCAAGTTGTGAAATAGAACACCATCCATTCTCTCTCCAACTTTGCATTAAATGCATTATGTTAAAAAGGAAATGGGTAGAAGGGTTAAAAATAGTATTTTTAATTACTAACTCGGGAAGACAAAGGGGTTGAGAAGCTTTTGTTGAAGTAAGAAAAGGAGCAGAACGGCATAAAACGACCTTCAAGAGTGAGTATACAAATATATACAGAGACAAGAATGGATTTAAATAACATCCTAGAATCCATAACTCCAGATTGGAAAAAATGATGAATAAATGAGTGAGAAAATAGAAAAAAATCTTTTTGCTACATCGGGTTATATTTCCTACACAAACATTTTTTTCTACATTTTTTGAACTGATGTTCGGTATATTTTTCTACTTCTTTTCAAATAAAAAAATGAATTTCCATTAGGGAGGCTTTATCTTTAATACAATGCTTGTTAGTTTACTTCATTATAACTAAATTTTCTTTAGAGATGAAAAAAAAGCTATGCAAGGCTCGGGAATCGATACATTTTATATTTTATATAAAACTTTCCATTCTCTCTGAATTTAGTTATTCATTTTAGTTTGAAATCGCAATTTTATTGAATACTGTGTAATTTTTATTCAAAATACACCTTTGTTTATGAGGTATTTATGGTAAAAATCGAAGAATAATCGCAATTGTATTGAATACTGTGTAATTTTTATTCCAAATACACCTTTGTTTATGAGGTATTTATGGTAAAAATCGAAAAATAATCGCAATTGTATTGAATACTGTGTAATTTTTATTCAGAATACACCTCTGGTTATGAGGTATTTATGGTAAAAATCGAAAAATAATTCAATTTTATTGAATACTGTGTAATTTTTATTGAAAGTGCACCTCTGTTTATCAGAGATTTAGGGTAAAAATCGAAAAATAATTAAATTTTATTGAATACTGTGTAATTTTTATTGAAAGTGCACCTCTGTTTATCAGAGATTTAGGGTAAAAATCGAAAAATAATTAAATTTTATTGAATACTGTGTAATTTTTATTGAAAGTGCACCTCTGTTTATCAGAGATTTAGGGTAAAAATCGAAAAATAATTAAATTTTATTGAATACTGTGTAATTTTTATTGAAAGTGCACCTCTGTTTATCAGAGATTTAGGGTAAAAATCGAAAAATCATTAAATTTTATTGAATACTGTGTAATTTTTATTGAAAGTGCACCTCTGTTTATCAGAGATTTAGGGTAAAAATCGAAAAATAATTAAATTTTATTGAATACTGTGTAATTTTTATTGAAAGTGCACCTCTGTTTATCAGAGATTTAGGGTAAAAATCGAAAAATAATTAAATTTTATTGAATACTGTGTAATTTTTATTGAAAGTGCACCTCTGTTTATAAGGTATTTAGGGTAAAAATCGAAAAATAATTAAATTTTATTGAATACTGTGTAATTTTTATTGAAAGTGCACCTCTGTTTATAAGGTATTTAGGGTAAAAATCGAAAAATAATTAAATTTTATTGAATACTGTGTAATTTTTATTGAAAGTGCACCTCTGTTTATCAGAGATTTAGGGTAAAAATCGAAAAATAATTAAATTTTATTGAATACTGTGTAATTTTTATTGAAAGTGCACCTCTGTTTATAAGGTATTTAGAGTAAAAATCGAAAAATAATTAAATTTTATTGAATACTGTGTAATTTTTATTGAAAGTGCACCTCTGTTTATCAGAGATTTAGGGTAAAAATCGAAAAATAATTAAATTTTATTGAATACTGTGTAATTTTTATTGAAAGTGCACCTCTGTTTATCAGAGATTTAGGGTAAAAATCGAAAAATAATCGAAGGAGAATATCTCAGAAACTCCTTAGCTGTTTAAGCCTCAGCAAAAATTTCCTAAATCTATATTTTTTTTATTGTTAACCAAGAGTTTTTATTTTAGTATATTTTATCGAGGATGGTTAAGGGGCTATTAGTGATTCTCAACCATAAATAAGTAGGAAGATGCGACATATTTTGAGGTTTCGAAAACATGCAAGAAAAACCGTGAATACTTAAAGGTACCCTCTTCGAGCTCCTTTGCGGAAAACTGGCGAGTTCATTTTATAGATTAAATGACCTGATGAGATCAGAAGAAACAGATTATCCAGGTGGGAGTACTGAGAAGCCAGCTGATTTAGCTAATTTGCTTAATATATTATTAAAGACCAACCTAACAAAAGAAGATATTAAAAAAATAGTTACATAAAGAGTAAAGAGTTTGGTAACATGTTAGAGAATTTGAATTTTTAGGACTACGCGTTAAACGACACAATCAAGAATATCATTACAACGAATTGACATGTTTTGCATAATTTTTTTATCCATACTCCTAATCAAACCGCGTTCTATCTATACATTCAATTTTCCATTCAATTGTTTTTCTCATTCTTTGCCTATTAATTGTCTATAAGTTCTTATCAATATAAGTGTTCCTTTGCTCCAGCTCCATTATCGATAAGTTAAATCCCTTTATGCAAACAAAAAGCGCCACACTGCATTTTGTAATCGACTCGTATTGTAAAAAATAGAGTCAGTGATAAGGCGATTCAGAGATCTTCGTTTCTTCTGCATGCAAAGATTATGAAAATGGGGCGCTTCATCTCTTATCACTGCAGCTGAATTTTTCTCTCTATCTGTTTAAGATACCCAAAAGGGGCTTTGAAATTCTCACTGAGCCTTATTGATCGATTCTATAAATCCCTAAAAGTTATAAAGCCTTCGAAACATGAAATGCTTATATAAAGCGCTAAAGGTTTAAGAGCCTTGGAAACACGAAATGCTTTTAAAATTTGATAAAAGTATGAATTTTATTGCGATATGAAAAAATATTCGATTTCTCTATGGGAATACTTTAAGGTCGTTTTATTCAATTTAGTTCTATTTACCCCGTAAGAGCGTTTTAAGTGAGGTACTATTAAATACCTTTTGTTCTCTTATACATATTCATCGGAGCTAAGTGCTAAAAATTTTCGAATCGAGAAGGTAAAAAGCAGCTAAAGAATTTGAGACCACGTAAAAATCAATACCTCTTAAACGAGCCCATTCAGAATAAGTCGTTGATATAAAATGATTTCTTAAGAACAACGTTTTAGAACAAGTTAAGTGAAGAGTTTCAATCCTTATTAATTTAAGTTTAATTTAAGATTAAGATTTCTTTTTCTCAACCAACTATATTTGGAAAGACGCATGTATTGATGAGAGACTCCCTTCTTCCGCAGTACACTTTGAAATAGAAAATCCTCGAGAATTCTTTAGAAGCCAGAACTATTAAGAGGATTGTTGACAAATTGGCAATGGGAGTCTATTGCAAGATCTAAGAATGATGGTATGAATGAAATTATGGATGGAACGTAGAGAATAAAGAAAACCTAGCAAAGAACCGATGAAAGAGTAAATAATAACAACTGCTATAGCAAACATCTAACCCAGAAGCAGCAAATGTTAAGGCAGATGATCGCTGAAGATTACTGATTCCCCCATCAATTAAGGAAATGGAGCAAATAAAGAAGAATGTTTAGTGCAGAGGTCGTAACAGAAGTCACAAGTGTTGTTTATAAAAGAATTGATAAAAGAGCGCCACGGCTCGACAAAGAGAAGACATTGCCGTTGAGTTAATGGGGGAGAGAGAGTTAATGATACGAAAAGGCGTTAACTCCGTTCAGGCGGCGAAAATAGCCGTGTATATACATTACATTACCTACATACAAGATGGGATTATATATATATATATATATATATATATATATATATATATATATATATATATATATATATATGGTGGTCCAGCAAAAACTTCATTAAATTAAAACTAAAATCGCATAGTCAATTTTAAATGGATATAAATATAATTCGTATACAATAACCTCTATGTATTTTTACTATCTGTAAAAGTTTCAACAATATACCGATAATCGTATTGCTACAAATTAAATAATAACATAGTCACTCGAAATTATGCTTGGCCATTGCTTCTGACAAAGGATGATATCTAAAAAAATTAATCAATATATCTTTATTAAAATAAATTATCAATACCCTTTTTAAAGGAAAAAATAACTTTTTTTTATATCAGTTACCGTTATGTTATCCGATGCAAGGATAGGTTTTTTTTTCCTTTAGTTCAGATTCACTAAATTTATTTTTTTCTATTTCTGTAAACTTTCTCTTGAAGTGAATTCCATATGTAAATCCATTGTCCTCTGAGGACAATTTCCTTCTAGAGTTTTTCTGTTGTTTTGCTAGTATGAGAGGGCGCGCTATCTATTAAAATTAATGGGTAGAAACTGTAATAAATTGAAAATGTGGCGCAGTAAAATTGAGGGGAGGGGGACATTGGAAGAAATCAGAAGGTAGAGAAGTTCAATTATTGAGATGAAGTGGGAAGAAATTGAGAAAGTGGAGCAGGAAAATTATTTGGAGAAATTGGAAGAAATTGAGAAAGAGGAACATTAAGCTTTCGGGGGGAAAAATAAGAAGAAATTGAAAAGGTGGAGGATCAAAATTATTCGGGTGAAATTACAAAAAATAAAAAAGTTTTTTTGTTAAAATATTAGTGTTAATTAGAAGAAATTTAGAAGGTGAAGAAGTATAATCATTGGGGGGGAGATTAGAAGAAAGTGACAGGGAGAGTAGTAAAATTATTGTGGGAAATATGAAACAAGGTCTGCTGACCAAAACGTCGCCTGCCCTCACTTATTCCGATTTATGACCACACCTAACATAATATAGCCAAGCGTATCATATTATAGCCTAGCCTAGTATATCCTAGAATAGTATAGCATACCATACCCTATACTAGAATAACCTTGCATATCTTAGCCTATTATAGCCTTGGTTAGCTAGCCTATCGTAGCCTAACAGTATTACCTAGCATAGCCCTCCTTAGCCTTTTATACTTTAGCTACCCTAGTATAAAATAGCATAGCCCTATCTAGCCTAGTATAGCTCAGCATGGCTTAGCATAGTATAACCTAGCCTAGCATTAACTATCATAGACAAGTATAGGCTATACTATCCTATTTCAGCCTAGTTAAGCATAGCTTAGTATTGTCTAGCCTAACATACTATATGCTATCCTAGCATAGAATTTTATAGCCTAAATGAGCATAGTATATATTACCCTTGTACATTATATCTTAGCATTGCTTAGCATAGCCTTCCCTATAATAGCCTAACATAGTATATGTCTTAGGGTGACCGTGAGAGGGCGCGCCAGAGAATCAGGATAGAGATCCCGCTGTGAGGGTTAAATTTACCAAGTAGAGTGCGGTTGGCCTAAATAATCAATTCTTAGAGGTTCTGGGATTAGAGAAACTAATGGTAGAAAAATGAAATATTAATAGCACAAGTAAATAAATGACAATAAATAAAATGAGACCCAGGGTACCAAACTTGAGGGTACAAATGACTAACACGGGTACAAGAGTCCGACCTAATTGACTGGAGGCTTGAATATGGCGAGTAAACGGGGCGCTTCAAAGCTGAACTTGCAAGATTCCTTTTTCTTTAACCTCACCGAGAAATGAGCGAGGGAGTAGTCCATTCGTTGAACAAAGTCGATGACCGAGTGATAGATAGATGTCTGTCCATGTCTATCCTCTGTCGGCGGGAACTCTGGCCTTAGATACGAGCAAGGCTGGGTAAAGATGACGCGTCGCGTTCGAAGCTGGTAGCCATTGGGAGGTGAAACTTGGTGTACGAGACTGTACGTGGCTGCTAAGCCACGTAGTGGCTGTATGGTACTGCTTCTCAAAGCTTTTTTTCGAAGTATTTATACTGCCTCGGCGGAAGCGGGTCACCAGGGGCCCCTAAAAGAGGGACGGGGTTCTCATTAGGCTTGGCGTGCCAGGGGGGAGGGAGATAGTTTAGGCGGTCTCCCAGCTTTGTGCAAAGGTCCTTGGCGTTGTGGGTCTGGCGTCGGTCAGACGATGAGATGGGAAGATAAAAAGAACCCAACCCGGGTCAGCCGATCGCGTGAAGTCTCGTTGCTCCCTTGGGGATTTCTGGCCGTGCGGGTACATCTTTCAGGCGCCACATATAGACGTTGGGCTCTAGGGGGGGGGGAATGGAAGTAACCTTCTCTCTCTGACATCTCCTTGCTTGCCAAGATGGAGCTTCCGAAGTAAGTGACATCAGACTAAAATAGGGTAATTACACGGCTAAATCTCCAATAGGGACACAAATACAAAAGGGATGGTACCGGCTACTCTGCACAAAAATAAGTCAAATAAAGAGGACTCGAAAAATCATCGGTATTTCCATTACCAAACACATAAAAATATATAATAATAAATAACATTAATAATACAATAAGAGACAGAATAGTTATTAATAGCCAGGGTCAACATAGTCTCGTTAACCATGGGCTTATAAACAAGGATATAAAAAAAGAAGAGAAGTCCCACAATACAAAAAATGTACATACTAAGATGGTAACTCATCAAAAATATATATACAATAATAAGAATATAATGGCACATATTCTCATAAGGCATTACACAAAACTACAAGAATTCTTGTTGAATATATACAAAAGTAATCCAATTATTATTCAACGGTACAGCATCGGGGAACTGGGGGGCAAAATTCACTAAAGTGAGCACGTGACTGTGTCTTACACTTAACGGGGGGTATATCGGACCGATGAGATCAATCGCGACACGGGAAAAGGGCTCTGAGATTAGTGGTCCTCTCTGCAACGATGCGGGCTTAACTTGTCCTTTGACGGCTGTCTTTTGGCAGACGTCGCAAGACCTGCAATAGAGAAGGATTTCTTCATGGGCGCCTGGCCAATAAAAATATTTGAAGATCTTCAGGTTGGTACTCGTGTGGCTAAAATGGCCTGAAAATAGTCTGTCATGGGTAGGGGTCAAAATGTGACCAAAGTGTGACCGCGGGACACACTCTACTCGCGTCAGGGGTTTACTGTTTGTTGAGCACCCATTGTATAGTAAGCCGTCCGTAGGAGATCACCTCGTCTCCTCGGGTGGCTTATAGCTCTTTTGACTGGGCCTTAGCCCAAAGGGGTCAGAGGGAATCGCAGGTTTTTTGGTTCCTTGCGAAGTCTTCAGTCATGGCCTCCTTGAATTCTGAAGAACGTGAGTTTTTTCAGGGGTGAGGGCATCTTCGAATCTTTTACCACTTGCGAACGGGTAACCACAGGTTGGCCCACAGATTGGTAGAGACCCGTGGGCACTGGCCAATAAGAACGAAGCAGAATTTAATAGGAGCTGCTACTACTTTTGCCCAGTCAGTGAAGTACGCACAATTGATGTAGCACTTAACGATGGCGAATCGATCGGTGCGTCCCAAGTAGTCGAGCACGACGGCGAATTTATTATAGTCCGAAGATACTGGGGGAAGCAGCTTGTATGACAACCCTATGCAGGTGCACCCGGTATCTCTCACAAGAGTAGAGACACGGCAGCCATTAATCGTTCCGGATTCGAACTTAAGGCCTCTAGGGGTATTCTTATCAAACAAGAAGTTTACATGGTGGCCGCCTGGACTTGAGGTCCTCGGAGAAAGAGAAGATTCCGATGGTGTTGACGGAGGCGTAGACGTGGCACAGATTTGGTGTACCTGGTGAGAAGAGTTATTCCTGAACTGAGAGTTATGAGGGCAATTCGTTTTCACGTGACCCTCTACACCACAGGAAAATCAATTGATGGATCTCCTGGAGAAAGATAACGTAGGGGTGCCTGAAGAGAACGGTTTTACATCCTGGTGTTCGGTCGAAAAGAGTAGTTTCGGCTTCGACGGCCCAGTTACCTTGGCAAACTTGTTTCCATTTTGCGGGATGAATTTACCTTTGTTTGGCTTAGGTTTGGGGGAAGGGGGGCGTTTTCTTCTCTTCTTTCGGATAAAGGTTGTGGCTTGTTCAATAAATGACGGCCTCTTCTGTGCACTGCTTGAATATGAGGCACCGCCGGTCTTTTCCGGAAGATCTGACTTCAGCCGGAAGTGCAGCCAACAACTGGTCTCTTAGGAAGAAGTCAACGAGGGCATCATAGCCATGCGGGATTTTAGAAGCATCGAGCCAAAAGTAGAGGGACGCTGGAGGGTGCATCCAAATTGAGGGTACACTCCCAGGGAGGCATGTCTGAATTTGGATCGGTAAAAGTCTGGGGTCATGTTATATACCGCCAGTAACTCCGATTTTAAGGTCGAATAATCAATTGTTGCCTCCGAAGGAAGTGATATGAATATATATATATCGGACTTGAGCATTTAGTAAGGGCAACAATTGAGCCACTCTATCTGTGTTGATGTCCCAATGGTTGATTTCGAAGATTTTCTCAAAGTAGATTAAGAAGAGTCTGAAACCCTCGCGTTCCTTGAAAAATGGAAGCTTAACAGATGCGGTAGGTGGAGCTTCTGACATCGAGCTGACGAACAGCGTCTCGTTCCTGATCTTACTCATTTCAAGTTCATGTAGGCGGATTCTTTCTCTTTCTTCCCGTTCTTCTCTTTCGTTTCTTTATTTTTTCTTCTCGTTCCTTCTCTTCTCTTTCTCTTTGTCTTTTCTCTTTCAGTCCTTTCCTCTTGTTGGATATAAACTAATGAAGACATTTTATCGCATTCGACCAACTTTAAAAAAAAGCACCACTAAAATGGAAAAATTATTGGACGCACAGGGGAAGT
Organism: Ceratothoa steindachneri; assembly: GCA_963969495.1. Taxonomy (NCBI): domain Eukaryota; kingdom Metazoa; phylum Arthropoda; class Malacostraca; order Isopoda; family Cymothoidae; genus Ceratothoa; species Ceratothoa steindachneri. Next base: position 23,960,144 of record OZ018328.1, on the reverse strand, counting down.
GCTGGTAGGCTTTGGCGGAACCTTAAGATTCTTCACTTAAAAACAAACAAACACAGCGATAATTATTTTGCACGGCACGATTCTTCACTTAAAAACAAACAAACACAGCGATAATTATTTTTGCACGGCACGAATTGTTAATTATACTTGAAATATTAATTCTGGAATTTTAGCGAGAGCCTGTGTTGTCCAATACGCACGATGAAAACGACAACACAATACAAAAAAGAGGAAATAGGATTAACTCTTTACAATACGGCAGACGTTTTATAAGGCCTGGAAAGGGTTAAACTTTCACACGGTCACAAAATTCAATACAAAATATGCACACAGAATGGAAAATGGGAAATGAGTAAAGTCTTTTCTACAGTTTATAAAACCAGAACCTTTAATATACAAGCATAACACCCATTAGAATCTGTCACAGGTTTAAAAGAAATGAGATAAGATACTGTGGATGACCCCACACCTGACACCGGAATATAATATTGATGTGTAGGTTGACCGTGAAGAGGGCACGCCAGAGATTCAGGATATAGATCCCGTTGCGAGGGTTAATAAACAAAGTCGAGTACGGTTGGCCTAAATAATCAATTCTTAGAGGTTCTGGGATTAGAGAAACTAATGGTAGAAAAATGAAATATTAATAGCACAAGTAAATAAATGACAATAAATAAAATGAGACCCGGGGTACCAAACTTAGGCGGGGGGTACAAATGACTAAGACGGATACGAGAATCCGAGAGAGGATGCACGGTGATTGCTTCCAGAGAAAATGGGAGAGTGCAATTATCGGAGAAACTCACGTAAAGCCTAATTGACTGGAGACTTGAATACGGCTAGTAAACGGGGCGCTGCAAAGTTGAACTTGAAATTGAGAAAGGCGGAGGGGTAAAATTATTGGAATGAAAGTATAACAAATTGATAATATGCAGCAGTAAAATTATTAAGAGAAATTGGAATAAATTAATAATGTGGAGTAGTAAAATTATTGCTGGGAAATTGAAAGAAAATGGAAGAAATTAAAGAAGGTGGAGGACTATAATTATTGGGATAAAATGGAAGAAATTTCGAGAGTTGGAGCAGTACAATTATTGGGATGAAATTGGAAGAAATTGAGAAGGTGGAGTATTAAATTCATTGGGGGAAAGCGAAAGAAAGTTAGAATGTGGAGCTGTAAAATTTTGGGGAAAATCAAAGATCATTGCAAATGGTAATTATCATCCACACAATATGCAAATAAAATATATTTACAAGCAGCAAATATCATGTTTAAAATGAGAACACCAAATATTTTAGCATGTGGTAGGTAACATCATTAAAATATACAAATCAAATATGTTTTCAATTTGTAATTAACTTCCTTAAAATATAAATATCAAATATTTTAGTAAGTGGTGATTAACATCATTCATTTAAGAAACCCCAAATTTAGGTAGTGGTAATTACCATCGTTAATAAATGAAAATCACTTACCTTAGCAATTGTTTATTGACATCCATAAATCTGTGAGAATCAAATATAATAGCGGTGTGTAATTATCCTTTAAAATGTTAAAATAAAACATCTTTCAAGAGTTATTTAATAACCGAAAAATATGAAAATCAAATATCTTTTCAAATGTCAATTAACATCCTTAAAAAGGCGAAAATATATGTACATCTTAGCAGGAAGTAATTTCATCCTTAAGAAAAGAAAATCAAATCTATTTGCATGTGGTTATTATCATGCTTATAATTAATATTCCTAAAATATAAATTTCAACTATCTTCGCAAGTGGTAATAAATATTCTTAATAATAGAAAAATAAAATAGATTAGCAAGTGGTAATTAACATCTTCAGAATATGAGCATCAAATATCATAGCAAGTCGTAATTAACATCTTTAAAATATGAAAATCAAATATAAATATCCTTAGAAATTTGAAAATTAAATATCTAAGAAGGTGGTAATTAACGTCCTTAAAAATAGGGAAATCTAAAAACACCATTGGAATCGTTGCTCAAAAGATATTTAGAAAGCTGCGAAGGTAAAGCATTTGAGTCATCAATCAAATTTGATTTAGAAAGTTGCAAACCTAAATCATCGGAATCGTAACGCAATTTTTGGTTTAGAAAGCTTCGATTCTACACCATTTGAGTCTTCACTCAAAGAAGATTTAGAAAATTAAGAGTCTAAACTATTGGAGGCGCCACTCAAAAAGATTTAGAAAGCTTCGAGCATAAACCTTTAGAGTCGTCACTCAAGAGAGATTTCGAAAGCTGCTAGCCTAAACAATTGGAGTCGTCACTCAATTAAGATCTAGAATGCTACGAAGGTAAAGCATTTTGCATCGTCACTCAAAAAAAAATTAGAAAGCTTCGAACCTAGGCCATATAAGTCATCACTCAAAGAGATTAAGAAAGCTCCGAGACTAAACTATTGGAGTCATTGATCACTCAAAAAGATATAGAAAGCCTCGAGCATAAAACTTTGGAGTCGTCACTCAAAAGAGATTTAGAAAGTTGCCAGCCTAAACCTTTGGAGCCGTGACTCAAGAGAGAATTAGAAAGCTTTGAGCCTAAGCTATTGAAGTCAGCACTCAAAGAGATTTAGAAAGCTCTGAACCTAAACCACTGGAGTCGTCACTCAAAAAAGATTTAGAAAGCTGCGAAGGTAAAACATTGGAGTCGTCACTCAAAAAAGATTTAGAAAACTGAGAGCCTAAACTATTGGATTCTTCACTCAAAAAGACTTAGATACCTGCGAGCAAAAACCATTGGTGTTGTCATTCTAATAGGAATTAGAAACACGCGAGCCTAAGCCATTGGAGTCGTCACTAAAAAAAGATTTAGAAACATGCGAGCCTAAACTTTTGGAGTCGTCACTCAAAAACAATTGAGAAAGCTTCGAGCCTAAGCCATAGAAGTCGTCACTCAAAAACAATTGAGAAAGCTTCGAGCCTAAGCCATTGAAGTTATCACTCAAAGAGATTTTGAAAACTGCGTTCCTAAGCCATTGGGGTCGTCACCCCAAAAAATATTTAGAAGGCTACAAGCTTAAACCTTTGGAGTCGTCACTCAAAAATATTTAGAAAGCTTCGAGCATAAACCATTAGAGTCGTTCTTCAAAAAGACTTAGAAAACTGTGAGCCTAAACTATTGGAGTCGCCACTCAAAAAAGATTTAGGAAGATGTGAGCATAACCGTTGGAGTTGTCACTCAAAGAAGATTTTGAAAGCCGGTAGACAAAGCGCTATTTAATTTTTAAACGTTTTCAATATGATTAATGAGTAAAAATTTCCAAACAAATATCTTTACTCCCTGCCAATATTTTATCTACTCTGCTGAATGGAGTGGTAGTCTTGTCGGAAGAGTGGAATACGATGAGAGCTTAGAAATTTAGCGCTATATCAAATGGCCATAGAATCATAGTAGAGAGAGGCAGACAGAGTTATTGAACAAAGCCAATGAATGGAACTGTAACAATTTCTGCAAGAAAGGTCCAAATAATTTTCTCAGCTGGAGAATACATTTAAGGACATGCAGAAAGGCAATATCAATCTTTACTCACCCTGCTTTTCCAATATCGTTGAAATTGGTGCAAGATTTACGAGAAGTAAACATACATATTTCTTCCCCTGCGTCACTTTAGTTTTCCGATCATACCCCCAAAAATCCACTGCTTTCCTCATTATACAGAGCATCACCTGCCCCCGTAAAATGGCGATTGACTAATGGCCAAATATATCACCTTGGCTTCCCCATTAAAACTGCAAAATTGCTCAATTAACGCACCAGATTGCCATGATCGGAGAGAGAGGAGAAAGTTAGCCTAAAGAAGACAAGATTTAAGAGTGAATAGATCAGTTTTGACAGATAATAAACTTTGACTAACGAAAAGAATTAAACACTCTAAGCCAGGCCCTGTAATCTTCCTTATGAGAACAAAATCCCCGATTATAAAGCACTCAAACACTTTTAATAACTTCGCCCTTCAGCGATTACAAAGAAAATGGAGAGAGGTTTATGAGCTTTGCGCAACGAAAATTTGGCCAAAGAATGGGAAAAAATGAGCATCAGAAGCGCTGAGGTGTCACACACAACTGACCTCATCAGCTAATATTAAATGATTGAAGGAGAGACGTGGGCATCATTTATAATCTGCCCAGAGATGTATAAGAGAGGAGACAACCTACAGTTTTAGAGGCGTGACAATGTTTTGTACTTTTTTACAACTGATTCGTGATATGCCTCTATTAATGAGGAGTTAAGTTTAACACCAGTGCTTAACAACATGGTGACAAAACATCTCAGTTATAAGGAGCCTAAAATATTGACCCAAACTATACTTACATATATCCTGCCCAAAATAACGTAATTTCCCAAATGACATTGTATTAATAGAGCATAATTTTAGATGATATACAACGCATCATAACCCAATTTCCCACCCAAGCACCTACTCACTTCAGCCAGTCATCAAAACTTTTCCCTGAATTTTATGAATACCTCCCCCCCCCTAGCTTCACTCAGGCATCTCGACTTTTCTATTAATTTCATCATGAAGATTACCGTCATCAATGGGCGCGTGAACTACACTGACAGATAGTCCTAAGGTTCGATTGCTATAACATTCAAGTTTGAATCACAGTTGTATGAGAGTGTGCACCCAAGAGTGAATATTAAAGTAGCCAATTAAAACAGTTATTTTCTAAGGCTGTTAGATTGGTCTATGGATACAGCTATCTGCTTTGCGTAGATCAGGAGCGTCCCCCAGTTATGCCCAATATACACCTTGAATTACGCTAATAGCCTGGTAGGGAAAATTAGGAATTCTCGATTCTCTGTGAATCAATTTTGCTTCAACTTTTGCCAGTTGATCTGCACAACATAGCAACACTAATGCTATGTTTCCATTATGTTGTGTTATGTCCCCTAATTTGTATTTCAGATTCGTCGTTTTTTGGGTGAATCAAGTTAATTGCTTTGAATTGAAATAGCCCATCTAGACATATTTTCGGAGAAAATGAAATATAATTATACATATTGAGCATATCTTACGTATATATTTAACATAAAAATATAATATAATTCATGATTGGTGTGCATAATGAATTATTTGCACACATGAGTGCCATTTCGACGGATGACTTCAAAAACGCTATCATGGATGGAATCTATCAAGTTCTTATTAGTAGTGGGTTGGATTGCTAATGTTCCAGCTCTGATTGTCGCCCATAAGAATATTTTAGACGAAAAATGACGTCCATAAAGATCTTGTTTAAAAATGGACCACAACTTTCGATTGGGTTGAGATACGGAGAGGTGGGCGGCCATACCATCAACTTGTTACCCTATGTCCCATTAGAGCTTAGGAACGCTTGTGTGACCCTGGCAGAGTCGGATGTAGCGTTGCCATGCGTGAAAACTAGAGTTCTTATAAGTGACAACGGTTTCATCTAGCCAGGGATCCAAGACCTCCTTCAAGAGTTTAACTTCATCAGGCACCTTGACTGAGCCAACAAGACTGTGTCCAATTATACCTGCCCACAACAGGACTCTTCCTTCCTTCTTTTGACGTCACAAACGTTAATGACGCTCATCTCTGAAATAGAGCGAACAATTTGCTCAACCTTCAGGTCCGTCAAAGGTTGCGCTGGTCTCGTCAGTGAAAAGAACGCAACTCATGTCCAACATCATGTACTTTTGGGCCCATTGAAGCCTCAAAGTCTTGTGTCGGGGCATTAAAGGAGGCAGTTTTACGGGAGCTCACACAGAAGCCATGGTCTCTAGGATAGAGTTCCTCGGTGGTCTTCGGTACATGGAGACGATCAAAAGCAGCGAAGATGACTGCTTATTTGTCCGGGTTTCCCACATAACTGGCGGCTCATATTCCTTAAATCCCTAGCTGTGTATTTTTAGGTTCGTAACCATATACTCTTCTCGTCGATCGTCACCTTGTCGCAGTAGAGAAGCAGGCGTGCTCCAACGACCCGTAGAGCAGCCTCATTGTATTTGAGCACCTTATTGAGGATAAGGAGGCAGACCAAGAACGATTATCCAACTCAAATCCTCCAATGGCCAAGCAGGCATATGAGAAGACGGATTCCGGATTCCAATGTCTGCAAGGGCGGATGAAAGATTGCAACTGTGGAGAGGACCCGGTCTTCGCGATCTCCTGTTCCACTGGGCATCAATCTCTGCAGTTAAGATCGAGGGTGTAATGTTCGTGCGCCAGTGTATCCACGCCTAACAAATCACGCAGAGGCCTACCCGGGGAGAAGTCGCCAGCGTGAACCTCAAAGATAGAACCACGCGCACAAACTATACTCATGCGCGAGTGGTGTCATGATGATGAACCATATACTATATAAGATATAAACCTATTACTTATAAAATATCATTACTTTGTCACCAAAGACGATACCAGTTGTATCAAAACGCGTCAGTCAAATAAAAATAAAAATATTGTGTGAAGCGCCTCATTTTTCTACCTCCTTTCTTAAGATAAAAAACTATTAGTTTACAAAAATTTCGGTCAGCTTATTTACGGAATATATATATATATATATATATATATATATATATATATATATATATATATATATATATATATATATATATTAGGGTGATGCAAAATAGTGGACCATCCTGGATTTGGGAAGATACCCTCTGATATGTTCTGTATGTTATAAGAACACTCTCCGCAAAATTTTAGACAAGATAAATAATATTCAGAGGTAGCGCCCACTCTTTAAAAATATTTACGAAAATGAAAATTGAATGCGAAACCTAAGTTTGTAATTTTCTTTCTATTTACAGGTTAAAATATATAGGAAGTGTTAGTATAAATTTAAACTAAAATACAGTGAAAATAAACGGTTAATTGCATGTAGAATATAGACATGTTTTATGCTACTAGTAAGTCCTAACCCTAGGGGCAAGTATGAATCGAGCAGTAGGACACCACCACTGAGGGGACTTAGCTCAGTGTGTGTTCGGCATTGTCATAGTGAGGCGTTACTATGTGTTTCTCTCAATTACTTTGTCATCTTATTATAGAGATGACACGAAGCACAACTGATGTATGGCTGATTCGCCAACAAATAGATACATCAAATCAAAGTGTGATGTTATCAAATAAAGTACTTTTCTTATTCCTGAATTACAAAAATTCTAAAAGCAAAACTGAAAGAGAAGTTTTAACTTCAACTATTAATGATGTGATGAACGTTTGGCAGGAGGCAGCAATACCAACAACGCAGAAATGTAATGCTGTAAAGAAACTAAACAAATTGCACGATGAGTGGCAAATGTTAAAAAAGAGCAAAGGAAGAAATCAAAGTTTTCAATAGCAAAGGACAATAAATGGAAGGAAAGTTGGGTCAATTATTTGACATTGCGCATACCAAGGCTGATGAACTATTGACTATTAAATAAGATAGAGAATTTCTATGTTTACAGAGGGAAGGTCGTAAAGGTAAGATCATGGGAGTAGATAAGGAAGATGAAAACCACCGAAATTAGCAGTGAAGAAGCAAATATCTATAGAAAAGTTGCGTATTCGTCAATCAAGTTCTATAGATGAAACTGTAATTTTAGAAGACAACTGCGACGCAATATCAAGTGCAGAAAAGATTGATCTGACCCAACTTTCAACATCTAAACAAGGGCCGCCAAGAAAGAAGAAGGAAACTATTAATGAAAATCTATTATCTGCATTAGATGTGGCTAAAGTCAGTGATCCATCTGCTTCTCTAATTCTTATTCCAGCTATATCAAATGTGGGGAAAAATCCTGAAGATTACAGCGTAAGCTACTCCTCACATCGTAGAGCAAGACAGCACGGAATTATAATGTAATGATAAAAAATGTATTCAAGCATTTGAATTTGTAGGCTTTCGATAGACTGAGCACTGAATATTATTATTTAAACAGTGGATATTTCCGTCTAGAAACGGTAGAGAATTGTTTTGTTCCCATTCTACTTTGAATTTTATCGATGGGTGCAACGAATTCAAGTTGTTGAAAAATTCATTGAAATTTTTATGGCCTAGGGAAAACTATGAAATGACGCTCCTTCTTAGGATCCATTCCCAACCTTTTATCTGGTTCCGATAAGTAGACGACACCCTGTCGGTATGGCCCATAGACAATAACAATTTTAATTAATTTTTCAACACCCTGAATTCGTTATACCCATCGATAAAATTCAAAGTAGAATGAGAACAGAACAATTCTCTACCGTTTCTAGAGGTAAATATCAACCGTTTAAATAATCATATTCATTGCTCAGTCTATCGAAAGCATACAAATTCAAATGCTTACATGCATTTTTTTCTCATTACATGAAAAATCAGTTAAGATATTTGTTATTTCTTCCCTCTTTCTCTGAGCATATAGAACGTGCGACCTAATCTTCCTTCAGAATGAAATTAACTACCTTATCTGCAATTTCATTGAACTAAAATACCCAATTCACCTCATAAAGAGATGCCATTCGAAAGCACGAAAATACTTCTATGCCATCTCCATACCGCGAAGAGACGATTTTAAAAATGGATTAGTGTCCCATCTGCTCCGGCCCTGGTCCCCCTAAAATCATATGTGAACGGAAATAAAATAAATATTAAATTTAAATATTCTAATACCATTCAAAAATCCTTGAGTAGACTGCGCCCAATCAATCTCGATGGTAGAGTATACAGCATACCATGCTATAATTGCAAATTAACATACATCGGAGAGTTGGGCCACTTTAATAAAAGCACGACCATAGAATTGGTTTTAACCATGCGAAAATCATAAATAAGTCAAAAAAATATATTGAGAGGAGAATTGCAGAATCTATCATCAACAAAGTTCATAATTTAAATTTATCTGAAGGTTAATACAATTTTAATAAATATATATCGAATAAGGTCGCCAATCGTATTTATAAACCACCGGATGCAATGTAACTCAGAGATTAGCTACTCTCCAGATTGTTTCCTGTTTCGTTTCATTTTGTTTAGCTTTTCATTCGCGCCATATTCACTTGAGTTTTTCCCAGATTGTTTCCTGCTGTTTCATTTGGTTTATGATATATCTTACTTTATATATACTGTGTTCCTTGCCTAGTTTCTTCATTATTAGTTGAAAATGGCATCTTGCCGAAACTAGTCCGATAGTTATAAATAAAATCTTGATTCAAATATTGTGGTTTACCATTATATATATATATATATATATATATATATATATATATATATATATATATATATATATATATATATATATATATATATATATATATATGTGTGTGTGTGTGTATGTGTGAAAATAATTAAATTCCTCATTATATGTGAACGCTTGTTGCCATCTAGATACACTTGGTACACTGATTAATATCTGCTGTTTTTCCTAGTATAAAAGTTAGATTTAACTGTTGGCCAAACATCAAAATCCTGATTATAATTCACAAGTCTTTTGCCTTTCAACTCAGATTTAAATTTTTAAAGCAAGCAATAGTGTGGGAGTTTGGAAGGAGTTTCATGGAGGAGGTTTAATTTCTTCAAACCCTCAATTAAGAATTTCCCCCTTTGTAAATCCATAATTGTAAAACATAGAATTATCAATGAGAACCCAAACTTCGAGATTTATGCTTCAGCTTTTTTTTCTATGATGGTAGCAAGTAATTTATTAGGTTGAAGAATAAGTTCTTGCGTTTTTTTCAATGTTGTGTTGATTTAAGTTTTGTTGACGTAATTTCTGCACATATTAAGAAACAATAATAAATAATGAGAGCAAAATTTGCAAAGGTTAGGCTACGTCTCTTTACAGTTGAGAAATAAGTCATTGCGGTTTATTTAAAAGTTGTGTTAATTTAATTTTTGTTCTGTACCCTCAAGATGAAATGTCAAATTGAGAGAAAGGCTTTATCAGAAAAGACAGCTCAATGGTGGTTTTCACGTTTCAAAAACGGTCATTTCAATCTTAATGACGAAGAACGTTCTGGTCGCCCCATTAAGTTGGATGAAGATCGATTGAACGACTTTCTTCGTTAAAATCCTCGTCAATCGACTAGAGAATTGTCGGTACAATTGGTGTGTGATCAGAAAACTGTAGTGAATCACCTTCATTCGATGGGGAAAGTTTAAAAACTCGGTGCATGGGTTCCGCACGCTTTGAGCGAAAGCAACAAACTTCAACGCTCCATGATTGCCGCATGTTTGCTTGCTCGTCACAAGGCTACTCGTGGATATAAGGGCAGATTTCTTCACCGCATCATCACTGGCGAGGAAATGTGGTGCGTTTATTTCAACATGAACCATCGAAAACAATGGCTTAGCCCCAATAAAAAACCACTTCCGCGATTAAAGCAAGGACTTCATCCACGAAAGACGATGCTGTGTGTGTGGTGGGATTGTGAAGGCATCATTCTTTATGAGCTCTTTGCGAACAACGAGATTGTCAATGCAGAACTCTATGTTCAACAAATGTATCGACTCGCCGAAGCTATTCGTGAAAAGCGACCTCATCGACGTTATGGAGTACTTCTGCAACACGACAATGCTCGTCATCACATTGCCAATATGACAAGAGACGCCATCCAAGCGCTTAATTTGGAAATCCTGCCGCATCCTCCAAATTCGCCAGACTTGGCTCCATCTGATTTCCATCTGTTCCGATCGCTCTCCAACAATTTGCCCGGCGTTTCGTTCAATACTGATGTGGAATTAAGAACCTGGTTAGACGAATCTTTGAGTCAAAATCCAGAGATTTTTATTGCAGAGGCATCGAAAAACTAGTCGAACGTTGGGAAGAAGTCGTAAATAACAACGGAGAATACATTAATGATTAAATTGCATATTGTTATCAATTAAAAATGAAGTTTTTCTAAAATTGTTAATGGTAATGAATAAATTTGATAAAACCGCAAGAACTTATTCCTTAACCCAATATATAAAAAGGAAGCCTACTAGTCTCCATTTTGAAGATGTTTCTTTCTTTAAATCACTCTCTAGAATACTCTTACAGATTTGGTTAGAAAAAATTTGCTTTATTAAGAATAGCTTTGCCAATGAATACGGAATACTAAAGGTCCCAAAGATATGCTTCGAAGGACTAGGTTTGCCGATGTCCATACTTGTTTCCTTCCGCTCGTTTTGTTTGGCTCCTAAAACACAAAGTAGCAGTAGCGTAAAAATTCCTGATGCTTGGTTTTAACTTGAAACTTAGACAAAGGAGAGAGTGAGATATAGGAAGAGTGAGAGAAAAAAGAAAGAGACTGAGAGAGATAAAGAAAGAGAGAAAAAAGAGGGGAGAGATTTTCATTGCAAAGTTAGAGAGACAAACGCCATTTCGCCTCTTCTACATAGACACTAACGAGATCAATGTCTTCTCTCATTTTTCCTAAAATGAGATTAAACCTGGATAGAAGCCGCTGGTTTTGTTGCTTACAGTGGTCGTATTAAAATGTGGCTCTTCGAAAGCTACGAGGATGCACCGAAAGGAGTTGCAGTGCGGGAATTGGACGCATCTGTTATACATACATATGTTCACCTTTCATAATTTTCCCTGAGGTAAAAAAACTTATCATTATCCTAACTATTGCCTTCTATAGCATTAGGTTGATTCCGTGTGCATCAACTCCCTATTAAATGGACGAGCTTCGCGACTCCGCCCCCACTCAGATTTCCTCATCATATTAATACGTCGCTGGCGAATATATTTCTGGAAGAAGGATTCCCAGACCAACAACCGGAACTTCTATGGGGATTCTTCGGCTGGGTATTGTTAGTCTACTCCTCAGACGTGCCCGAATACGGTGTGGAGATTCTCCGGATCCCACATAGATAACTTTACGATATTCGCCCAGATTGCTATGGCAATTTTTCTTGATCCGCGTTTAAACAGTATTCCGTCCCATGAATTCTAAATCCCCAACAGTAATTTGAGAATTGAAGAAATAATAATTGTTTTCATTCAAGTGTGTAGAGGCACATACAAAGAATAGTAAGTTACCTATATATTGCATTTCATAACATGTAGGGGTGTTAATGTGAATAAATATTCCATTAATTTGGGAGGGGAGTTTATAAAACTTAATGAATGTGCGTGGAAGCGTAAAAAATGGTGTTTTTTAAATGTGAAGTGAAATGAGCGAAGTGATCTCATTGAATAGTCAGAATGAGTCCGTCTCTGAAAATAATGGAGCTGAAGAAAAGATTAATGAAGGGCTGATTTCATCTTAGTTATTTTAATTCCATTTATTAAAAGAGCTCGCATGCTCTTTCTTCTCTTAAATTGACATTCTGAGGAAAAAAGGCTTAAGGGTGGTTTAGCGTTTTAAGAAACCCAATTTTTTATATCAGATTTTTGGAAAATGTTAGACAGAGTTACATAGATATACAGGTCACAACAGAACTTTCTGTCCATAGTAGGTGACCTAAAATAAGGATTATGGGGAAGATAGTATTTAGGAAAAATGGAAAGTAGGTGAAATTAGGTTAACCTGTCACCCAATAACTAGGGGGTTATTGGCTAGTAAACGCTGTGAATCCTGTCTTAGATTTAAATTATTTATCCATACAGCGTTTGAATGTATCAACGGTATTGCGGTCCATTACGTTACGAGGAAGCCTATTCCATAAGTTTATAATTCGGTTAAAAAGGAAATTCTTTGATTCGTGCGAGTTAAAATATTTACCTATAATTTTTCAAACGTTTCCTTTCGTATAATTTGACTGATCGATCGTGGAATATTTATTACAATCCATATTGTCTATTCCTTTGAGTGAATTTTAAATCGGAGTTTCTATGTTGGAGTAGTGACTGAGAAAAGAGTATTTGAAGGATTTACTTTAGATCCTAATCGCCAGCCAATAGAGAAAAGGCATCAAAGAGAAAAATAATTTATAGATTGATTCTTTTGAGCTTTCTCCAAATGAAGCCACAAGCGAGGTCTTTGGAGCATGCTCATCTTGGAGCTACCAGCGAGGAAACCGTTCCCATGCAAATTTGGAGTAATAAAACAATCTAAAATATTTGAAATAAACTATATAGCAAATAAAAAACAATAAATCAACAGCCAAGAACAAAACAAACATCAAAAGTCATGCCCAGGTACAACAGGGGATGCCTCTTTCAGAGAAGGAAAAAGGAACATAATACCCGTTACCTAGTGGAGATCGGCATGCTGACCCACAGGACGTGCCCTGAACTAGAAGAATACAGGCCTATTAAATCACCAGTCGGCATTCCTGACAACTTGGTTACGTATGGCCAGATGGAAACCCATCTCGATTTGGATTTGGACCCGAAGGTGCCCCTGTCCCAGATGGCAGGGTTTCCCGGGAGCGAACCATTACGACTTTGAGGAAGACACCCCCAGACTAAGTCGCTGCTGAGTTAGATCTTCCTGGAGCCACACGACTTAAGATAAAAGGAAGTACCTCTTTTCCTTTAATGGGCCCCTAAAATATCCAGATCTTTACCCATCTAGGAAAAAGATATGACTGAGTATGGCCATTCTGGCCTCGAATCACCTTTCGAGGGGTGAAAGAATAGGGTACTCTCCCCATCATTTCTCCCAAAAAGAAAAACAGGAAGAATAGGGGTTCCTCTCTTTCGGTAAGGGTCTGGGGATCGGTGGGTTTCCTGCGGTTTTGACAGGTGACCACGCCAAGAATAGCATGGCTGACTTCGGGGCGCACTCAATATGATAAGATAAGCCCCAAGAGGCAAAATAAAAGAGTAAGGTGAGCGGATCCTCGATGATGCCTGTGCTTCTAATTTAATCAGCATTTTCGAGCATGCCGGCTTCAAATGCTTCCCATTGATTCGCTTTACTGAAGGCAGCACGCTGGCCGAAGAATACCTTTCATCAGCTCAAGGCATTTGCCAGAATTCTTGGTAGAAAATTCTTGGAAAGGACCTAACTGGTGAATGCAGCAGAACCTGCCAGTTTGCCATTGTCAGTGTTCTTCGGACAATGGATGAGTCTCCTGCAAAGGTGACACCTCAGTCTACTAGGAAACTTCGTAAAAGATGTAGTATACAGGGTGGCACCACAAAGACGGGCCCCAACCTTCGATAGGCCTCATTTCTTAATTTTCTGCAAGGATTGAAGGAAACTTTGGTGGTAACTAGTTTATTGTTTTTAAAAATATCGTATCAAAACATGAGAGTCTTTGAACTGTTTTTCTTTATTCTAGAACACGTGTTTGAGATGACCTCCATTTAGCTTTGTGCATTTCTTGAGGGGCAGCACAAAGTTGTCTATGACGTCATTACAAACCGAGCGAGTAAGAGCTATGATCTCTTCCCTGATAGCTTCCTTGAGTTCCGTGATGGTCCTGGGTCTCCTTGCGTACACTCTGTCTTTAAGGTAGCCCCAGAGAAAGAAATCTGGTGGGCTAAGGTCTGGGTTGTGAGGTGCCTAATCAAAATCAGTCTTGAGACTGATCACACTGCCACTAAAGTTCTCTTTCAGCCAATCTCGGGACAGGTTTGAGGTGTGAGAGCTTGCTCCATCTGGCTGAAACCAGAACCTTCCCATAAGCGACGGGAAGAGTGTTTGCAGCTCCCTCTTGAAGGTTTTGAGGACCTCAACATACCGCTCATTGGTGATTGTCACTGTCGCGCCAGATTCCTCGAAGAAGAATGGTCCGATGATGCCTCTAGCTGAGATTCCAGTCCATACCGTGCACTTAGGGAAGTGTAGTAGCTTTGTGGTTACCTCATTTGGTATGTAGGTCCCCCAGAAGACATTTGTCTTTGAGTTTACCTTTCCTTCAAGATGGAAGTGAGCTTCTCTGAGGTCTAAAGGAGGTTAAGGAAAGTTAGGGTCTCTTGAATCTTCTCCAGTATCTTGACTGCCATAGACTTTCCCTGCTCCTTGTCTGAAGATATAACGGCCAGCTTCGTCTGTATTCTGTATGGGTCGGGCTTTACATCTATTACTAGCACTCTCCTGCAAGTCCTACGGGATATACTGAGAGACTAACGTCGCTTGCGCACAGAGCGTTTTGGACTCTGCTAAACTGACTCTCTCACGCTTTCGACCAGCTCAGCTGTACGCTTCCTTCGGCGTCCTGAATGGTTTGGACGGTTGTCACTGGTTAAATTGAGGTTATCCACTGTCCCATAGTACTTGAAGTGGTCCATCCATTCCTGAATTCTGCTCTTGGAGGTTTTTTTTCACATTCGAACTGATGCATGAAAGTGTCCTGCACTTTCTTGAACGAACCTGTCTTGTAGTAATGTTTGACGCAGTATATTCTTTGCTGGAGCTCCCATTGAGATCTGGGGGGTGTGGGCAGACGTTGCTTCTATCATGTCCTGCAAAGTAAGGGGTGATTAGTGAATGAATGAAGGATATATCAAAAGTGTGCGCAGGCCCGTTTACTACCTCATTTAAATATATCGCAGAGGAGCTAGCCGACTCGGGAGGAGTGATAAAAGTTAAAAATATGAAAGAATATAAGGAGGCCTCGAAACCCACCCCTGCACTATTCGTCAAGTTTGTTTCTACAAGGCGTCGACGCGTGTGGATCTCTTAATCCGGTCATCTTATAAATATTTATTTGTATTTCGGCTCAGCGCAGCCTTTGAAGACTCAATCCGAGTTTGGTCATTTACCTGCCTTAAGCTCATTAGCTTGTCCCTTTTGCCAGACTATCGAGCCCCTATAGTCTTAGATAATCTAATTTCATTTTATTTCTGTAAATATTTATATATTTTTGTTGTTTTATTAAATATCTTTCTACTATTCTTTTAAATAACCCAGAACAGCATTTAGCCATAGCTAAGTAATTAACGGCCAATCTGCACTCGCTTTTTTGTTATTTTCACGCGTACTCAAGGGAACGGTTTCCCTCCTTCATCCCCCTTCATTATTTTACCTCATCATCTGGTAACGGGGCCAAGGAGAGGTCACTTGAGCGTCCCTTCGCTATATTCTACGCCACTCGGTTAATAAATTCTCCTATATATATATATATATATATATATATATATATATATATCGTCTATACCTCAACAGTGCAATTGCCACGGAAGTGCTATCACTCTCTCCGTTTCGACCTCATAAACGGACTTTCACACGTGCGTTTTGCCTCTCCCTGGATATAAGGAATTTGCAACCACACCAGGCAGTAGTAGGCCAGCTACAGTTGGATAGGATATATTCTTTTGATTCAGTGGTTATTACAACATCAGCCGACTTGGGTGTGACGAATTTACGCCGTGTCGTGTCAGGATTACCGAGGCCTTTACTACTCCTTAAGATTTTAACGGTAGGCAGCTCTTCTAGGAGGAATACACTTTAATCCCAGGGGCCAAGCCCCTACCGACCTGATTGAAGAACTAGAGATCAGTGACATAAATGCGACTGAATTCGAGCATCATTTTCCGAGAACTGCTTCGTTTGCTTGTCTCAATCTAACACAGTGCTCTCCGGAATCATATAACATATAAGCTGACTTTGGTTTGCTGTTAGTCGATCACCTTTATAGTAGCCATCACTTTCCTATTTAAATATCATGTTTCGTTCCACACCCGCCAGAGAAGCAATCTAGCTGGCGCTTGGGGCAAGCGTATTTGCCCCCATTTCAGGAAATGAGTGTTTACTCTAGCCCAGTCGAGACGATAATGTCAGATGATGAAGGCGTTTAATTTTAATATGGCCATCTCATCGCCAAAGGTTTGACTAGTATTCCTAGAACGTCTGGCGTTTTTACATGGCGTCTGCTTCATTAGTGGTCGACGAGTGTGATATGACCCTGACAGAGAAGCTACATATATAACTATATGCAGTATAAGCGTCGCCCGAACGAATTCACCGTTAGGATAGGTACCGGTATTTTTCAAAGCACGCCCGCCGCAGTTCTTTGTAGATATGCATGTCTTACCTTAACGGGACATTCCCTATATTAGAGAGATAAGAGTGTTTTTCAAAATCATTCGGGACAGGCTCTCGCAGGACACCAACACCTCCAGTTCTCTAACATGACGGGACCGCAATCTTGGACCCCGTGTCTGTGACTGGCTCCTTCGTAACCGCTTTCTCTAAGTTTTCTACTTGGAATCTTTCTCCCTAGCATTTATTGCAAGTTGTGGGTTTGCTGAAGACCTCCGATTGGACTTTACCTCTGAAGGCAGAGATCTATTCAACGTACTGTTTATATTATGTAAGCTGCGTTTCGTTCTACCTTCTACATAGCTCAGATACTACCTCTAGTTCAGACTAGCCTTCTGCTAGCCTTGTTCAATAGGAACTGGACAGAGTGTATCCTCCACTACCGTGAATGATTTTCGAAATCTGGGGAAAGATCACTCTACCCCGGCTGGTTTCCGCCCCATTTTTCTAACATCTTATGAACGATAGTTAGTAGAGGAACTGGTTAACATCAGATTAGCTTATTTACTGGACACCAAATAACAGCTGTCTTTTTCACGTGAGACTTACGCAAGTTTCACTCCACATCGGATGCTCTTTTTTGGCTGCACAAAGCTATCAGAAGAGCTTTACTTGGCAGACAGCATCTCGCCAGTGTTATTGGGCTGGAAATACTGTATCATGAAGACCCTTCACAAGATAGAAACGAGTGGACACCTCCAAATTATATTTCTCAATAGGAGAGTTACAGCATGTGTGTCATCAGTATCAGTCTCTTGGCCTTGATCATCAGCGGCTGCTGGAGGATTGTCTTGCTACGCTCTTCGTAGTAGATATTTTGATCTCTTTTGATGCTCCCCTGATAACTATTCTATAAACTCGACTCTATCAAGCCCTTAATTTATATCTTGCTAGGCTGAAGCGGACGGGTTTTCGGTTCTTTTTTGCATAAGAGTATAAGGTGGTGATCTTCTTTCACCATCCGCAGCTTTATCGCGGCCCGGACTTGTTCCTAAACTGAGCTCGCTTGATTGTGATAGAGTCGCACCCTTTCCTTGGTCTTACTTTTGACCGACGCCTTACCTGGGAGACTTCCATTCACAGTCGTCGAGTCTCTTATAACAGGGTTATGGACATTCTTTATTCCGTGATGTTCATCATTTGGGGTGCTAATTGGACTACTTATTTATTATACTAGCGCTTTCTGGTTCGTGCAAAGCTAAATTAGGATTGCGAGTTTTTTTGCCTGGCAGCGTATCGTGAATTACTGAAGGTAGACTCGATTCGCCGCAGTGGTCTAGTTTTTGCCATCCGTGCCTCCGTACAACCCATTTTTAGAGCCACCTCATCGATGTTTGTGGAAATGCCAGTCGCCTTGTACTGTACACAGTTCATTATGCGCTTGTACGCGCAGTCCAACCGTTCCCTCACTTGAAAGTGGTTATCATTTAATCCGTGGTCGATCTCGACCTTAGCCTAGGCCTTACAGGGTTATGGAAAGTTAACTAGGACACGTCGAGATCACGTTGTCGTTATCGGGCCAATGGCGCCTCTATATTTTCTTAGGGCACCAGCCTGTTTGTGTACCACGTTTGAATATTTGTAGCTACGATTTTACTGCCAAAGTGTCTACACAGCCTGGAGTATTGCATTCGAACCTTTTACAGCACATGCCGTGTCACACTGGATCCGTATCAGTCTATACAGTTGGCTCTAAATCCGAAAAGCGTGTCGGTTTTCAAGTGTCTCTCCTCGAAACCAAAAGGGTTCTATTCATGGTGCCCGTTTTAGAGGGCGGATTGTGGTATGTGGCGACTGACACAGATCCAACAGTGGCCTCGAGTCATTGGAATCTCTACCCCCTCCCCCCAGAGTATCCACAATGCCACATCTGATGTGTGCCGGCAGGATTTCGAGATAGTTTTCTGCTTAGTTCCTAGACATAGAGAGATTGCGGGAAATGTGCGCGCTTATAATGGTACCAAACAGTCCAGCAAGGACTGAGCGACACAACCAACGTTTTGTTCTTCCTCTCTCCAACTACGTGGCAGGAATCATAATAACTCTTCGGGCTACATAGCAAAGAGGATGGGAGTCGGCCAGCGGCAACCTCAAGTTGCATACATTCACGCTGTTACTTTATCGTGGACCTCTCCCCAACTTTCAACCTTTCCAATACCTCAACGGCTTTAGGTCGCTTTCTATCGCCTTAAAATCAGACACACTCACGGGTGGCAGCACCATCTAATAGATCACTCCCGTGTACCTTACTGCGACGACTTCTTGATTCTCTGGAGCGTCCAGGACATTCTTGTCTAATGTCGCGGGCTGGAAGATCTTCACGCATGTTACTTGTCCCTGTACCGGGACAAGTAAGGTCGATATAGCGTGTTCCTTGTACTGTGGATGGGTTCGTGTGCATCTATTTGGCAACCTTTGAGTTTCTGGAGTTCGCAGGCCTTGAATGAGGGGACTTTCCTCCTGCACATAGTCATTCTTTTCGTGTCTTGCTTTTTTTTTGTTTGTCTTAGCTGCTTGTTTGTTATTCTTTGTTTAGTTTGTTATCTGAAGTTGGTTGTATTTTTTCCTGTTCTTCGCTTTTGAATAATTAGCCTATTTGTAATTTTATAATAAAAAAAATTACAAGCTCGTAATTTCGGCAGCTATGCCCTTGTTGGTACTCGCCAGTATAGACGCCTGTAATTAAACAAGGTCTGCTGAACAAAGTCGCATGCTCTCACTTATTATGATTTATGACCTTACGACCTTCAAAACTTTCAATAATTCCCGGACTATCCTTGAGAGGACTTTGGCAATTATATCATTTAAAGAGGAAAGTAAAACAACATTAGGGTTTCAAATTTCGTTAGAATAGGCCGAATAGTTATGATATTATTGCCAAAACAAAATAACTCCCGGGCTAAACTTGGAAGGACCTCGACAACACTGGCCAACAAATTTTCTTTAATCATCATAGACTTGAGCAAACTTTTCTCATGGTATTTTTCTCGCTGATTTCAAATCTGACTTTAGCTTTTCTTTAGCACATCAGGTTTTCGAAATATTCGAAAATGCAATATTACCGCCGTCAGTGATAGAATGTAGCGTTTTACTCTGATTTATTTGCCGAAACTGGTGATATATGGTTGCATAACGCCATCGCTAGAAAAGAATTGCCTTCTCTATATCTCCATGTGCTTCGAGAAGTTTGAATGACACAAAGTGATGCATTTAACATAGAGAAACTCAGATATTTATCATTTTCTTTAGGCGTAAACATATGATAAAGATAAATAGCTATGTTTTGTTTATTCTCCAAGCATTATAAAGTTAATGGTAATTATATTGCATGTATAAGAATGGTAAACAATGATTGAAGGGCTAATAAGTCAAAACTCAAATTCATAAACGTTGTGCATGGGATGTGCGTTTGAAGTTTTTCTCAGGATTATCAGGATACAACATCCAACAATGATCTCTCATCATGCTCTCATTCCAAAATCCTTGATAGCGAGTTTCCATGGTCTTGATATCCTGGTGGAAACGTTCACCTTGCTCGTCACTTACGGCTTCAAGATTTTCCGGAAAAAAGTTAGGATGCGAATGCAGGAAATGGATTTTAAGTGACACGCAGCATCCCATTTCTTTATATGATTGAAGAAGGTTTTCCACGCCATCTCTGTATGCAGGTGACTTGTTAATGCCCAGAAAGTTTGCACATAACCTCTTGAAGGCTAGCCATGCATTTAGTTCAAGAGAAGTCAGGGTCTGCTAAAACCTCCCTGATTTGTGGTCCCACAAATATGCCTTCTTTTAATTTTGCCGCGCTCAGTGGTGGAAAGTTTTTTGCACAGATATTGGAATCCCTGAGAATTGTCCTTAGCCATTGTTTTCACAAAGTTTTTCATTAGACCTAGTTTCAAATAAAGAGGTGGCAGATATATTTTCTGAGGCTCTACCAGGAGGACAGACTGAACACTGCTTATTCTAGGCTCATATGTAGATCGAAGTGGCCAGTCACGCTTGTCATAATGTTTTGCAGTGGCACGGCTATCTCACAGGTAGAGGAAGCAACAGTACTTCGTGAATCCTCCTTGCACACCCATTAGCATGCTTATGACTTTTAGATTACCACTGATGGGCTTGGTAGTTTATGGCTTTAAGAAGAATCTCCATATTGTCATATGTCTCCTTAAGGTGCACGGAATGGCCAATAGGAATGAAAAGTTTTACATTGCCATTGTGCAAGAGGACAGCTTTCAGACTTGTCTTAGAAGCATCAATAAAGAGACGCCAGTCAGACGCCTCATATGTCTGTGACAAAGCTTTGAACAATCCATTTATATCATGGAAGTAGCAGAGAGGTCCATTAACTGTGAAGAATGAAGTTAAATCACGATTACGCTTTCTGAAGTAGCTCGCATGCACATTTTTCTCGAGTAAGTACTTTTCCTGTAGTCGAGATGCTAGAAGTTCTGCCTTCTCCTTTGATAGTGTCAGATCTATCACAAGATCATTCAAATCTTCCTGAGTAAATAACTTTGGCTCAGAGTTAGTATCTTCATATTCAACATCTGCATCTAATGTGCATGCACCTTTAGTACTGCTATCATTACTGATATCATCAGGTGGAACTGGCATTGGCAAAGATACATCATATGGAACTGGTCTGCACGCTGAATCCATGGTTGGATAAACAATTTGGTGCTTGTTCTTTGCAGAAAACCCTTTTGTGGTCACACTGCAGAAATAGCAATCTTCGAGATGATCTCTGGGCTCTCTCCATATCATAAGAACAGCGAAGGGCATTGAAGCTTTCTTTTTGTTAATCCAGTCACGTAATCCATTACAGCAGGAAGTACAAATTTGGTGTGGTGCCCATGCTTTATCTTGGTGACCCAGAGGGCAACCGAAGTAGAGTTTTTACATTTTCTTTATATCATTTGTGATAGCTCGCTGCTGATATTTTGTTGTAAAATGCTCACATACATAGCAGAATTTATCTGGATGATTTTTGCACTCTCGAGGCATTGTTACTGATTTGTGGAAATATTTAGAAGCCTCTTAAGATCAACGCAGAAGGAGAAGCTTAGAATATGAACATCACATGAGGAACCTGAAAGCATAAAACAAATTATAAATAATTGCGCAAAATATGTATGCGGGTTACAAATGTAAATGAATTCTTCTCTATACCCCTTTAACCAGTAAGAACTCACGAAGCATCTAGTTTGCTCATCTTAGCAGTACAATAATGATGCATGCAATAGAGCAATACGAGTAATATACTACATTTTATAATCGCAGGTGGCCATTTTGAATTTTTTGGCATATCTTAAAAACGGTACGTGCTAGAGCATGGAAATGCATTTAGAAAAGTATAGGAAGGTCTCTGATGAAAAATGTGTGTTGACCAGTGCAATTAGTTCATTTGAAAGAAAATGTAAAATTAGCATAAGGGTTCCAGCAGACACCCTATCTAGATGGTGACTTTTGATATTCACCTCCCATCCGTATCCCTTGAGAGCTCCCATTGGTAGCAGGCCACCCTTACGCTAGCCGCATCATTGGTATAATTAAGAGCTTCCCCTCCTCTGGTGTGGTAATATCTGATTTTATCACTGCTTCCGCCAATTCTTTTTTCTTTTTTTAGTGACCTGAACGGTAGACAGTCTCTAAGAAGAGACTGTCTGACTGTCAGTCTCAATGGCTGGGTCCTAGTTTAAATTGGGTAAAGAGCTGCCGATTGGTTTCCTTAATGCGGAGTAATTTACGCACTATTATACGAGAACCACTCATTTTTCTCTCGGAATCTTCTTGTGTTCGAGAGGCTAACTCAGTGGTGCTTTGAGCGAACACGGAAGGGAATGATATTTCTATCTTGACGAGCAGTTTAGGTTGGTAGATGAAGCCGTGTAGTTCTTCACCGGTACCTTAATTATCGCGACCTCAAGTACTATTCCTCGGTTATAAATGTCGTACTCGAGATTTCACCGAAACGTTATCTGACGAGTACCATATAACGTTACGTTTTGAAGCACGCTCACCGCTCTCCTGACGCATACAAGCGTCTTCAATTAATGGAATGACTTCTTTTAGAAATGTGTGGAAACTTGTCTAAACGATTCGAGCTAGGTTCATCGAAGACCCAGTTTACGATTTCCAGGAGGAAAGGACCGAAATCAAATGTCGTGGGTCGATGATGAATACTTCATTACTGATTTTTTTTCCACTCCAAGAACGTCGCATAGTCACTGAAGAATATTGAATAGACTTCATTACTAGAGGTGGAAACCCTGCAATGAACTGATTTTGCTTAGTGGAATTGCATTCCTCCTTTGATTCATGCGGGGATACGTCCATACACCCGTATGCCCACCTTTGACAAAAAGATTAGCGAGGCGAGGCCTTAATTCTAGCTATATTCAACAGGATCTACTCGGGGGGTATCTTTCCAGGTATCTGTCCCTGCTGGAAAGTGGTATTCACGATGCTTTCCTTGGAAGGCAGCAATTCGAAACGATATTTTTATTGGAAGAAGGCCTATGATACCATGCTGCGATATGATATAATGCAGATGCTCCATTCTTTGGGGGCGAAGGCACGCCTCCCATTTTTTATGTTTAGGATCTTAGAGATCGTCGATTTCACGCGCTTGAGAAGAAACCATCATCCGTTATGTAGAGCAAGAGGAAGGTGTGCCACAGAGAATGGATCTCAACATCACTCTTTTTGCCGTGAGCATCAACGGTACCACCACAATATTGTCAAAATATGTCCTCGATGCATTATTCGGAGACAACTTTTCGGTTTTCGTTAGTCTACTACTTCCGAAACCGGACTTTCAGTTTTCTTAGACCAAAATAAAAGTACTACACTTCTGATGCCCTCTTGGACATTTTTTATATGGACGACCAGACTTCATAGACACACCGATTACTTGGAGTTGCACATTCGCAACTTTAGGATCTCTTGTAATAACACCATCGAAATTCTTCTCTTTGTGACTTTTAGCACGTAGGATGCTGAGATGGATACCCTCTTACGTTTTGCCGCTCCTGTATTTTCCCAAAACTTTATAACAGATGCGAAGTTTACGCCTCTATACCCAAATTTTATTGCAAACGCGGAATTATTTAATCCCCCACACTGTTTTCCGGTTGATAACTGGTGTCTTTAACATGTATTGGTCCCCTATAGAGAGTTAAATCCCACGCGGTTTACGTCGTGCATAATGCATCGTGCGCTTGAACGCGTGTGATCAGCCTATCTCCAAGTCACCAACGCATTATTTCGTCCTTTGTGAGACTCGACGGTGCTTATGCCGATAGGAGACTCCCAAAATCTTTCGTTGTCTGACCTAGAATACTCATTTGAGTTTGTCATAGCTCTCGGCCAAGAGTCGTCGGTGGTTCTACCTAAGAGGTTTCATCGAGAATTCCACTTTCGATATTCTTTCGTTATGACTATGTTACTAAAGCTTCTATAGCATTAGGTGTATTTTGTATTTCTCGGAGCTTACATCGTTTCACCCTGAAACTGTGCTAGTATACTCAGATGGTTCCAAATTCGATTAGAGAGTTAGCTTCTACGCTATCTCCTTCTGGTTTGACACCAACGAGGCCCCTCCAATAATGTGCCCATCTTAACCACCATTGCGATGAAGATGAAAGAAGCCTCTCGGAAATCAATTATTTTTTGGTCGCATCCGATTCCTTAATCCCTCCTTCTAGGATTGTTTGGTGCCACTGACTGTACGCCACCTTTAAGTGGGATGTCATATTCTAGAAGGAATTCACACGTAGTATTTCTATTGGTATCGAGACGGCGCGGGTCGTTTTTGTTTGTCCTTGGTGATTGGAGCGGGATCTTGGTCATAGTCTGATGGAGTCCTGAGAGAGGCTGGCCTCTCCTGGAACAACTCAACATTTCACTTAGTTGTTTTATTCTATCGTTTTGCTTGTTTATTTTTTATTACCTCAAATTAGTCTATTTTTACTTTTTCTTTTTCTCATTTTAGCAGTGTGGTTTCGTCGGCTGTCGTCAGAGGAGCTCCCTAATTTAGTTTATAAGGCCAGCCCTTAAATAATGCGGCTTTTTTCTGCTTATCATTAATTTATGGATAGAAATAATCAAAAGAAGGGTATTTTTTACCAATCTAGCCTATGAAACTCAAAGCCTAGGTACGTGTATGTCATAGCCTAGCCCAAGACTTAGATTTCGACATACCTTAGTCGTCATTTTCTTGTTCATTAATTTTGTATTATTCTTGTTAATTTATGCGTTTTATGTTGAATGATGAATTTTATGGAAGTGTCAAAAAAGCAGATTCACAATGATTTGCTTTGGGAGTTTAGAAAAGGCAACACTGCTATGTTAACATCAGAATGTTTGTGTTAAGTATAAGGAAAAGTAACAGTTAGTATAAGCCAGTGTCAAAGATAGTTTCCGAATTTTCGCTTGGGAATGTTATAGGCCCTGCCATTTATGAACTGATATAGCTAGCTCCCAGTATGCAACAATAAATTGTTTGTTTATTAGTCTCAAAGATAAACCATGTTGAAGACGAAGAGTAGAATTTGATAAAGATCTTTTAAAAATAAAAGTAAAAAAAAATCCGATTGTAACTCGAACAATTGGCTGAGAAAATACCTTCAATTTATTCCATCTTGCATCGTCATTAAAAGGAGATAGGGCAAGGTTTCACGATTGGGGCAATGGGTTCCTCACGACCTGTCAAAGGTACACGGTGAATAGAGAATCAACATTTGTTCATCTCTTCTTTCTCTACTAAAATTGAGTTATTTTGAATAGAATAATTACATGAGACAAAGGTGGATTATGTACAACAATATTAAGAGCTCAATATAATTGATTAGTCCTGGCAAAAACCCAATACTTCAGCCGGAAAAATGATCTCATCGATGGCAGATTCTCTTGTGCGTTTGGTTGGATAAGAATACCATAATCCATTTTGAATTTCTTAAATCAAATCACACTATCACCAAAGAGGTTTACTGCGCTGAGTTGGATTGTTTACATGCAACACTTGAATAAAAAAAGTGTATTAATCAATAGAAGAAGAATGCTCTTTAACCAAGACAACGCACGACCTAAGATTGCAAAAGATACCACTCACAGCTTAACAATTTCGATTGGGAACTAACGAGTCATCCACCATTCTCGACCAACTTAGCTGCATCAGATTAATATATTTTTAGTTTAGCAATTTGCCTAAAAAGAATGAATATGTCAACTTCAGAAGAGGTCGAAACAACCTTAAACATCTATTTTAGATCAAACCAAATGATTATTAAAAAATGCTATTAAAAAGTTAGTAGAAAGATTGAGACTAATTGTAGAAACACTTAGAAATTATATTACATATTCAATTAATGAATAAATATTTATTTGAATATAACTTCAAAAAGATATTTGATTTATATCCATAAAATAATGATAAACATGAAAAAAATACCGCATACCTTATAAGATTATCTTATAAATAAGTTGGCATTCCTGAAAATAATGTTGGCAATCATGAGATGATCTTATAAATAAGTTGTCATTGCTGAAAATAATGTTGCCAATCATGAGATGATCTTATAAATAAGTTGGCATTCCTGAAAATAATGTTGGCAATCATGAGATGATCTTATAAATAAGTTGGCATTCCTGAAAATAATGTTAGCAATTAGCATATTATTGACCACCATATGTTATATAATTTTGCGTTTGTTCATTGGTTATAAAAGCATTACACTTATGGATACCAAACTGCTCGATCTTGAACAACCTGATGATGATCAATTCTCCTTCGTGAAAATTATTCCTTCGATGAATATATTTATTTATTCATTTATTCCTTCGATGAATAAAATGAGAAATATTATTGATGATTTTACAGTAGTAGTCAATTTTCTTAATATGTTGCTAATAGCCTTATAAACTTCTGGTAATTATTCAGGCTCTATCTAGAACAAGCTTTGCTAAACTAGTCTTTTCATTAAAAAATATCGATGTTAAGTGGTTTTGACCTGATAATTAAGAGATACCAAAATCTCACGGTGGAAATTGAATTTAAACTTGCAGCCAAATGAGCTAAAATTGCATCGTTCCTTACGGACTAATAAAGAAAAAAAACAGACCGGCAGAGCTTAAGAAATTATACCAATGCAAAAATTGTTTTTACTTTTTCTCCAAAGACCTAATTTCATTAGTGAAAATTCTTCTTTTTTTCCGATTCCACTGGCTTGTATGAAATAACATGTTTTGCACTGCTAGTCTTACTTTACCAGAACTTGTTGAGCAAGTCGGTTCTACTGTTCCCAAAAGGCAAACTATGCAAAATAGAACGAAATGAAGGAAAAGTCTCAAAAGAAGAGGAACCAGCCACTATAAGTCGTACACAGGAGAGTCAGTGAAATACACAAATAGCATATTCATTGCAAGTTTTACAAAGATGCAAAATGTCTCTCATAAGGCATATATATATATATATATATATATATATATATATATATATATATATATAAACAAGATATAATTTTTTTATTATAAAACCCAAAATAATGGTTTCTGCAAATTTCCGTCTTCCTGATGATATATATATATATTTGTTGGATTTCCCGTCAATCATCTTATTGTTTCCTCGCAAATATGATCAATAGTTCGATGAATCCGGTCGAGCTCCTGTAGAGTGATGAATAAGTATGGTGGACTTGATGATGGACAGATGTAGTGTGGGGGTCGAACCAAGAAAACATTCGTATGAAAAATTTAAAACGGTTCACGCCATCGACATCGCTTCTGCAAAACTTTACCTCCTTTGCGGAGAATACACATTCAGTATCGTGTGCTGGATCGAGCTCTGTTTGAGTGCTTAAAAAAATCGGAAAATGGATTTCAGCCGTGTTTATGTACAAACGGTTTGAGCGTTATGAACTTTTTTGATCTATCGTGGAGCTGATTTCACAATTATTGCAGTGCTTATGTGTAAAAGCTGATTGGTTAATTTTTAACACTAAGGTCTGTTATTCCAAAAATGAACATAAGTATGAGGATTAAATGTATCCAAAACCTGATTGGTTGAATTTTGTAGGATTATGAGTAGATGAAATGACTATGTATATATTTATTTCTTTAATTTAAAACTACTTGTGCTTTTTTTCCCAATAAATATATCATTATAAGGTGAAAAAATAGACTGCGCTACGTTCTGAATAGAGTTACTAAAGACACACCTAGAAATCTTACGAAATCCTAATCTACATAGCTTCAACTACAAGATTATTACCGCTAACCTTACTGCTACCCGATAGTAGTGTCGCGGGCGTACACGCGCGCGCGCTGGAGTACCCGTCTGAGGACGACGCTTCTCGCCTTGGATTTTGCTTCCATTCGTACCTCAGCAGCACACCTCGTCCTTAATAACTTCTCTGCTAGTCGAGGCCTGTAGAGACCACTGGTTTCTCTCGTGTTCAAACCCTCGAAGGAAGCCCTACAGGGAGCGCGAAGAAGGGAGCCATAATAGGGGGCGGAGTGGACAGGACATTTTAGTATACGTAGGGCAGAGCAAGGTGGAACGAGCTGATAGTAACAGGAAAACTACTTAAATAGGAGATTAGTGGGCCCTGTGGAAGAGAAGCATCCCCAGTGGACCGTCATGGACGACGCTAGGGGTGAGAAAAGGATCCCGCTCTGGGTCATAAAGCTCCACCCCAAGCCGTCAAGAGAGAAAGTCTTCCAGATCATTTTTGCCAACATTGGGGTTGCACTATGCCGATTGGTGGACCAATCCTATGGATACTTGGCTATATGTGACAATAACCTTGACGTCGACAAACTCCTAGGAGTAAGCTCCTGCTCTAAGCTGGAGGAAATTGGCTTGTTACCTGAGGTTCACCACATGTGTCTGCCCAAAGGTTAATCATCTGCATTCGCCTTGATCCATGGGTCGAGACAGATAGTGCAGAAGAGATCAAGGCCGAAATCGAGGAAAAACAAAGCTTAGCTAAGGTTGATGATATTTATAAATTTAAAAATCGTGACGGTGGAGAGTACATCCACCTCTTCAAAGCGACCTTTCAAACAACGGAGGTGGCCACCAAAGCATCAGTGGTAGGATTAATTATGTCCTGTACCAAGATCTCAGCCTCGTGCATTAAGAGAGAAACTTTTGTTTCGGTGCAGATCTGCTTCTCGTGCTACGCTTTAGGCCAGCACACGACTAAATAATGCACATTCCAGAGCAAAGTGTGTTCAGTGTGCGCCGGAACCGGGCACACCTGGAAAGAATGTACCAATGGGGGAACAAAGAAGTGCTTAAATTGCGGTGGTCCTCACCGCACACTATCTATGTCATGCCTCATGAAGAAGGCCCTGGTTAACGAAAAAAGGAAGAACCTGCAGGAAGAAAAGACCCGTAAAGCAAACACTACCTACGCCCAGGCGACGCAAAAACAGGACAAGGGCAAAACTTTACTACAGCTAGACCCACCAATGAACCTGGATCTGGTTATGTGCGTGATTCACGCCCATTTTGTCAACATGGCAAAACCTGAAAGCTATGCCACAGAACTTAACAGGATGCTGACCCAAAACGGGATGAAACCAATGTAGTTCCCCGACAACCCCTCATCGACCGAACTTTATCAAACGCAGACGGGAAGCAAGCCTAGAGCTACTTCAAGGAGCCGAGCAAAGTCCAAGAACCCCCGACTGAATAAACGAGTAGATTCCGCAACACCTGAGAAAATGGAGACCGATCTGCCTGCCCAAAAGGCGAACGCCCAGCAAGGACCGAGTCATCATAGCAAGCCTGCAAATAGGACAGGAAGACGGCACCTGTGCGAAAGACTACGGACGTGAACATAAAAATATATGCCTCTCTATCATCACCACTTCCCATACTAGCAAAAGTCAAAGACATAATCGACAGAGTATTAAAAGGAAGGTTCAATTATGACTATGACAGTAACGACACCGAGGAGGAAATGATTTCGGCTCTCAAAGGAGGTAGCATTGAAATCAACTTATCGCACGATCAATTTAAAAAGAAAAGGTCAGGGAGAGTGAGGTAGCCAGCACGAGAAGAGCAAGCAAAGGCCCAGAACACCCATGATGAATAACATGGCTTACAATACTATGTTTATTAGCAAAATTAAAACCTTTTCGCTAAATGTCAATGGTTGGGAAAATAAAAAATTCGCATACAACAACATCCTCCGCAAAGTAGACCCGGACATAGTTCTAATCTCGGAACATGGCCTCAGTACAGATTCGAACCCCTTGATAATATATAACTATAATGTTATCACGGTCAACCATTCAAATGAAAGATATGATGGTGTCGCAATAGCTGTACGAAAGGGCATCAAGTACAGGGAAATAGCAGACCTGGAAGAATCGTACCTGACCATTAAAATCAAAACTCCCAACTGTACGATCTTATACTGCATCCTCAAATTGCCACACTTTATGAAATGCTTTTGATACATCCCGACATACACTGCCGACGTAAATTCATTCCCTTTTGGCCTGTACAATATTCTCTGCAATGATATATGTTGCCATCTCCGTGCTTCTTTATTTTCCTAAAATCAGAATTGGTATGGATTCTAAAGAGAGGTTTTTTTCACGTAGGTGCCTAGCCTTCAATTTAATACTTTTTCAAAGAATTTTCCACTAATTACTGTTGAGGTATACCTGTGTAGACTAGCTCGACGCAGATAGTCGTACACAAGCACGTGCAGACAGCCAACCAAAGGCCGCTTGAGATATGTTCTGAGGCGATTAATAGAGGGTGCGATTTACGGTTCACCGGGTTTCGACTAATGGCTTGCCAAGCTGCAGTTCAAAAGATATATAAAGAACAAGACCCCAAAATATAATTTTAATATATATGATAAATGGGGCAATATATATCTATACAAAAGGGGAGAACAAATTACTTAATAAAAGTAGCTAAATGAATTATGTTGATTTATGATATGACAGAGGACAAAATTAAAGTTAACTCGACCGAGAGGAATTAATTACAATTTAGCGGAAAGTCAAATCGAAAGGTGAATGCGGGTGAGGATTAACGAGGTAATATCGGGATGATAATACAAGATCGCTTTACCTTCAAGCGCGAGTGAATTGGAGAGGGGGGAGGGAAGCCAACGGCGCAGGTCCTTAAGAAGATACTTCGGGAAGTCCTGACGAGGAGGACTCAAAGATAGGGTTTGATTACTTCGTGATGAAGAATGAGATTTTCTCTGCTCCAGAGAGACACAATCTCAACTCAGGAGGATTCTGCAGATCAGCAGGAAGTCTCAGTCTCAAAGGAACGGGAATCTTGAAGGGGTGGTGAAGATGAGAGGGCCGCACAACTCTCCAGGAAGAAGAGGGCTCGATAGCTTTTCTTTGAACAGGAGCCAAAGCTTAACGAAGGTAGATCTGCTGACGAGATCTTTGACGAGGTACGACTCGAACATGGGTTACAGGGCTTCACGGGAAACAGACAGGCAGTCTGAATGGAGTTAATGTCGGGTTTTCAGTCTCCTCGAGAAATTAAAACCTTCGAATTAAATAGCCGGGTGGCTAGTCCGATAGGTAGCTTCAGGGCCTGGCCGTCCTTAGATGATTGTCGGCGCCAGTCTAAGCAAACACATTCCGTAAATCGGATGCTAAATTTATTAAAAAGCTGGCATCGACAATGGCACAGATCGACTTGTGAGAATATCTTTAGGACACCTGCACTTGGTGCCTAAGCCTTTCGTGCCCAGAAACCTGCGCCGTTCGCAAACCACTTGAAGCACCGGGGGCCCTTTGCAAGTTTTCGAGTTGGGCTGCAAAGTATTCAAGCTGAAATACCCTGATGAAAGAAGGGACACTGTCACAATAGACCAAGTAAAACCGGCAAAATTGCCCACCTTACGCGATCATGACGTGCCGGGTAATCAGCGTCTCACAAGGACACAGGATGGGCATTTGAGTACCAGTCGCAGTTCGCCGCGTGGATAACTTGCATCAAAAGAAGATACGACCTCTGGCATTACGCAATACACCACAGCGAGAACCGAGGAAGAAAACGAGCAGACGAGAATGTTCACGCGCTCCGGGACAAGGATCTCGTTTGCCAGGGACAATTTGTATTATTATTATTATTATTATTGAACATTTCGTAATCATAAATAGATCTCCACTCTTGTATTTCATAAGAGGCATAAATAGATATTCAAACATCGCTGATCGATGTTATTTGTTTATGTACCTTAGAATTTGTATGTTAAAAGATGCATAAATATACATACATGCCTCTCTGAACCATTTTTTGCGTTTTAACTTTGAGCAATGTAAAAATTATAGCTACAACTTAGCGATATTTCATGTATTTCCTTAGGAGGGGGGGAAGGTTGTACAGGTCCTTTCTGAGCACAGTTGTATCCATGTATAAGTGATGTAAGTTCCATGGCCCTGTGTGTCTGCTAAAAATGTACCTGCTTGTCTATTTAGGATGTGAAATTCTCTTTGTAACTCCGTTACTGGTGGGGGATCTCTGTGGAGAGCATTGAACTGGCACTAAAATTGCACCAGCAAAGTTCATTACAAACATAGGAAGAATTGTAACAAATGTCCTCGTGGATATAAATATATATTTATTTGTAAACCGGTCAAGGAATTAAGTGAGAAGCCGAGAATTCAGATAGCATTAAAATTTGGCGACAGTGTAATAAAAACGAACATTTCTCGTCTGGAAATGGAATTAAGCCGAGAAAGCTGTCTGTGTCTCAGGAATTATAAAATTATATCAAGAAAGTGTAAATTTGTAGGCGCCATTAAGCGATCACTTTCGGAGACATTGTGATTCCAGCGGTCATGCCTCCTGTACTATTTATAGAAGGAAAATGGAGAAGGAGATGCATTCACAGTTGTACCCGCCTAATTCTTATACTCGTAACACTCGCTTTCCTAAGCGGTAGTGAAATATTCCCTTACCGTAATCATGGAAACGCGAGCCTCCCTTTTGCTTTGCTAATTTGTTTGTTTCAATTAAACATTTATTTTTTTACGTGATTCCTCTCAGTCCTTTCTCGATCACAAGCCTTTGGTAAGCCCAGCCGAGCCGGAATATTATTTGAGTATCTTTTGGAGTCAGATACGAGATTAACGCTACCTATCACCTTACTCGTGGGACTTGAGGGACCTCTCCAAAATATCCGCGTCATTTTAACCCTCAAACTGGTGACGTCCTTTATTTCCCATAAACTGTTTCATCATTCCCCCAATAACTAGTCACGGTTAACTTTACCTCCTGCCATGAAGTGGTGATTTGAGCTCCCTTCCCCCTATAGATATAGTATCAGTGGAATTAATTCTTCTTATATCTCTTTACCCTTTTTTCTTATTCTACAAATACTTCTTGCAATCGGTCCATCTTTAGATAGAAATGGATTTCGGGATACATCCTCTATCTGTGTCGATTAGCTCGTTATTTAGGTGGTTAAGGGCCTCATCAATTCCCGGAAGAGTTGCCTCATCACGTGACGGAGGATCGTAATTTCAGAGGAGGGGTTTAACGTACCGTGCCCAGTCTGCTCTTTTGTAGCTTTTTCTTTCCTTACCACTGTGACATGTATAAAGTTCCTATTAATTTTAAGTGGGGCCCCTATATGATAACTGCATGGTACCTGGATTGGCTCCATGTAGTATTTAAACGGGACTTGGCGAGTGGCCGGAAAATTGTCTAGCCTTGTCTAACCCTGTGGCGAGAACGCACTACTCCTGGAGTTCACGAAGAACGAGTTCCTCACTCAATGGGTGAGAGAGCCAACGAGAGGAGACAATATCCTCGACTTGGTTTTCACCTCTGAGGATGACATCGTTGAGGACCTCTCTGTTGGCGAAGAGCTCGGTGGCAGTGACCACCGATTAATTAGATTTGTAGTCAAAGTCCCCAAGGCAGAGCCTGCAACTAGTAAATCAAGGAAACTGGATTTGAGAAGAGCAGACTTTGCAGGTCTACGCGCGGGACTGACTGACGCGAAGCTAGAGGAGTGCGATGCTGTTGAAGACTCTTGGAACAGTTTCAAAACCACATTCATGAGTCTTCAATCGCGTTTTATCCCTCTGAAATGCCCCCGTCGGTCTTCTGTTCAACCAAAGTGGTTTAATCGAGAAATCGGGCAACTGCTTAGGGAGAAGAGAAATGTGTACCGGCAATCGAAGATCTCGGGTGACTTTGACGAATACCAGCGGCTAGCCAGGAGAGTGAAGTCCAGCATAAGGGCGGCTAAGCGGTCTGAGGAACTCCGAGTGGCGAGACTCTGTAAAGAGAATCCCAAGGAGTTTTTTGGATATGTGAACAGCCGTAAACCAATCCGTCGAACGATTGGCCCTTTGAGGAATGAGGAGGGGACATTAAAGCATTCAGATGCAGAAAATGCTAACCTCCTCAACGACTACTTCTCTTCAGTGTTTAATGAAGAGTGTGGTCCCATTCCCCAGCCCACGGATTCCTACTCGGGGGAAAAGCTGGAGGCAATGGACTTCACCGAAGGAGAAATAAAGAAAAAGATCGCTGACCTAAAGACGAATAAGTCCCCTGGACCGGACGGGTTTCTACCTAAAGTGTTGAAGGAAGTGTGCGATGAAGTATCACGACATCTGTGCGCTATCTTTAACATGTCAATCCGGACCAAATGCGTTCCTAGAGACTGGCGTGAGGCGGAGGTGACTCCTATCTTCAAGAAAGGAGACCGTAACCAACCGTTGAACTACCGACCTATCAGTCTGACTTCGATAGTCGGTAAACTCATGGAAAGCATCATGGTGGACAAAGTGACGTCGTATTTAGAGTCAAACCTGCTACTGAGGAGTTCCCAGCACGGCTTCCGAAGGCAACGGTCATGCCTGACGAACCTTGTAGAATTCTTCCACTTCGTTTTCAGTGAGCACGATCGGGACAAGGCGGTGGATGTGGTGTACCTAGACTTTCAGAAAGCCTTTGATAAGGTACCACACCGCCGCCTTCTCCGGAAAGTGCGAGCGCTTGGCATAGACGGAAAGGTAGCCGGCTGGATCGAGAACTGGCTAAGTGGCAGACGGCAACGGGTGGTGGTAAATGGACAGTCTTCTGAGTGGGTGCCCGTTACTAGCGGGGTGCCTCAAGGTTCTGTCCTGGGACCACTACTATTCATCATCTACGTCAACGACATGGACCGTTACATGGTTGAAAAGATTTCCAAATTTGCCGACGATACCAAGCTTGGTATGAACGCTGCAAAAGATGGAAATACTGCCCGCCTGCAGAAAGATCTTGGGAAGATTGGAGAGTGGTCGGACACGTGGCAAATGCCTTTTAACGTGGGCAAATGCAAAGTGATGCATATCGGCCACAGAAACCCCCAATCTCAGTATATCCTTAAGGGCACTGCTATGGAATCCACCGACACTGAGAAGGACTTGGGTGTAACAATCACTAGTGACCTCAAGTTCTCGAAACAGTGCATTGAGGCGGAGAAAAAGGCCCAAAGGATGCTAGGCTATATTAAGCGCCAGTTTGGTTATCGGAACCAGGAGATTGTACTGTGCCTGTACAACTCACTTGTCCGACCGCACCTGGAGTATGCCGTACAATTTTGGAGTCCTTCATTGCGAAAGGACATCGCGAGATTGGAACGCGTACAAGCCAGGGCAACCAAGCTGATTCCCTCTATCCGACATAAAAGTTATGAGGATAGACTAAGGGAATTAGATCTGTTCTCGCTGGAAACCCATAGACAGCGTGGTCAGCTCATCGAAGTTTTCAAAATACTTCGAGGGTTCGACAATGTTGACTACCGAGATATTTTCACACTGAGTGAGAACAGAACGCGCAATCACGGCTTCAAACTTGAACTGAAGCGTTACAACCGCAATCTGTGTGGAAATTTTTTCACTTATAGTATCTGCGGTATGTGGAACGCACTTCCAGTGGAAGTTGTCAACAGTGAATCTGTTGACCAGTTCAAGTCAAGACTAGACAAAGTCTTGAAAAGTGGCCGTTTAGGGACGCAAAACAATTGAGCAGCCTTGTGCCCGCTCAATTGCTAGTCCAAAGGTACCCTCTTTGAATGGACCGTAAGGTCTCCTAGGGTACCTTGTTTCCTTGTTGTTACTCCTTGTTGTTACGAAGGTGGAAAATTCGAGGCAGATGCGGTAGACGATGTTTCTTTCCAGAAAAATGTCAAGGATCCTTCCAATTCCTCTAGTTATTATTTAGCCGGATTATTGGCATTGAGGTCCCGTATTAGGGTTGTTGGAATTCTTCTTCCAAATAGTCCGGTGAGAGGCTGTATAGGTAAAAGGTTTCTGTTTAGCGGGTGGTATCTGGTAGCTATAACCAACTTCTCTAATTCGAGTCGACCTATATCGCAAGATTGGCCTTTTGCAAATTTCTAAGTTGTTTAGACTTTATCCCTTTCTTTTTACAACAGCGGCACCGTTGTGTCGTTCTTGCGAGTAATTTGTGATTAATATATCATAATTCTATATATCTATTTGTTCATTATGCGTTATAACTCCATGTTGTGATATCCGAATGATATGTTTCCGAAACTAGTTTATTTTGCAATATCCTGAGTGCGCTTCTTTGCACTATGGTGTGTTTTTATCTACCAGTGTCTTTTCCTATTTTTTGTCTTCTGCCTGGTTAACGTTTTTCTTGTAACTCAGCTTTTCATTTTTTGTGGGGAAGGGGGGAAGAGCTTAGCGTCTATGATTTTGTAATCCTCATTCGTTTTCAAGGTCTTTCCTCTCTCTCTCGGGCTCGCGGAGTCTTGGGCCTCTAAAGTTTCTTTTACCTCTTCTGATTCTTCTGAATCATGCGAAGAGGAATCTTTTTCGGTTGCTTCTACGCTTACCTTTTCTTCGTGCGTCTATCTCTCTTTGATCTCTTGCAATGCTCCCTTAAATACTTGGGAGAATTTTGGTGTCTGTCATTTTTACCTCTGTGAGACCATTTTCCCTTAGCAGGTCGTTGAAGATCCTGTTATAGCAGTCAGGTTGAACGAAGTTAGCGACATTCGCATGGGTAATGCATGTGATTATAGGCGTATTTAAGTTGCTCGTGATGTATATTCGAGAAATGTGCTCGTTGGTTGCATGTCTTGGCTTATCTGTGTAGTGCTTGCGAAGCTTACTTACTTAGCTCTTCAACTCTCTTCTTCCGTTTTCTTTATTACGTAATTCTTTTGAGACAGCTCAGTGCATAGTTCTGTGCTTTCCTTTGCAATTGAGGTACCTTTTAGTTTTGCTTTAGCAATTCTGGTAGCTGTGCCCTTCTGTTACACATTCACTGCACCAGAGTTATCTTTTTCGGGGCAATTTTTAAAGGTATAGCTTTCCATTTATTAGCATACAAAGCTATGGTAATTTATTGTTCTTTATTCTCCCTTGGTACGCGCATGCTGAAGGCGAGAATTCCTCAGTAGCCACCTTTGTTGCCATCTCCGTTGAAATGATTTAACCTTGAAAGCATGGGTGTGGTCTGGTAAATAAGTAGGTTCAAACGATCTGAGGACCTTTGTTGTCCGTAATCTGAAGCCGGCTAGACTTCCACTAAATCCTCTTTTCTGGAGCGTGCCTCTTTGCTAATGTAGTCAGAGCAGCTACCGCTTGCGATCAGAAAGACGTCAGATTTCTCTTAAATGATATTCCCTCATAACACTCGTAACGTTCTCATACGGAGTTTACCAGAAGAATTTCACTCCTTCCCTGACCGGATTGGCACCTTGAAGTATTGGAAGAATGGCATATGTCAGGGCAGCTGTTTATAGCATGCGCCATTCAACACCTGATCGAGAAATAGATATGAATAGAATATGGTGTTCTAAATTTCATTTTAGGTTTATCTAATTATAATTTTAGCTGGGTGTCCTGGTATACCAGCGATCTTTTTGCAACCCCATGATGGCGACACCTAAAAACCTTATACCACTCGAGCCTATTTAAGTTGTAGTGAGAAGATATGTGAATATAATGTGTTATCATCTCCATGCCATCTGATCGCTCTACACCAAGTGCCAGCCTCACCGTTAACCTCCAAACTCTCCACCACGCGAGCTGCAGCCGCGTGACTGGAGCAATAAAGGTGAATTCCTACCTGACCGTGTAAAAAAAGATAGTATATAATTGCAGGGTGTTGATATAGACAATCATTACATTATGTTTATAAAATGTGTATTTTGATAATATATTTGAATATTTTGTTACTATGTTTGAATTGCATAGTATTTAACTAAATAGCACTTGTGGGCACCCGCTATTTTTTTATGAATCCAAAGTTAGTGGAATTGTGAATTATTCCACAATTCACAATTCCACTAACCTTGTTTGGCATTCCGCTAATCGCTAATCTGCAAATTTTCTGCCTTCGCCGGTCCGCTATTTCAAATCCGCTAATGCTAATAACAAATTTTAGTCCACTATGAAGTCCGCAACAGTCCGATAACAATTTTTTGAGTCCGTGTGCCAGGTCAAGGTTAGATCCTTGACCTTGGCTCGCCTTGGTCGAGGCAGAGCAAACGAGATCAAATTTGGGTGAAATTAAAACCTCGAAGTGCTTGAATATTAATAAATAAAGTAAGAACTTCTTAGAGGTTCTAGGCATAGAAACTAACGAAACAAAAATAAGCTTCAATATTATACAGACAATTTACAATTAATAGAATGGATACGCAAAGTTACAATATCAAAGTCAGATGAAATCGGGGATGTTAAAGGGACATTCTTGAAGCGGCTGGGCGCACCAACAAAATAACAAACTGGATTCACGATTGAGTCACTCGCGGAGCCTACTTTTAGCGGTATGCTTTAGGAAGTTGTCGGGGAGAGAGATTGCAAAATGAGAATCGCAATCGCCACATTTAACCTCCAGGGTATGGATCGAAGGAGTATTACGGCGGATGGGAGCGAAGCCGATTCCAGAATAATAGTCAATTGTCGCTAGACTATCGTTAATCTGGGGGGAATTCTTGCCTTTGGATTCAAGGGATGTGGGAACCGAATCGAGAGTTTACACGTCGCGTTCAATGGGCAGGCTGATACTACTTACTTGAGGCCTGCATCTGATATTTTATACGGGCTCGCCAGAACTGACTTGCCCGAGGCCCTGGAAGGGGATCCACTTTATCAGACGCAGCGCCGAATGAAGTGAACCGTAGCTTGGTTCACACAATATCGCGCAGCTTCCGCCGCTACTGTCGGTTCGCTCGGTCAGTCCATCGTTCTTGTTATCACCAGAAGTGGGTTGGCTTTCTTATTATGGCACTGCTCGACGATTTCCATCCGCGTGGCATTTTTCTCTCTCTCTATGACAGTCCGTTAACCCTTTATTGGTAGTTAAAAACATAATTCCTAATAAAATGAACTTACAATTTATATATTTATATTTTTATATATAACAGAACTTTTAAAACAGCAAAGTACAGAATCGTCATTAGTCATTGTTATTGTCCTCCTCCTCCTCCTTTCCCTTGCACAGCGACTTTCCCTTCAAGAGGTGCATGTTTTCATTGACAAACACCAGTTTTTCAAAGTTATCGTCAGTAGAGATGATCTCTTGGGCCTGATGAGGTTGGAGCTCAAGCTGGCCTGGGGGCCTCATCCTCCTCCTCACTTTAGCTCATGGCGATGCCAGGCCGGCTTGAGCAAGGCGACGGCATCAAAAATCGTTCCATTTTAAAATGTAAATTACTGTAAAAATATCGAAATAAATCAGTTACAAATAGTGCAAGGAATACGTCTTTAAGACTGAGAGCTAATGTAAACTGCCTGTTACGCAGGCTGCCGGACTGTTCGTCTGAGCAATATACAGGCTGCTTGCTGCATAGACTGACTACGCATCAGAAGGATCTAAAATAGCGTATCAGATTTCCGGAAGTGAAATACGGGAGGTCTGGCCAACCTAATCTAAAGGTTTCTCCATACTTTCGGGAATATTCTTGAATTTCCGGAAAATTTTATTGTTCGCGTTTTTATAAAAGTTTGCGTTAGCGGACTATAATTTTGGCATTCCGCTAACTAATAATATGCTAATTTTTCATATTTTCCACTAAAGCTATTCCGAATTTTTTTAGTCCGTTATTAGCGGATTAGCGATTGTCGGACTTAAATTGCGGAATGCCCACCTTTACTAAATAGTGTGTATTAATAAAATGGTACATATGTTTTTAAAGTCAGAATTTGATAGATATTTCTTATGTTTCAACTTTAATTCATAACTACATATTGTGAATTCAATATCGTTGTAAATAAGTAATATGACTAAAACGAAAGAACTTAAAGAAGCACAGAGAGCAAAAATCCTATTTTTTTAGAAATTGCTAAAAAAAATATATTTAAGATATATTGTCCAAAACACTATCAAGAGACCGATAGCTTTGTATCAAGGAAGATAAGTATCAGAAAACGTCTTACAACACGTAGATAAGACACTTATCATTCGGACTTCAGTAAATATATATATATATGAAATGAAAAACTCACAAAGTATCACGTGAGAGTGGCAAATTAATGCAATATCCCGCAGGAAAAAATGAAAAGGTGTTTCCAAGTAGTTTCGAACTTTATTAAGTTCTTTCGTATATATACCTCCAATATAATACTATTTCTTGTAGTTATCCTTGATAAGGAACTTAATAAAGTTCGAAAGTACTTGGAAACACCTTTTCATTTTTTCCTGCGGGATATTGCATTCACATATATATATATATATATATATATATATATATATATATATATATATATATATATATATATATAACGGACGGAAGACATGTGCCTTTGTTGTTCGTGAGAAATCAACAAAAACGGGAAGAAATATGAGTGTCAGGACGATCCACAAAAACAAAATAGGCAGAGAGTTGTTTGAATCCCGATTTTCAACAAGAATTGCTTCAACAAACACATCAATAGTCCCAGTTGCTACAACAGTCTCAAATATTTAAGCCATATATGGCTTTTATTTCATTTTAATCTTATTTCATTCTTATCTTAATTTTATAATTTGTTTTTATTCGATGTTTTCATACTTTATTCATATCTTTACTTAACGCTTCCTCTGAGGCGATGACACCTTACCTTGTCACCTTTACCGATGATTTGCCGCCTTGACGCTACTTTTTCCAAACCAACAGCAGTCCAGCTATAAATATATACGTCATTTCCCAACGCTTGCGCGCGTGTATGTGTATGTATGTGTGTGATTTGGGGGGTGTGGTGTATGCACCGCTTAACTAGAATCGCTGATACCAGGTACTTAACCTCACAGGCGCCGCACCTGCGATCAGCGTTCCTAGTTAAGCGGTCTATACACCACTCCCTCACAAATACACAAGATGAGTCTTTTCTAACCTGCAAAGTGTATACGAGCTCCGGCCCTATCTTAGTGGCCACTCACTACAGACCACCACTAGAAAACTGCCCCCTAGACGTTCTACCCCGAAATCT
This sequence comes from Ceratothoa steindachneri, assembly GCA_963969495.1. Lineage (NCBI taxonomy): Eukaryota > Metazoa > Arthropoda > Malacostraca > Isopoda > Cymothoidae > Ceratothoa > Ceratothoa steindachneri. The sequence continues at coordinate 23,918,803 of OZ018328.1, read as the reverse complement.
ATCCAACCACAACCTCCTCCTCTTTTTTTTGCTTTTTGCGGGGCACCTGAAGGCTGTTCATCCCACACTACTTTCTAATACAACTAATGATGCGGGAAGGTATATGGTCGGCGCCTTACAGCGGTATAACTGCGAACAAATCGACCCGACCTTCCTTACATTCAACGGACCTCGCTGAGGGACCACGTCCTCTGACGTGGTCTTACACAATGGCCATGCTACATGCTTTCAAACTCACATTGCCCCTGCTCCCACGTATTATGCAACTGCATTCCCATACGTATGATAATCTCATCATTACTGATACCAACTTTCTTCAATTACAACAACATGAACTTGGTGGAGTTCATAAGATACATAAATGAAATTGCACCACAGAATCTACACTTATAGAACACTAACCCTAGTCACATAGATCCATTCCAGTGTTCACTTATGGACACCATAAACACCGCACGAAACTAACACACACCAAGAAGTACATACAGACACATTAAACACTTTATCTTCTCCAAAACACACAAGGACTCATTTCAAAATACAACAACCACTACAACATAGGTCCAAGACAATACAACATCAAGCTCCTAAATGCCGGCATCCTATGATGCGTGCAACTAGACCCGAACAACCAGTAGCGAGAAGTGGACCGCACCTCGGACGATGGTCGTTGCACTGACCCTGCCTTCTTCTGGTCGCTCATAAAGAGTATGATGGGCACGCACACACCAAAAGCAACCACCCTCAAAATTAACAATCGAACACTCACTGGCACTAATGACATCTTCGACGCATTTAGGTCCCACTTAGATACGCTTCACACACACAACCAGTCGTAGCAATATATCTACCTAAACGCACAATAATACCCCGCATCGGTGTATAGCCACTTAACCTGTTAACTCCTTCTACCCCCTCTTAAGTTTTTTCCGAACTACTTCCTCTAAAAAAATACAGGATCTTCTGTGGCCTTCCACAGTGATCTCTTTCTGTTCACTCTATTTACATATTAGATTTCAACGTTAGAGATCTCTGTAACAGAAAACGAGAATTGCGGGTCTTCTCACGGCTCTTCGACCCGCTAAATTTTAGATCAGTGAACAATAACGTCCATTTAATGGGGTAAGGTAAGGGCAATTGTAAGAATTCCCAAATTCCCCCCCCCAAAAGTATCGTTTTATGTTAAAGTTTTTTCCGAACTACTTCCTCTAAAAAAATACAGGATCTTCTGTGGCCTTCCACAGTGATCTCTTTCTGTTCACTCTATTTACATATTAGATTTCAACGTTAGAGATCTCTGTAACAGAAAACGAGAATTGCGGGTCTTCTCACGGCTCTTCGACCCGCTAAATTTTAGATCAGTGAACAATAACGTCCATTTAATGGGGTAAGGTAAGGGCAATTGTAAGAATACCCAAATTCACCCCCCCAAAAGTATCGTTTTATGTTAAAGTTTTTTCCGAACTACTTCCTCTAAAAAAATACAGGATCTTCTGTGGCCTTCCACAGTAATCTCTTTCTGTTCACTCTATTTACATATTAGATTTCAACGTTAGAGATCTCTGTAACAGAAAACGAGAATTGCGGGTCTTCTCACGGCTCTTCGACCCGCTAAATTTTAGATCAGTGAACAATAACGTCCATTTAATGGGGTTAGGTAAGAGCAATTGTAAGAATTCCTAAATCTACCCCCCCAAAAGTATCGTTTTATGTTAAAGTAAACGCCAACTCCTACAAAAGGCTTCTTGAAATTTCTCTTTTTAGAGAAGTGGAGGGTTACTCAGTCGTAGAGGTGGCGCTCCTAGAGACGGTTAAACAACTGAACAACTCCAGAAGACTTTTCTAGCGGATTAAGGAAATATTACTATTGCCTTTGCTTAACCGCATTGACACGTACGTTATTGTTCACTTATCTAATATCTATTCATATATATGTATATATATATATATATATATATATATATATATATATATATATACATATATATATATATATATATATATATATATATATATATATATAGATATATATATATATATAGATATATATATATATATATATATATATATATTTATATATATATATATATAATTTCCAAGAAACTAATTGTTTTATATAAAGTATAATAAGCTTTAATATAAAAAAGATTTATTTATTTACCTCAAATAAGTGAACTAAGAACAGTTTTTATACAAAAGTCGAAAAATGAGACAGAATAGAATAATATTGACAGGAAAGAAAGTGGTTAACTCAAAAAGTTTATTAAAATAATAACAGTGTAAAACATATAATGAAAATCTTTTGAGAAAATGTTGAAAAAACAAATCACTAAAACAGATACACTTGCTAGGCACTCAGATAAACTCATACCTCCGCAAACGTCATTGTCATTAAAACTCGAACACTGATGAAATTGTTTCTAGACCAAACCAAAACAAATGATCATAAACAAAATTAAGTTTACCCTTTACCGGAGTACTAGTCAAGTGACATCGGCGACCATTCATGTCCAAGCTATTCATAAGCTTTGATCTTTGCCTTCCTCTCGCTCGCCTCCCCTATCTTCTTCCCAATAGACAGTGTTTCTCAAAGTCGTCTTCTTTCAAGATGTGTCCAACGAATCCAAGTTGCATCCTCTTCACGTCCCTTAACAGACATCTCTCTGTACCAGCCCTCCTTAATACTTTCTCATTTGTAACTCTGTCTGTCCATACAATTCCTTGACCTTGAAACCCTTCCTGTCCCATTAAGAATCATGTCTCTATCTCACTAGCTTGTGAATTATAAGCAAAAAAACTGATTTTTCCATAATGGCAGATCCATAATTTGTATTCGTCCATATATAACTTTTTATCTTTAAAAGATAGGCAAAGTCTGTTAATAAATACTAAATTTCCATTATCTTAGCAACACACTGGTGGCACTTCTCTAATTTCACCTCTGTCCATTACCTCTTTGTAACTCGGTAAACATTGCACCTCCCATATATATTTTGATTTCACAGTTCTGAATCATTTTCATGGTTGGAATCAAAGTGTGTATGTTGGTAGAACGCATAAGTCGTCCATCTCTGAGTAATTCCAAATTAATTACCTTATTATTTATTATGATAAAGGCATAAATGTCAGAAAAATGCTCAATCTCGCAATGTTAGAGAAAGTGAAGACGTGATTCAGAATCCGCATCTGAATTCAGATCCGCCACAAAATCTAATCAACTCTTCCACGACGCAAGACCCACCCTTCCTTTTAATTTCATCGAAATCTGCCTAACAGGTTTTTGAGATATCTTGTACCCACAGATACATAAGCATACAAACATGCATGAGTGATCACATAACCTCCACAAATCCTGTTAGCGGAGGTAATAACACCTAATAATTGGAAGACGTGAAATGGCTACAGTAAAGCTTAAGCAAAGAAAGAGAATCTCAGAGAAAATATGATTAAAAGAATTGAAGATTTCCCTCACGAACAATATAATAGCAATAGACACCATACACTAGATGAAGACTTCTCAATACATGAAGAAGCAGTCCCACTAATAAAGAAGGAAGATTTTTGCACTTACTTAAGAGCATGAAAATTGTAAGTGCCTGAAGGTTCAACAGTCATTATAGAGAAGTAAAGAATACGAAGTACCTCTCTACATGGCATTTGAAGAGTTTTAAAAAGCCTTCGATTCAGTAAACACTGATTCATTTCTAAAAGCACTACAGAAAAAAGTAATTAGTAAATCCTACATGTACATACAGCCAAGCAACATTGTCTTTGAAGCTAGATTCGTTAGGTAAAAAGTAAAAACAAAACATAAAAAGGTATAATACAAGGGGATCTGATCTCCCCCGAAGTTGTTTACTGTTTACAGAAGAGTTTTAGGAGCTTTGGGGGAATTTTGACGATAAAATAAAAGGCCTCAATTAATGGAAGTTCTTAAAAGACCTTCCATTTGCAGATGATAGTCGTTCTATTATCTTTGAATCAAGAAAAATGATAGTTAATGATAGCAAACGTGTATCACAGTTGTACTTAAAATGAACGTTTCAAAGATGTAGGAAGGGATCATTGTCGTTGCAATAGAACAATAAGCATGGCAACTAAATTTTAGTGTATGTACAAGAATACGCACACAGGTAAGCAAGTATTCAATGCATACTTGGAAAATAGTTTCTTACATTAGTTACACACTTTTATCGTACTCTACGTGTCTTTCATTCCATTAAGAATATTTACCAGCAAAGCATTCACAAATGCAGATATAAAATTACACAGCACTAATCTCAACCCCCCTTCCCCCCAAAAATAGACTGAACTAAGTGGTACCATATACTTTGTTTTATAACCTTTGGTAGCATTGATAGACACCAGTCGCTTATGATAAGCCATTTTGAATACTTTTCTACCCCTATTTTGAACCATTTTCTTGGCAGTTTCTTTAGCTTGTTCACATTACAGGGTTGACGATCATGAACGACACAAATAGTCAATTCCCGCCATATATGTTCAATCAGGTTGAGATCAAGAGACTTGGTGGGGGATTTTAATGTATTAATTTTATTAACAAGTGTTTTATTATTGTCCTTAGCGGTCTTTAGGATCGTTGTCTTGCTGAAATACCCAGATACACTTCATCTTAAGGGAATAGACGTTGGTATGAAGATTTGGGCTAATATATCATGCTACATGGGTCCGTTCATACTTTACTTGATATATGAAGTCGGTTTATATTATGGGAACAGAAACAATAACATACGAGGGGCGGTCAATAAGTTTTGCGAATCGGTAGGGCAAAACAGAGGAAAGGGGATGGCTGTTTGTGGGGGTGTTAGGACAAGTTATGACAAGTCAGGACCTGCAGCCGTACGCTCCTGACTCATCTATTTAAGAAGCAGTAGCTGATCGCAGATCGTCAGTCACAAATATTTCAACAATGGAGAAGGTTGAGCACCGCGCAGTGATCAAATATTTGACCAAGGAAGGCAAGAATGCAAAAGAGATCCATGAACGCATGGTTGCAGTGTACACCGACCCCGCCACTTCCTATACAACCATTGCTCGCTGGAAAAGGGAGTTTCGCCATGGTCGTGAGTCCCTTGAAGATGACCCCCGTCTAGGACGCCAATCAGACGTGACCAACGAGGACAATGTGGCCCGTGTGGAGAGGATGATCCTCGAAAATCGACGGGTGAAGGTCGAAGAAATCAAGCGAGAACTTGGAATATCACATGGAAGTGTTATCAACATCATCCACGACAATTTGGCCGTGACCAAGGTCTCTGCCCGTTTGGTCTCTAGAAACCTCACGCCCCATGATCGACTTCAACGTCGTCAAAATCTACAAGGCCAGAGTTGCACAAGCTGCCCTGCGCAAGTGCGGATTCGAGGAGCTCAACCATCCCTCCTACAGTCCAGATCTGGCCCCTAGCGACTACTTTTTATTCCGCCAGCTCAAGGCTGCACTGCGTGGACGCCGGTTTGGGGACGATGAAGATATCCAGCTCGCCGTCCAGGAGTGGATTGAACAGCAGTTGGGAGATTTCTGGTTGTTCGAAGCCTCAGGGACAAGTGGCGCAAGTGCATTGAAGTCAAGTGTAGTTATATTGAAAAATAATAAAACACTTTTCCACATATCTCGTTTCCTTATATCCGAATTGCAAAACTTATTGACCGCCCCTCGTACTATTAAAATTCCACCGCCATGTTCGAAGATGGGACGCGGTTCTTAATTTTGCACGCCTCAGCCATCTTGCACCAAACTTGCAACAAGGATTAAGGCCTAATAACCCCAGCTCAGTCTCATCAGACTTAAAAACAGTAGTCCAATAGTTATTTTGCTCCTATAAAGGCCTCCCAGTAAACATAATACATGCCTTATCGTTGGACCTTTTACCAAAATTACTTTTCTCGCTCCACAACATCGCAATCTATGCTAGAGGAGGGCATTACTGGATAGTCTGAGATGTATCAGTCGTCTCCCTTAGTTGAACATTGGGTAAAGAATTAGAGTTTTACTGATAGCCTTGAAACATTTGCCTTCAATAAAAAAAATACAACGACACTTCTGACATCGGGTGGAATGTTCTTTTTTCTTGGGCATGGTGCGTTCTTTTGTGGTGAGGGGTGAAAGAAAAATAGCCCCATTATTTAGAATTGACTAGTGTGCCAGAAACGTTTTAAATGAGCCACACTTGCCAACTATAAACTTCAATTCTCTATTGGTATTATATAGGACAGTTCTAAAATGGAAGTTGAATACTTTTTGTCTTGCAATGAATGAAAATTTTATATATTTATATATAACTATTCAGTGAATCTTTCTTTTTTTTAATTCAGTAGTATTGATTTTAAAAGTAGATGACTGTATTTAGGTCACCCTATATCTCGTGATGAGGGCAATGAAAAGATCAGTAGAAGAAGCCGTTTGACACTGCTTAGGACGCAAAGGTATTTAAGGAATACATCCTACCACTTCTAGTGTAGTGAAGTGAAACAGGTAATTAACACAAAATAACACGCAGAAACGGATGACAACTGCATGATGCCTATTAAGAATAATTCGTGGGGCCATAAAAGAAATAGGTGTATAAGAGTACAAGCGCGTGTGACATAGTAAAGTGAATGAGTTTTTAAATGGAAATGACAAAAGAGGGAGGAAAGAAATCCTGAACTAGACACTTTTATATATAAAACGACAGAATACAATGAAGTTGAAAGAGTGAAATCCACTGTTGAATGGCATTAGTAACGTTGGAGACTCAAATCTTGGACCGCGATAAGAGAGAGCTTCTTGGTGATGGCTTTACCCAGCAGTGTGGTGAAAAGAGGTGATGTTAAGACGGAGGAAGAGAATAAATAGTGTTATGGATACCTTGCGCTCGAGTAGAGGGGATGCTCACTAGCATAAAAGATAAAGAGAGGGTATGGGAGAGTGCTTAAGTAGTGAGAGAAGTAAAAAAACAATGCTAAACCATAGAGGAGTCAGCCTCATTAAAGAAGGTTTATTAATTATGATGTAAAAATTCGAGTATTTTCACAGAGGTTGAAGAGGAAGAAAGAACAGTGAAATCTTGTAAGGAAAGAGGATGATTTAGTGAAAAACAATGTTGCCTAATTTTAGAATGTTCAGGTTTAGGTATAAATCCTGTTTGAGGGGATGCTCATATATGCTTGGAAATCCTCTGCTGTATTTGAAAAATGTTTTTGCTTATGCAGTATCTCCTCAGTTTACCAACGGTTCAGTTTACGAAAATATTGGTTTGTAGTGTACAATAACTGTACACACGCAAAGAAAGTGAGAGAGAGAAGGACAAAAACACATTTTGCCTAAGTCGAAGTATCAAAATTGGAATGGAAGGAGTAATAAAATAAGTTCGTTTGAAGACAGTTTGTGATTCAGCGGAATCTGATTAGAACGTCTGGTTTGAAACTCGACCACAATGTAAGGCTCTCGCACCAGAGTGTGGGAGCAAATAGGCAAACAAAGTGATTAGAGCTGTCTATAATTGGGACAGAATTAGCGACAAAAGATGTTTCGCCTTAATGTAAAATGTGATAAGGTCATCTTAGCTTTAAGCAAACGGAGTTTCTGTGATACCCTGGCAGAGGAAAGATCCCCAAAGTAAGATACGAAGTGGAGAATTTCAGCCAATCACAGGCTAGACACCAACCAATCACAGGCTCCGCTGGGCTTACAGGTAGCTAAGCACCGCCTCTGCGAACAAAGAAAGGCGGAGCTACGCGTCGCCTCCAAAATGATGCCTGGTATAAATAAATGAACATCTTCATTCAAAGATCATTATCATAATTACTATTATTATAGATTATTATTGGCCATTTCATTGATTGATTATTAGACTCTTAATTCACCGCTCTGCTAATCTCCATTATTCTTGCTCTTGCCATTATAACCCGATTTAAAATATTCCGTTGCGCAAATTAAATCTTTACCGTTAGTGTAAACATTTCAAAGTGGTATAAAAATACAAGTGTTTAATTCCTTGCACAAAGAAGCCTTTTACTTACAAACCTTGATCGGTTAATACCCTCGGACCGTACGTCAAGAAACCTGTAAGCAAGCCACATTACTAAACCCTTATACAATCGCCTTGCAATCAAAACAAGGCCTACTTACGCCAAACCTATAACTGGCGACCCCATATTTGGCGACCTATAGGTTCCTAAACTATTTTTTCTAAAAAAACGTACTGGTTCGCGAACAAATTTTCTGAAAAAACGCACTGGTTTACAAATGAAATTTCTGTTTCCAAACAAACAGCCAGCCCAGTGGGTACGTTGGAGCCTCACAGAAGAACTTCAGAACTAACACTCAGACAATTTTTGAAAGATCATTTCAGCATCATCATTTGATTAAGTTTCATTGACAAAGCCTGGAACGATTAACTTACAGAACCTTGAAATCGGTCTGGAGGAAATTGTGGTTAAAGTGTGTTGCAGAGAGAGCCGTTTAGGTTAATCCTCTCACTGTTGTTGATGATATTTTAGCTCCGGCCAAAAGGATGGGTTTGGAATTTGACAATAGTAGTGTAAAAGAGTTGGTGGAGGACCACAGGAGTGAGCTTACCATTGAAGAACTTGAACCTCTTCAGAAAGAGCAGCAAGAGATGATGATGAAGGAAAAGTTTTTAGAAGATAAGGAAAGAAGGGAAGATGTTCCTAGTTCTTTAATCAACGAAATATGCACGAAATGGAGTGAAGTGGAAAGTTTTGTGGGAGGATACCAGCCTGACCAAGCTTTAGTAAACCGAGTCATAAATCTTTTCACTGATAAATCCATGTCTCACTTAGAAGCATTTTAAGAGGCCAGAAAAAAAACAAAGCGTCTTGGACAGGTTTGTATTTAAAAAGAAGCGCAGTGCCTTCAGTCGAGTCGAGTAGTGCCAAGAGGCACCATTATTCCCCACCTGCCTAACAATAACATTTCTCCCATTTACCTTTTCCTCTTATGTATTTTAATTGTCCTTCATAACATTATATTTTAAGAAAGCAACTTTTTTTTTACAGTTTGCATTTTAGTTTGTGAGTCACCTAAGTACCGGAATTTGCAAAAGTTCTGTTACACTCGGGGTTTTTTATCTTTCGTGAGGTTTACGTGTGTGATAGAAAAATTTCCGTCAAACAAACCTAAAGTTATACTTTTCCAGCATGTGTCATTAAGAAGTCTTTTCCATTGTGTGCAAGTGTGTCGCGATGTAAGTGAATATAATCGAGATCTCTCATCTCCTGTGCGCGTGCCACAACAAGTACGACATCAGCAAGCGCCTCACCATCAACCGAATGACCGTCTACAGAGTCTTGGAGAAGCTCAAGAACGGGGAAGACTTCAAAGATCGACCACGTTCAGGCAACCTGGTTCTTTATCGAACTATGGCCAAGGTAATCAATGGGCGGTTGTGGCGTAGTAAAAGCAGGACGACGAGTTAGTAAAACTACACGTGAATTAAAGTTCGAATTCACGTTTATTAAACCTTCTGTCATCTTCGTTTTATTGTGGTTGTGTGGTTGTCAGAAGCTCCCGGTAGGCAACTACCTGCGATTGCTCGAGTCAAATCGGCTGCAATCTACATATATCTAGCGGTTGAAAATCATACCTGGGTGAAAAATTGAAAAGGAGCATACCTAAAAACGAGTAAATAAAGGTGAAAAATGGGTCAAAAGAAAAGGCTAGAATATTACACAGTTTGAGCATGGGGAAATTACATTAGATTTTAATTGCATCTAAGAACGATCTAAAGCGCATTTAGTTACCCTCTAGAACTGGAGGCTGGCACTCTCACTCACTTGTCTAATAATCTTTCTATAGCGAAAGTCTGGTTTCGTTAATCTTCTGAAGTCTCTTTCTGGCTGGCTCGTCTTAGTTTTGGCTTGATTATTTCCTCTCGTACGGAATACCTGAAAGTAAAAAACTCTATCACTATCGACTGCAGTGTGCTAACCTGCATCCCACAATTTCATTGTCATTATGGGACATTGTGACCAATTTAAATTTACTGTCTCTAGAAGTCAATTTTCAATAAAATGTGATCAATTAAATTGGCCAACACCAAATTAGTGACTAATTCCTTTAGCTGATTTAAGACAATTTGGATGTGCTGAATCCAAAGATCACATTGGTTTTGCTCAATCAGGTCATTCTTTTTATTTATCGCCATATGATTTTTTTAAGGTTTTGTTTATATGTACGGGTATTTTCTATTTATCTGATGTTAAAATATTTCTTAGTTCATCAAATAAACTAATTCTGAAGAATTTACATGTGGTAATTTTGATTAACTTGAATTTTTCTTCTGCAGGTGAAGGAAATGGATTCGGCAAGAAGATCTTGCAAAATTAAGCCTGATGTTAACAGCTACATGTGCAGCGAATACACTGTTGTTCTTAATAGGAATCCAGGCACAAGTTTCATAAAGCGTGCTTACCGTTCTTATTTTGGTATGCACGACATGCACCAAGTCTCTGTGTCGTTGGACCAAAGGCAACAAGGGTTGTCTGAAGTTTGGAATTCCCATGGTTTAGAAGAAGCCGACAAACCATGGCACTGAGTGCTACTTCTGCACTATTGATTTGACTGGGATCAACAAAAAGACCCGGAGCAGCCTCAAGTAGCCTCATTTTCATAAAACACGTCGTCGTGTATCTCATTGTAATGAAATTCCACTACCTATCTTTGGATAACTCTCTTACATTAGTGGTGAAGATTCATCTAGTGTTAAAGAAAATAAAGAATAAATGTTTTTTGACGATGATACTCCACATCTCTTTGCCCAAAAGGTGTTAAATTATCTAGTGCGCGATCTCAGCTTGTCAATCTCCTCTACCGAACTGTGAACTGTTGGCACCCAGAATAAAGAAAAAAACCCTCCTCTCTGACATTGCTCGCATCACCTTCTACGGCAACAGACATCAAGAATACCTCCATATTTTTCTCTGAAGAGAAGGATTTGGTGTACTGTATAGATATTGCGCAGGTAGCGTCTGCACAAACATGGAGTGACACAATACCAACCCGAAGTTTGGAGACTGATCATTGACAGCAGCAAGCAATCGTTGAAATATGTTCTGATACACTGCGCAATGGCAGTGTAGTCACTCACTCGACTACACTGCAAAAGAAGTATGAATAGGTGAGGTACATGCTGAAGAAAATCGTTATTATCAGCATGAGTGGTTGATTTGTGTTGACCTGAAGATGGTGAACTTATATGAGGAAAACAGTTTGGGTTCACCAAGTAACCGTGCTTTCTGTGCATGTGGGGTAGTAGGAATCGAGATAAACGTTACACGTAGAAAGGCTTGCCTTACGAGAGGATTTGGTGCCTTGCATAGCAAAGAACCTCATAAACAACCCTCTGTTGGACAAAGACACGATAATTTTCCACCGCTGCACATCAAGCTTGTCTCGATCAAACAGTTCATCAAAGATCTGGAGAAGGATAGTGCCTGCTTCACTTACTTGTGTCACGCTTTTCCATGATTGCCCATGGAGAAGTTGAAAGCTGGCATCTTTGACAATCCTCAACTCTGTCACCTCGTCAGAGATCCAAAGTTTAAAAACCCCCTCCATTCTAAAGATTCGTTACTACTTACTGAGTGCAATATCCACGATGCGCCTTTACTAGCACTTTGACTAATTTACATACAAACTTTTACTACTTTAAAATTGTACATCTGAAACATAGTTCTGAATATAACTGATATTAGTATATGCTGCTGTATAAATGGCTCAATGGACTCATTCAGTTCAGTTAAAGCGGTATCCGCTGAGAAGAGCTTACCGAGATGTTAAAGGAGGTAAATTATGAAAGCAAACGAAGAAATGATATATGCGTCAAATTCTATGAGTTGAGATTCCTCCTGTTTTCAGTGGAGTAGTTAGATACTCTAAAGAGGGATACTATACTTATTTTTATTTTTGTCTTTTTCTTATCTAACTACTACTTATTTCCGTCTCAAGCAAAATACCTAGATCACCGTTGCCCTCATAACGACTTGAAAGTAGAGAAAAGTGAACCCCGAAAGGAAGTTCCGTTAGGGGGGACGAAGAATGAGGTCCTTAGGAAAACCAACCTCAAATTTTGTTGGGGCACCTCATAGAAATAGATCTATTTAATTAAGGTATTCATACAGTGCTTTACCTATAAGAAGGTATACAGGAATACAAGGGCAACGTAACAAAATATTATTTTCTCCTGTCTCTCTTTTTTTTAGATTGTTTCCTAAAGAGCAAGCAAGACATACATCGAGGATAGAAACAACAAAACAGAGCGCCTTGGTTGCTCGCTAAGAAACAAGATGTCGGGAACTCCTCACTTAAAATGGCAAGCAGATAGGCTGGAATGTTTCCAACTACCAATCAGGACCATCGAGCAAGAAAGCAAACTCGACAAAGGAAAATTATGTAATTCAAAGCCAAAGGAGACGTAGAAATACTTTGCAACCATCGATGGCAATGAAACATTGAGAAAAATAGGACTCATACCCAGAATTTCATCTCAAACCACGGTGAACAGGAACCTTATTTCTTGCAAATTAGACATATTGGTTGGCAACCACATCAAAGATGAATTTAAAGAGAAAAAGTTTAAATATTCATATTTTAAATCCAAAACACGTGTTCAAAATAGTATCTGTAACATTTTAAATATCTTATTATTATTTAGCATGCTAATTCCATCTGAATGTGGACAAAATGGCCATTATTGGAGAAACTGCAGCGAAACTACATGGAAAAGTTGCCTCAAATGTAGAGGGCCACACCGACGAATGACAATGGGGTGCCCTAACAGGAGAGAAATAATCTTGAGAAAGAAAAAAAAAGGAAACTGAAAGAAAACGGAACGCAATATATGCAGGAGTGACCTAGAGGCAGTTCTGGAGATGAAGGAAGCAAAGACCTACCCTAGGAATATCCCCTCTTCAGCAATATTTAACGTAACAGTGGCTACAAGTATTGATCAAACAAACCAACAAACAAAGTATTTATCCAAAGAGGACAACTGAAAGGAAGAAAGAGTTCTTAAAAAGAGAAAGAACCATCCAACGAGGACAGCTAATAGGAGGACAACCAAGAGAAAGAAGGAGAAAGACCACTTAATGCAACACAAAGAGGATTGAAGCCAAAAATATCTCAGCTCAGGGTGTATATCAGCGATGACTACCCATCTACTAAGAGGGAAGAAACAAGAGCCTATAATTAAAGGCCTACGCAAAGGGAACGTACAAATTGCCCTTTAAAGTGAAAAGAGGAAAGGAATACAAACAAGATATCGAAGAGTTACTCCTCCAGGTCAAGATCAGGATCTACTCTGGAGACTTTAACACTCAACAAAATTATATTTAATTGAGATGTAGAAAGTTTAGGGGTGGTACCGATTACTCCAAACAATGGACCAGACAAACTAGGCAATGGAAAGTGGAAGGATAAAAAGAAAGCTCAGTATTCTACAAGTTAATATTGATGGCTAGATCTCCAAAAGATCTACTCTGGGTAAAATATTCAGAGAAAAGGATCTAAATATAATACTAATGCCGGGTTATGGAGTAAACCCGCAAAGTATAAAAATGAAGATCTTCAACTACTCTGTGTTAAATGCCAACCCATTTAACGGAGTGGTAATAGCCCCTTTATCTGACATGTTGAGCAGAAAATAAAAAAAAATACTGAAAATAAACAAGAAACATATTGGGTAAGTGGGGAAAAGGACACTTAATTAACATATTCTTTGATAATAAGGCAACATTAGCCGTACTGTCTTAGAATAACTTAGAGCTAGGTACTTTAACACGTTAAAAAAATAAAGCCAGGGAAAGACAATGGGAGTGTGAGTGGTTGAGCATCGGTTAGAAACCTCTAGTTTACCTGGGGTTATGTTATAAAAAGTCAAAGCGTCACTTTCCACACAATAAGACAATAATAAATCACGTAGAAGCCACGCTGGAGTCAATCTGCCGTAACTCATTTGAGCTTAAACTCTGTGAAACGAGGCGACCCAACATATAAAATAAGGTAGGTCACCCAGACGTGCCCAAAACGGGATCAAATGAGGCACCTCATGAGCACTAATCCAAAGCATCCTTTAATCTTTGATTTTTAAGTGACGATAGCGAAGATGCGAAAACAACCAACATATGATGATGGCCAAGACACGACGATAACGAAGACCATGATAGCGTCGACGCACACCTCTCTACCTCTGACCGCGATGATCAACTTGAGCGGGCGAAGTATTGACAATAAGGACGAAGAACCACGACACGAAGCAGCGGCTCATCTCGATCGATAACACGAACCAATGATGCGATCATAAAAAATACAATAAAAGATGTAGAATGTTACTTATTTGGTCTGAATATTTAGAAATCAATAATTTGTTAGACATCAATATTATTAAGCCGCCTAATATATTTTATTAATATTAGACATATGTGAAGTTCATTTAAATAATACTTTTATTTAATTTCATTAAAATATGATTTATTTATTAGGTAATTGTCAAAATTATTCTTAAAAGTGTTTAATTTGCGAGAATTGACCACTGAGTAAGGAAAACTATTCCACCTATCTATTATTCTCACATAATAAAATTTTTTACATTGATTAGAATGAGAATAAGGTTTATATACATCTAGGAATTGCGGCTTTTAAACTTAAATAGATCATTTCCATCAAATAAATCTATTTTAGTACATATTACATGCATAGGATGAGATGCTTGTATTGCCTTATCCCTCAGGAACTAATAGGAGTGATTAACAATATAATTAGTCTTTGTTTTCTCTAGGAGACATTTTTTTTTCATATAAAAGGGATCTTAAAAAGTGATCTTGAAAAATGATCTTCAAAATCAGGATCTGGATCTGTGTCTTCAAGATCACGTTTTTGGGGTGATCTATTCTTAATTTCTCAAGATCATTTTTTGTCGGGATCTGATCTTGATCTTTAGGATCACCAAATTTGGTGAGCTTGCTCATCTCTACATATTCACGATGTGATATCTCTCTTTAGAAAAAGTTGGCCAGTACCTTTAGGGTGGACATAAAGGAGAGGACATGAACAGCTGGTTACGCAAGGGCGAACAAACTTAGGAGGAATTTTGATCCTATAATCAGAAGAAGCACCAATGATCGAATAGAGCCTGACTTCGCTATGTTTCTTTACTCAGGAACAGTCACTAAGCCTTAAGTCTTTCTTCTCACTAATTCAAACTTCACCTTCAACCACCATATTAGACCCAGGCTACTAACACAAAGTGGCAGTATCCCTATTATCATTACTATGATGGCTGTTCTTATATATAAGAAGTGATTTAAGAAGGCTGACTTGAATTAGTACAAACAAGCGTTCCCAGTGCAGCTCACAGATCTATATAATGCAACCGCTGAAAACCTAGATACCGAAATGGTTGCTATCAAAGTTATATTTTAGGGGCTAGCAATTTGTGATCCTGCAAACCTCCCACAAGGTCCTGCCTCATCCCTGCCTTACACTATAGAGATTTGGCCTACAACAAAGATTCACCTTATCTTATAACCAAATCCTATGAAAATCTCATGGACTTCCGAACAGCTAGGACAGATGTTTAACGCAAAGCTGGTACGAAAGCTGAGAGACAGTCATCAAGAAGAATAAAAAATCTTTTAGAGCGGCCATGAGAAAACTAAAAAGGCAGACGAGAGATCAGAGCCAGACGGCGATTGTGTGCAATAGCGTCACGTTGAACTTCCCCAGTGATAAAATAGAGCTCTCTCAAGATGTCTGGAGCAGAAGTTTGTGAATCTCTGTAGAACTGTGGATGGCGATCTTCTCGGTCTATCCCAAAGCCCTTGGCTTCAGTCAATCAAACCAGACACCTGAAAGAAGCACCAAAATTATTTATATGCTTACTGCAGAACTTTTCAACATGTCTTTGACAATCGGCTACTTACTTGATGGCCTGAAGACTTTGAAAATGATCCTCATTCCAAAATCAGGGAAGCCGACGAATCAGGTAATGAGATACAGATCAATCTTATTGCTGAAGCTCGTCGAAAAGTTTCTTGAAAAGTCCTAAACAACAGAGTGGCAGTCCACTTTACGGTCCATTCTCAGCTAAACGAGAAGAGAAACAACTTGGATTTCGCACACCGGCCTTCGTCAGGCGATCGGTGCTTTCCTCACTTTACCCATTTGACACCCTACTTGTCGATGCTGGAGGGAAGCCAATATCTTTGCGCCTGTACGCGTAAGCCCGGTGCCTCCCTCAGTCGCCAACAGCTCTCACTGCATCCGCAGCTAATCTCGACGGTGCCTATGCCACCGAGAGTAGCCAGTCATACCCTAAGTCCTTTGAGTTTAAGGCTACGAAACTCCTTCTAGAGCGAGGTATAGTTCATAGGCCGGTGGCGCCCCTGGTTCTGCCCAGGGCGCCACCCTGGAGGATACCACCTTTGATTATTTGTCGCCACGCCTCTGCTCCCAAAGCTTGTACAGCGCCGCGAGTATTGCGTTCGGCCTTTTTGCAGTGCACTTCGTGTCACGTTGGAACCGTACCAGTTATACGGATGGCTCCAAGTCCCAAAAGGAAGTCGGTTTCCACGCCGTATCCCCTCATTTGAAGTAATCGGGGCTCTGCCAGGCGCTGCGTTTGTCTTTACGGCCGAGCTGGGAATACGGGCAGCTCTTCGGGATGCTTGGAAAGAAGATGAGAGACGGTCAAGGGAAACTTTAAGTTGCGTGCCATTGTTCCGCGACTGTTCCTATGAACCTATCCCCAATGCCGCGACGGCTTCAGGTTGCTTTCTTTCGTCTCCGAATTGGACACACTCGCGTGACGAACCGCCATTTAATGGAGCGCTCGCCAGCGCCTTATTGTAAGGACTGCGTTGTCAAAGAGAGTGTTTGGCACATTCTTGTTGAATGTCCCTTTCTGGGCAAACTTTGCGCATGTTACCTGTCACGGTACCGGGACGAGCGGATTCGCTACCGCTTGTCCCTTGTACTCGGGACAGAATCGCACATATTGACTTGTGCACTTTATGACTTTTTGGAGGAGGCTAGCCTTCTCCACCTTATTTGACTTTTTTTTCTTCTTTTTTTTGGTTCGCATGTTCATGCACCGGGGGGCGGCAGGCCTGCTCCTAACATCGGATCGCGCTTCCTTCCTGCCTCATTTGCTTTGTTTTCTTGTTGTTACTTTTTTAAGCCATTGTCCTTTTTATCCCTTTTACATCTTTTTATCGTTGTTATTAGTTATTTACATATTGTTATCTGTTTTTTAATATAGCCTTGTTGCAGGCTGTTTTGTGTACGGTGACTTATGCCGAAGTAGACTGTCACCAGATGAGCTCCCAAAATAATTTTTTAAAATATCACCGAGGTCAAAACCTGAAAGACGAATTCAAAAACAATTATGTCAAGGGCCACGGCAGCCGAATTAGAAATGATGCCTGATGTGAACAATCCTGAAAGATCTAAATTAGTTGGCAAAATTTCCAGCAGCCTCGAATGGGTGCCATCGCACTGCTCTTCTTGAATTGAAAAATCAAACATGCTTTTCCCTCCTAGTGTGTCTGTTCTTGGCTTCATGATTGCCAAATTTGGCATGAAGTGACACATCGACACAAGAATTGGATTATCAAAGACAGAAGTAAACAAACTACACCAATTTCTTAACCTGAATAATAGAACAAAAATACAAAGTGTATATAGGACTAGTCAGAACAAGAGTACGTCTTGGCTGCATAGGGCGCGGAATCGAGGACTTTGAATTATCAACAACACAAAATAGCATAATTTTAGGACCTTGGAGAGTTTGCAACAGCAAACAAGGGTTGAATAAGTAAACTCCTTCCTACAAACCATATGCTGGGCTATATGGGATAGCATGGCTGAAACTCTTCCCAGCGATACTCTAGCAGGCCTGGACAATGACTAAGACGGCGGCAGTTACAAAAGCTACCTCAGTGCTAGAGATGTCCCGTTCATCAGGCAACTTTATATCTTCTCTACTTCCTCTTTTATGAGTATCCTTGTCCCCCACCCCTCTAAAACCCTCCCCTTTCCCTTCCTTTTTCTCATTTCAGAATTCCGATTTGTTCATTCAGAGGGACTTCGTCAATTTGCTTAAAGCGTGTGATCTAATTTGATAGAAGATACCTCCTACTTTCAGAGAACACAAAACGCTTAACCGAGAAACTGAGTTTGTGTCTACTCATCAGAGAAGAAATATATTCTCGAATAATTTGAATGGAAATTCCTCTCGACTCAAGTTTGCGAGATTGATCCTTAAAAAGAAACTTTTCATAAATCTCCCCCCACTTCACGTTCTTTTTTCTGCTTGATATCCTACTTATTTACAAATAAAACGTAAAGAATACGATCAAGTTTGTACCCGACACACTTAAAGTAAACTATAGTCAACCCAAGAAGGAAGCTTAGTAAGGGAGCGAAGAGAATGGGGTGTAAGCGGATCACGAGACTAAAGTTTTATAGAGGTGGCTGATAGAAATCGTGTCCGGTAAATTTACTGCCATCAAATGACGTCGAGGAAAGTTCACCGCGAGAAAAGATCATCTCGGAGAAAGTTCACCGTAAAACAAATATTTTTAAAAATTTAATAGGGTTATAGTTTTATTGATAAACGTATCTAAAACATTTTAAAAATAAGGGAAAATAAATAATAACTATCGTTGAGCGCTTTAATTTAATTAATTAATTTAATTCGCGCAGCTGATGTAACAGAACCAAGCAACCCTACAAATGCGCCAATGCAGCTCGTATGACTGCCGAAGAAATAAGAAACATCAATGAATATGAAACAAAATGGAAGATTTAAACTAATGGTCAAAATCTCCAAAGATATGAAGATCACTTCTACCAAGTACAGGAAACACGTCACAGAACGCATCCAGAAAGCAAATTCGGCAGTCAGAACACTCTTTACATTCAGAAACTTTAGTGAAAAAGAAAACATATTTAGCGCTCGTCAGATAAACCCTCACCTATCCTTCGGTTACCCTCTTCAGCGTTTCAGAAAGAGCGCGAAGAGAGTTTGAAAGAGTACACAGGACAAATACATACACACTGTCACCGGTAGACGAAGAAAGAAAAGGAGGAAGCAAGAGGATCTGCACAGAGTGGCGAAGATAATGCCACTCAACATAATACTAAAGGAAAGAGTAGTAGTGATGGAGAAGATGACTTCAAACACTACCGACGAGATAAGAGCACTCGTAGAAGGAAATCCACGAGGTCCATGGCACGAAGGATTTCCAAGAAGTGTCATCAAGCTTGAAAATATGAGTGTCCCATTTTATGCATGAAAAGATGAATTGTAAACGAATAAACAAACTGAGAATGGCAAACAATTAACCCAAAACAAACAAACCAGAAGACAAAAATTAACCGAAAAACGACAAACCTAGAAGATTAACTTTAACAAGAATATACAACAAAGAAGAAATTAAACTAAGCATAAAGATGTAAGCACAAAAAACAAATGCACAAACAAACAAACATAACAACAAAAAAATAAAAGATGAAGAAATATGCACAAAGTACCTTAGAAATCATAATACACGAAAAAAAAAACAGCTAAAAATGACAAAAATTTGAAGGGTTAGAACGCTGATATATATAAATATATATATATATATATTAATATATATATATGACTCACAGAGCCGTAGCAATGTTTAGTGCCCCCTCCCCCCAAAAAAATCTCGGAAATGTTATTTCCTAATTGGCAAAAATTCCGTACAAGGGTGGGATTCAAACCGTGCACACTGAGGCAGCGAGCAACCCCTTTGATCTTATTTAAACCGTCCCTTAGACCACTCGGCTACGCGGAAGACAAAAATCTTCCGAATAAACAAGCTTTTTAAGGTACGCTTCGCAAGATCGATCGGAACTATGAAAGAGAGAGAAATGAATAGGCAATTTAAAGGACAAATGAGAGTTGAGGTAAACATTCGGCAAATATAAAATGTATAAATCTTTCATAAACACGAAAGAATGATGAAATGAATCCAGCAAACTGCAAGAAACTGAAAAAACAGGATAATCTTTCTTCGGAAACTTTATTTCCTGATTCGCAAAGATTCCCTATTAATTTCTTCAAAACAATTGGGCTGTCCTCAATTTTTTTTTAACAAATCGGTTAGGACTGGCCTCAAGCTGAAAGCTTTTGGATTGCTAAAAATGTTGTTAATGACATTGCTGAAAGAGTAGTTAAGCTCATGGAAGCCTACAACAAATTGCTTACTAATGACGAGGAGCACAAACAGTATGTGTTACAAGTTGTGTCGAACTACAGAAAAAGTTAACTAAAAAGTCAAAGAAAACCATTATTGCAGCTGATTCAAATGAGTAACCACTTCCAATAGAAGTGAAAAAGAAAGTGGTATTTTAGGCATACTGGAGAACTTCCACTCTAAAATAAGTAACGTGGTGGTTGCTGTACCTCTTGGGTACATGGAAATCAGCAATATTCAAGTGCTGGGCACTACTTCTAAATATTAATTTTTTTATCTGAAATTTTTACAAAAAAATAGTCTTTGCACTAAGATGAATCAAATAAAATGGTATCTCATAAAAATTTAAATATTTTTTTTACCCCCTGTTTTGAATCAAATATATATATATATATATATATATATATATATATATATATATATATATATATATATATATATATATATATATATGTGTGTGTGTGTGTTTGTGTGTGTCTGTGAGAAGATAATAGTAAACCACAATATTTGAATCAAGATTTATTTATAACCACAGGACTAGTTTCGGCCAAGTTATAATTGCCATTTTAGACTAAGTAATGAAAAAGCCAAGCAACGAACCCAGTATATATAAGGCGAACAAAATACTAAACAAACTGAAAACGCAGGAAACAATCTGGAAAGTTGGGACACTTTAATAAGAGGATGTCGAGGTATGTCTGTGTTGGTCCGCTTGTAGTAATGGTGCATGCACATGCACGGGCAGATGGCCAACTCGAAGCCGTCTGCGATATGCTTTGGAGCAATTAAAGGAGTGCAAGGCCGCCTCCTTGATTTTGAATACGTTTATGATTGGCCAAGATTTATCTAATGCCTTGCCAGGTTGCAGTTCAAGGATATATATTGATCAAGACCCAAAATAATAATTTTAATATATATAATAAACGGTGCAATATATATATATATATATATATATATATATATATATATATATATACAAAAATGGAAACAGATTGCTTCATAAGGATATTTAATTGGATCGTAACAGTTTACAATATGACAGAGCTAAGCGGGAGGGGCAAAATTATCGTTAATTCGAATAATGGATAATATTTAAGTTTGAGCGTGAAGTTAATACTAAAGGGGACGCAGGTGACTATTGGCGGTGGGTGTAATCAAAGGATTACAGCGCAAAATCCATTTACCTTGAAGCTTAGAGTTGATCGGAGGGGGGAGACCAACGGCACAGGTCTTCGAGGAGATACTTCTGAGAGTTCTGACGAGGAGGACTCGTAGATGAGTACTTCTTGTTGAAAAACGAAATTTTTTCTGCTCCAGAGAGATGGAATCTCAAACACAATATGGTCCTGCGGCACGGCAGGAAGTCTCAGATACGGGAAACGGGAGCCTTGAAGAGGGCTGCGAGATCAAGGGGCCGCACAGTTCTTCGGGAAGAAGTCTGTTCGATAAGCTTTCCTCTCAACAGGGGCCAAAGCTTCCCGAAGGGCGATCTGCTGGTGAGATCTTAATGACGAGGTACGACTCAAACAGGGTTTGCGAGACTTCGCGGGGGAACAGACAAATGGTCTGAACGGAAGGACAGGCTGACTCTCAATCTCCTCGAGGAATTTCGGACACAGGGTTAAATAGCTAGGTGATTGGTCCGTTAGATAGCCCCAGGGCATGGCCGTCTCCAGAGAATTCTCGACGTTAGTCTATGCAAACTTATTTTGAGATAACGAGTTGGATCGGAAAGCGAAGTTTCCCTCAGGATATGGGGCTGAGTTTGAACGTCCGCGTTCGCGGGGGAAGGAAATGCCTTTGAGGTATGGGGGTTAGAATTCGGCGTTATCGCAAGGTAGGGAGAGCGAGGTGGGGGCCCGTTTAAACAAATACAGCCGGGCAGGGCGACTCACCTCGGGATTGCTTCCTTCTCGATGATTTTCACTCCAAGGAGCCCGTGGTTTGGAGCGAAGGGCTTGAAACGGGTATTCCAAGGGGCTTCCTCTCAAGCTGGGCCTTCGAGGTGGCATCCTCTCACAGAGGATAACGGAACATCAAGCCGATATTAGAAGGTGTACAAGTTCTCTAAGTCTCTTTACGTACATGCAAAAGTACGACCATAGAATCGATTTCAACCAAGCAAAAATCATTTATCAATCAAACAATTATATTAAGAGGAGAATTTCGGAATCTATCATTATTAACAAAGTCGATAATTTTAATTCATCTAAAGGGCAATACAAATTCAACAAATATATGTAAAATAAAGTCGGCAATCGTATTTATAAACCCCCGGAAGCAATTGCTCTCGTAGATTAGTAACTTCCCCTGAGTCCATTTTCAGTTTGCTTAGTATTTTGTTCGCCTTATATATTTATACTGGGTTTTTCCAGATTGTTTCCTGCGTTTTCATTTTGTTTGGTATTTTGTTCGCCTTATATATAGTGGGTTCCTTGCTTAGCTTTTTCATTACTTAGTTAAAAATGGCAATTATAACTTGGCCGAAACTAGTCCTGTAGTCATAAATAAATTTTGATTCAAATATTGTGGTTTACTATTATCTTCTCACTGATATATATCACGCTAATGTAATATCTTCTAATGTATATATATATATATATATATATATATATATATATATATGCACACTGAAACAAACATGATGAAAATATACATGAAAGAGATTAGCCTGATCTCCAGGCGACTTTTCAAATCTTGCACCTGTAGTAATTCCTTCTCATATCACCAATCTTCTCCCCTCCCCAATGTTCCTATACACTACCTCACTCTCACACACATCAACTTTACTAATTCTCAAAAAGGAAGAATAAAATATATGCTATTATAGTTGTTAATCTTAACTACTTTTTTAGGCGCTTTCCCAGACGTGTTAGTGTTCTATTTTGACTTCCGTTAGCCTTTGTTCATTCTTAATGCAATTCAAAAACTTGCAGATCTTGGGATGGCAAGAAGTCATTTGCTCCTCAAAGACCCTATGACATTTTTCTACATTATTATTAGTTTTTTTAAGCTGATTCTGACAGAGGAGTTTAACATTCTACATTTCGATGGAATATTTAGTGGTCGACGACGTCGCCTTTTGTCTAAACGCTGTCTCCTGGTGTCTTCAAAATAACCAATAAATTCTTGAGATTCTGGCGGTAAAACTTCATTATCAGGTACAAATGCCAAAGAACAACATACGCAATTTTAAAGCAGACTCAGCGTCAATTTAGTATTCGTATTTAAGTCCTCGTGTTTGTATTTTTTGTATAATACACTATGAAAAATAAAAAAACACATACATTCTCTTTGTTTGCTGGCTGGAAAAAACTTTAGGACACGCTTTGATCATTGCATTCTCGAAATCATTAGTGATTAAAATGGGAATAGAAGATGGGTCAATTTTTTTAGGACTTCCAAAAATGTTGTGTATTTTCTGTTTTGTCAGGAAATAAGGCAAACACTAAATGCAATGAAATGTTTTCTTTCAAGCCATGAAGAATACACGGCTATGTCTTAGAGAAACTGACATGAACTCAGTTGGAGGCTTTCTGTAGTTTCTTCCCCGCTTCCCTGAGAGCCTCCAAATTTCTATAAAACTGAGATTTGCTTGTGCATGACAGCGCCAAATGAACTATAAAACAGGAATGTCACGACTACCTTAACTGTAATGACGTCGTGTTATGTTTCCCTTGTAAAACTTTGGTTTGTTTTTTAGTTTTGGTTTAGTCCTTGATGTTTTTTATTATTTCCTCCGTTATGCTCATTTCAACCCGTTTAGTTATTTTGAACATTTCTAGATTCAGAATATATATATATATATATATATATATATATATATATATATATATATATATATATATATATATATATATATATATATATTTATATATATATATATTGAGGATAAATCTTAGAGCCACCAGAAACAGATGTAGCATCTTTTAATTTTTGCAATGTTTCGAAATCTACAAGTTTTCATCTTCAGGCTAAAATAAAAGGTTACTAAAATTAATACATATGAAGAAAACATAAAAAAAGGTAGTGGTCAATAAGACATTGTATTGCTTTAAAAGGTGACCAATTATAAAATATCAATAAAATGTAAATATAACAATTTAAAACTATAAGATTTAAAATTTTAAATATGACTCAGCAATAGTTAAATTTGCTTTAAAACTGACTAAAAAAGTAGTTAAGATAAACAACAATAATAACAAGAATAAATTTAAAATTTGTTTTAAAAATTTATTAAAATTAATTAATCCAAAACTGTAAGAGTAATTGACCTGGCAGTAGTTAAATTTGCCTTAAAACTGACAAAAAATAGTTAAGATAATCACTATAATAATAAGAAGAAATTTAAACTTTGTTTTAAAAATTATAGAAATTAATTAGTTAAAAACTGTAAGAATAAAAAACTTTTAACAGAAAAATGGGTTGCTTCTGGTACTTACTATCTCCTTAGAGTTTGCCAATGATGCTGTTTATTTATTTAAATGTCCCAGTTGTACTGGCGCCTGTTACATTGGCAGCACTGTCAGGTCTCTTGGCGCACCAGGAAAATATTAAGTAAAAAAGAGAGGTCTTCTATTAGGGAACACGCCATAAATCATAAAACCTGTCATTTCTATTCCTTGATTTTGTATTAACATTATTTTATTTCTCTTTCCCTCTCCTTGCTCCTCTTCCCTACTTATCTGCTTACTTCTCGTATCTCTCCTAATCTCCCTCTTTAGATTATCGTTTTATCCGTTAATCGTTTTAATTCTTTTGGCTCTGTTTTTGACTCTTTCTTGCCTCTCGGTTTCTCCTTGCTACCTGTTAGAGTTAAATCTTAATGTGAATTTACCCATCCCTTTCCTAGTTCCTCATTGGTGATTTCTAGCTTATATATATATATATATATATATATATATATATATATATACCCTTATTATATTATTTTCTCTTGTAGTTATCCTTGAGAATGAACCGAATAAAGTTCGAATGTACTTGGAAGCACCTTTTTCATTATTCCTGCGGGACATTACATTCACTACGAACCTCACGTGCTACTTTGTGAGTTATTCATTTCATTTTATATATATATATATATATATATATATATATATATATATATATATATATATATATATATATACAACCTTGGCTAAAATTATGGGGTAGTTATGAAAAAATAGTGAATACGAATGAAACTCATTCACATAATAATTGAAAACCATATAATAGACGAGTATATGCCATGTATAATTATAACCGCTTTCATCCGTTTTTATATATTGTGCAGAAGTGGTTGGGGCAACCTTCTGCCATTAAATTTTATGATACTAACGTTTATTCCTATTTTTTCAGTGATTATCTTATTGTTAACTTACAACTGATAATTTTGGTTAAAAATGTCTCCGGAAAAACAGATTTCTGATGTTTAATGAGCTCAAATCATTGAATTGTTCAGAGAGGGATTATCCCAAGCTCAAGTTGCAAGAAAATTGAAATGCTCAAGAAACGGTGTCCAAATAAGCATTAAAAGGTACAATGAGACAAATTCTTTCAAAACCGAATTTGGTCAAGGTCGCAAGAGATGTACAACTCTGAGGGAAGAGAGGTTGCTGAAAAGGACATCTCTCGTCGATAGGGAAAAAAAACTCTTCTAATATAACTGCTGATCTTCAGGCAGTAAGAAAGAAAGAAATATCAAGATTTACAGTGAGAAGAAGGTTATTAGAACTTATGTTCAAAGGATGTAAAGCTAGAAAGAAACCGTGGCTGTCTCAGGTAAACAAGAAGAAGCGATTACCTTGGGCAAAAGAGCATGAAGTTTGGAATGGTGGTGATTAGTGTTCACTTGTGAGGGCAGAATGAATTCTGACACTTACACCAGCATGTTAGACCAGGTTTATCAACCTTCCTTAGGTAAAATTTTCAATGATGACATACCAGATGGTGTAATCTTCCGATAAGACAATGTTCCATGCCACAAATCTAGAGTCTCAAAGGATTTGTTTGAAAAGAAAGGGGTCACGTTGATGGAATGGACCCCTCAATCTCCAGACCTCAATCCAATTGAATATTTGTGGTCATACTTGGGCACAAATGTGAGAGTACACAAATGTTCCTCAAAAAGTGAATTAACAGCCAAAATTCAGGAAGAGTGGCAGAACATTGAGCCAACCACCTGTTCCAACTTTGTCCCAAGTATTCAAAAACGCATAAAAGCGGTTATAAAAGAAAATGACACATAAAATATTAATTATAATTGATAGAATATACACAAAATTTTTATTTGTATTATGTCAAGAATGAAATAAATGAGTTCCGATCATATTCTTCACTTTTTCATACCTGCCCCATAATTTTGGCCAAGTCTGTATATATAAATATATATATATATATATATATATATATATATATATATATATATATATATATAGCAACAGGAAGTGCAGGAAATTTCCACACTCTGCGCCATTAGACAGTGGCCAAAGAGCCTAAAAAGAAATTGAAAATCTCAGTCAGCAAAATCCCGGAGATCCCAACGATTAGGTCACATTATGCCAGAGAGAAAGAGAGAGAGAGGCGTCGAAAAACTAATCCACCGAGAAGGAATAAAAGTACTGAAAGAAATAAGACTAGAATCGAAAACCCCGTCACGAATAACAGAGAACCGAAGCGTATTTTGCCGCAAAATGGACAGATGGGTTGGTTTACACAGCAAAAATGCAATAATACACCAAATAGAAAAGAACAATGAAACAATTTAAGTGGCGGAATTGATCAAATTCTGCACTCAATCATGTGTTAAAATTCATATGTGCTACAATAAAAATATTCAATAAAATCAAACAGAATGGACAATTAGCCTTCAATATGATTATTCCCCCGTAAAATTATTCTACCTAGAAAAGGAGAAATAAATTGATGTACAAATGTGCTCTAGATTTTGAAAAATGGGAAATCACCTAACAGCAAATTGTAAAATGAGAGAAGAAGGTTGGATAGAATGTGCAAGTACAGGACATAGCTAGAAAAGTTATACATCCCAAATGAAAATGCCTGAACTTTGGAGGGCCGCATAGGACTATGGCAATGGCTTTCCCGACCAAAACCAAAGAGCAATAATAAAAGAAAAACACAAAGGAGAAATAAATAACACAATAACTTATTTCACAAAAGGCAAACACACATCCAGAATATCTCAGGGGTAAAACCCGAATTAGATCTATTAAAAGGAATAAGCTAAAGACACATGCAGTCGAAACGCTCAGACACAAGCACAAAAAAAAACGTGAATGACAACAATAAACACATATGAAAAGAAAAAGAATGAACAGAAATTCAAGAGATTTCTCGGTTCTCCCGAGAACTATACCAGGTATGCATATAAGAAAGAACATAAAAGGGTGAAGAATAGAAAGGGATATAACAAACGCCAACAGTGGTTCGGATCGTACATTAATCAATAGGTCTCTTGTTGGCCATTATATACTATTAAACAGGCTAACACAATTTCTCTTTCCCCATTTCTTTGCATTGACCAACTTAGGTCAACTTGCGTCCTCTTAGACTTATATTTCTCATCTTATCGCTATTATTCTCTATCTATGTACTTACCTTTACCGACCTTCGGTTGTATCTCTTTCCTCGGCCGGGTCAATTGGTTCGCGATCAAGGCTAGGATTGACTCCGATCAGCGGCCGAGCACCTATATCTCCTTATTAAGCAAACTTATAATCCTAAGTACTAAAAATAAGAAGAAAATATATCATCCGCTGATAAAATCTATTCTTACGGACTCACCAATTCCAACTAGCTCTCTATTAGAACCCGATAAGATAATGATTCAAATGATCCAGAATAAAGATATATACTGAATCACAAGTATAAGGAGAGAACAAAAGCCTATCAGATCGCTTCACGGAGAAGTGAGAATCAGCCTTCTAAACCAAGTGTTTAAATACAGAACCATCAAAATATGGACGAAAATACAAAAACAAATTGAGAACTGTATAACAATACAGAAATAGAAGAGAACGACAGCTGCCGTACATCTTTCCCTAGCAATAGGAAACGAATGAATCCAGAAGAAATGCCCGAATATACTTAGAAAAAAGATATAAATATAAAAAAGAGTAATACGAGTTCAAGATAATAAAACAGATAACAACATAAAAGCCAAAAAATAAGGAAATTTTACAACTAATAAACATCTAAACCTCTTTCGGATCTTACTCAGCTCCGAGGCCAGGGAGTATAGTGACTCATGTAAGGATTGACACAAGAGGTAAACCTAAATATTTTTTAATCCTTTCTTAGAGACTGAGAAATATCAAGGATGAGACTTCAACTATGAAATAAAAAGATGTGACGCGAAAAACAAAACCGAAAACCAGTCTTTCTGGTAACTCTATAGTAGTTACCTAACAGTCTGTCCAAACCCTTGTATATTCAAGCACAGAGAGAATAGGCTAACCCATGATCTTGGCAAAGGAAGCTTGAGAAAGAGTAAGCTATAAAGGAGTGGAGGAGAGGGATAAGGATAATAAAAAGAAACTATATATGATTCTAGTGAGAACACTACTGCTATATCCCGATATTCCCCTGCATGTTTCAAGCAAGACAGTGATGAGAAAAGCTCAAGCAGTCTAAAATAAAGCAACAAGATTTATAAATAATGTTTTCCTTCAGGACCGTATTCCATCGATACTACTTCAAGAAATTACCGATATTGAACCAATAAATATTACCCTGCACTAACGCGCAAAAGATAAACCAATACTTACCCGAAGAAGTTACCCAACTAATAAAACTCGAAGAAGAAGATCTACCGGATTTACGCTTTAAACAAGCCTTCGCAAGTAGCCAGCTGCAGACGCGGCAAGCAATCTACCCCATTTATAAATGTTAATGATACTAAAAGTAAAATAAAGTAAAAATAAAGAGAAAAATAATAAAAAAAGAAGATGAGTAGTGGATAAAATAAGCACATTATAAGTTAAAATGAGCAATGGAAAAATAATCCAAAGAAAATAAAAAATTACCAATAGTGAAAAATGAAATGAATAATAAACATAATAATGCAGCGACAAAGCTCTCTTAACTTACAGAAGAGGTTCCTCAATGAAAACAAAGGCTCAAAATATAGAATCCTATATTAAAGTAATCAAGGAAACAAGAGGAATTAAGAGGCAAACAACTGAGGTTACCAGACAACCTGGTACATTTTTCTCTCTTCCTATAAACACCTTTTCCTACCTATCTCTCTTATCTATCGCATACATATTTTTCTTTCTTGAAACATCGTTGATCTTTGATCTAGGTATTGCGGACAGTCTTTAGCTAGACAAACTAGGGTCAGCCTTAATTGTTTTCATCTTCTTTATCCTCTTCTCTCTCCTTACTAATCCTCTCCCCTTCCTGAGTTTGCTCTGGTTCCATCGTCTCACTTGAAGGGGATGGGAAGCCTACGAAGGCCGCTCTCACTCTCCTCGAAGATGAACGCGCAAAGGTAAAGCCGTATAAGAATGAAGGCTATGGATAGTATAGGACTTTTATTCAGTCTCTTTAGTTTCATCAGAAGACTTTATCGGGAGCTCAAGAAAGTACACAAGCAACTTGGTAATGCCATCTTCTCTGTCGACTTCAATAAATCAGTTATACTTTTGTAAATAAACCATAAAATTGTTCGAGGATTCATTTGGACAAGAACAATCAATACTGCGTTTCTTCTATAGTCAGCATTTTAGTTTCTTCCATAGATGACAAATCCAAATATTTCTTTCGTACTACTTGTCAAAACAAAAAATCTTTTGTAGTTATATTATTATTAAGAGCAGAACATTTATGTAACCCTACCTGCAAAAAAGAGAGAAGGAAGTGACAAAGAATAAAACAAGTGAAGAGAAAAAGATTAGCAAATGTAAGAACAACATTTACTGATATTTCCGGAATATTCTGAAGTGGATACATTTTAAGCCTTTCATAGTTTTTAAAATGTACGTTGTATTTGCTCCCAGCCCTGCATCCACCACAACTATTTTAGGATTTAGCGGAAAATTTCTTTCCTCTTGATTATGAATTAATAAATTCACGTTCTCTCTTTACGTTCGAGTATCACCATTTCTTCTTTCCACTTTTACTGAAATCGCTTTTCTTCTCCTCCATTTATGAACCTAACGAATATTGTTCGGGCGCATCATGTGTACATCCAATGCCTAAAAGAGCTTCCTCGATGGTAATCGTGTGTGAAATAGAAAATGAGAATGACAGAGAGAGCTAGACAGGTAAACGTATGGAGGAAAGGAGGGGAAACAAGATTAAGGCAGTGGAGAAATCTGAAAATGAGCTTAAAGGATTAATAAATTAAGCTGAAAACCAAATTGGCTTCCTGTCTTGAAAGAAACAGGCTTAACGCTCTCCGTCTCTCCCTTCTCTTCCTTCCACCTCCTGCATGGAAGGGGAATTAAAAACACAAAATACACCATATTTGCCAGAATTAACAAAAAACGGGGATATAATCAACACTAACAGTCCAAAGTTACCTCCCTCGGGCACTAAAGTACATCGTAGACGGCAACTAAATGAGACTTCATAGCGTGAAATGAGCTATTTGGGTTGGGAACATCTTCTCTTGTGAAATAAGAATTCCAAAAGAGGTTTTAAATTGCCTGGGATCCATACTAGGGACTATCCTGGTTTCAGATTTACCTACTCCTTTTTTATTCCAAGGAAATTACGCAAGCCGACTTTTACATGTATTTAGAGCAGTCTGATTTTAGTATAAAGACGAATGTTGATAAAAATGTAAGTACCTCACAGTTCTTGAAGCATGGTAATAGAGGACGAAAATCTAAATTAAAAGGTATTTTTGTAACTAGTCTTCTCTCTAACTCAATCTCGTGTTCTCTAGAACTAATTTTAGGTTGTGATAGGGTATGGGTGCAATATTTATTACTAAATTATACTTAAGAATTTCAATTAAAAAATGTATCTATTTTTGTTTGTTACTTAATAAGTAACGTTGATTTCAAATATCGCAGCCGTTTTTTCGAGAAATCAATAAACTATAGTTTAACATGGTTAACAAACCTAGGTCGCGTGCTCTCAATTATTTTGACTTATAACCATATGACCTTAAACCTTCAAAACTTTCAATAATTAACGAAGTAACCTTGAGTGGACCTTGGAAATTATAAGATTTGAAAGAGAATGTAACACAACATAAAGGTTTCAAATTTCGTTAGAATCGGCCGAATTGTTACGATGTTATTGCCAAAATACTCATTCAAACGTAAAATGGTTACCATCAAACCGACCCACCTACGAACCGACAGTAACTTAAAGATTCGCGTACACGTGATTAAAAACACACAAAACCGCCTTTTTCCTGCTGAAGCCATTTCGTCTTAGAGATCTTGCCATTTTACCATATCTCTGCCATGTGGACTCACGAAGACACCTGCCTGCGTTTTTACACCAGAAATTCGGGAAAACATCCGTCGAATATGCTGAAAGATGTCAACATCAATGTCTAAAGCCTTCGCAAATTGCTTTACGAGGCTTAATGCGATGGGAAAAGGTGGTATAAGGACTTCTCTAGCTTGGAGAAGTGGCTCATTCATCACATTTGACATTCTTGACTCCAAATTTAGTTGTTGAGGACACTCCACTTCATTATAATGCGCCGCTGTCAGTCTCCAGTTCCTTTTACATTGAAAACAGCATGAAAATTCACTCAACCCTACTTAGAAAACAGCAAAAACCCTATCATCTTGAAATCACCACATACTAAACAACACAATTGTAGTGTTCATACAAAGTGATCCACCCCCAAAATGGGTCCTACCTTTTGATAGGTTTCATTTCTTAATGTTTTGTCGAATTAAGCTTTCCAAAGTTAGGCCCATTTTTTGGAAAGGTCGGGGGGCTCACCCTACATTTACTTTCGATGAGTTGAATGTGCAAAGAGTACAAACAAATATGAGTTTCCATTAAGGTCTAGGAGGGTGTATGACCAATTCGTCCCCGGTCAAATATCTTATCAGGGTAAGTTTAGTTAGGTTGATCATACAATGAGTTAGGGCCATACCATATATATATATATATATATATATATATATATATATATATATATATATATATATATATATATATATATATATATATATATATATATTAATTTTACTTTAAATTAGAATCAACTCTAAAATTGCGAGCAAGTTTATTAATTTTCCTGATGACAAATTGACCGAGAAGGAATTGACCGAGGGCGAATTGACCGAGCACGAATTGACCGAGGACGAATTGATTGAGGACGAATTGACCGAGGGCGAATTGACCGAGGACGAATTGACCAAGGACGAATTGACCGAAGACGAGTTGACCGATGACGAATTGATCGAGGACGAATTGATCGAGGACGAATTGACCGAGGACGAATTGACGGCGCCAAAGAAGGAATTTTAAACCATGAATAAAATCATCGATGATGAGACACCGCATAGGTGACATATGTTTCTCTCCGATTGCTGAAAATAACGCATTAATATCCTTTCAGGGGACACCTGACACCGCAAAGGTGCGTCAGTTGTAGCGTGGATAACCAAACATGCTACAGCTGACATCTGTAAAATTGGTTGCATTTCTGGCCACAATACCCGAATCGGGATCTGCGGCTATAAATCTTCCACGCATTCCCACTTCCTCCTTCATCAGCACGCTTTTTACAAATCTGTCCTTACTAACCTAAATCCAACGATGCCATCATTGGTCTGGAAGATAGTACTTCAGCTCCATCAGAGGTTTCTGGGCAATCTCTTCATATGAGACCGACGATGCCTTGATTGGTCATAAGAGATAGTACTTCAGCTCCATTAGAGGTTTCTGGACAATCTCTTCATCTGAGACCGACGATGCCTTCATTGGTCTGGAAGATAGTACTTCAGCTCCATCAGAGGTTTCTGGGCAATCTCTTCATCTGAGATCGACGATGCCTTCATTGGTCTGGAAGATAGTATTTCAGCTCCATCAGAGGTTTCTGGGCAATCTCCTTATCTCAGACCGACGATGCCTTCATTATTCTGGAAGATAGTACTTCAGCTCCATCAGAGGTTTCTGGGAAATCTCTTCATCTAAGACCGGCGATGCCTTCATTGGCCTGGAAGATAGTACTTCAGCTCCATTAGAGGTTTTGGGGCAATCTCTTTATCTGAGACTGACGATGCCTTTACTGGTCTGGAAGATAGTACTTCAGCTCCATCAGAGGTTTCTAGGCAATCTCTTCATCTGAGACCGACGATGCCTTTATTGGTCTAGAAGAGAGTACTTCAGCTCCATCAGAGGTTTCTGGGCAATCTCTTGATCTGAGATCGACGATGCCTTCATTGTTCTGGAAGATAGTACTTTAGCTCCATCAGAGGTTTCTGGGCAATCTCTTCATCTGAGATCATTGTTCGAGAGCTCCTAAGATACGGAACCTTCTCTATCCTTTTAACCTTAAAAGTAAATGACAAGAATTTCAAGAAATAAACATTAGATTATGTCAATCTTTATGGTGCGTACTGTAACAACATACCCGACTTGGAAGACATGGTACTGAAAACCCTCCCTGTGGTACTAGAACAATTTATGAAGCTATGCTCAGATAAAGATTGACGACCTTTTGCGTACAAAGAATATCTACCATAAAAAACTAGTACTGCAACTAGTATTGACTTGTTTTCCCCGCGGAGCCACGCTCGTTAAATGACAGCTTCCACGTATCGCATTTGTGGTCCCCACTTATTTTCATCTCCAATAGACATTCTAAAATAGGGCTTAGATGCTGTCCAGAACTTTGTAACTCCTACACACCTGTGAGATACCGATTATTACTAATTTAGTACCCATCATTACTATATCAGGTGGATGATTGAGGTAAGTACCAGCCATTTGATCTATAGAAATATGTAAAATATTACTAAATAGTATAGTAAAAATGTAAATTTTTAATCCCCGAAATAGATGTTTGTGTTCCCAAACATCTATTCAAATAGTCATGGGTCAAATATCTTCACAATCATCAAGGGTACGCAAAAACTATAGTTAATAGGATTCGAAACGTTAAATAACATTAAAACATCAAAAGTTAAGATAAACAAAATCAATGTTCCCTAGTGTTGTAGGAAGAGTTGTGTAATCTGAGTGTTTGTTTACTCTTTGGTGAAAATGTGAGAAGAAACAGAGGAAAACAACAAAGAAATGTAAACCATAGTAATGAATAGGATCAAGGTCGAAGGTAATTGAACATGAAAAGGTCACCCCAAAAAAATCGGGGTCCGGAAGATGGGTTCAAGACCTTCAAAACCAAATATATACGACCCTGGTAAGTTCAAAGTTGGTTTTGCGTGACTGTTACATTGACCTCGCCCATTGATGGACATCTTTCAAACAGTTTAAATATGGAAACAGAAACTCTTTGATTTATTTATTTGTTAAATTTATTAAAAAGTCAACGTAGGCATCTCTGTCTTCAAGTTATGAAAGATAGGTCTTAAAGAAAGGAATAAAGTTAGGTGCAGTGAGAATGTTTGGAAGGTAAATGGCCATAGTAAAAGCAATGATGACTTTGTGCTCTAGAGACAGAATGTGCACACAACTCTTAACTTTGCTTCCGTTCTGCACTTTACGGCGGGTCTACCTGCCGGATGGAAAATAGCGCCAAGGTATCGTGCGAGTGAGGACTTTCCAAAAAAAAAGGACAAAAGTCTCCATTTGTACCTACGCCCCCCTATGCTTCCTAAAGTAGGAAAGTCTCTATTTTTACCCATAGGCGCTCTATAGTCCCTCAAGTGCAAAAGATTCCATTTGTACCCATCGTCCCTCTATGGTCCCTCAAATTGAGAAGTATATAATTTTACCCATCGACCCCTTATGGTCCCTAAAATGGGAGTCTATTTTTTCCCATTGACACTCTATGGTTTCTCGAATAAGAAAATCTCTATTTTTACCCATCGGCGCTCTATAGTTCCTCAAATTCAAAAGCTCCCATTTATACCCATCGGCCCTTTATGGTCTCTCAAAAGGAAAAGTCTCTAATTTTACCCATTGGCTCTCTATGGTCCCTCAAATTGAAAAGTCTCTAATTTTACCGATCAGCCCCCCATGTTCCCAAAAATGGGAAAGACTATTTTTACTTTCTCGGTCTTCTATGGCAACTCAAATGTGAAAGACTAATTTTACCCATCGGCTTTCTATGGTCCTTCAAGTGTGAAAGTTTCCATTTGTATCCACCGGCCCTCTATGGCCATCATGCTATTTTCCAAGACACTTTTCCCCTTTTTTCTTCATTGTTTCTCTTCTGTCCCGATTCATTTGTCTACCTAGGCCTCTTGCTCTCTTTCCTTTCTTCCAGGCAGTTTCCCTCTCTCCATTCTCCCCTCACTAAACTCATTCTCGATGTGGTAAATTCCCATGAACCCACTTCCCCCTTCCCCTACCACTTTGTATTTAGTGTCTTCCGTCCCCCCCCCCCACACACACCCCTCATATCCGCTCACCCATGCCTTTTCCCTTCGTCTTGAGGATTTCAGCTTTATGATCAGTATATGAAGCGGAAAACTCCATTTTGATAACGCCGCTCCCCTCTCGCGATGAACCTGAGGCGAACCGCGAAAGACGCGCAGTTTTCCCTCGTAAAATCATTGTCAAATAAAAGCTGTAATGGAGCTGATTGCCACGTTTCGACAGGTATTTTCCATTCATTTCTCCATGGTCGCACACACGTTTTTGCTTCATCTCCACCTTCATATATTTTTTACCTGCTTCCATCAGCATTTCCCTCTGAACTTCTTCGATCCATTTAAAGGTTTGATTGTTTCGGAAATGGCTTTTTATTATTTTAATACACTAGTGCAGGATTTTATTGTATGAAATCTCTATTATAGTAAAAAATGGAAGGTAACACAGGACGAAACAGAGACAAACAGACACGTGGAAGCAAACGAGTGCACAAAATAAACCAATAATAAAACCGATAACTGAATGGACAGACATGCTGGGAAATAAGCAAAACCAAAGAGAAAAGTAATACGAATACAAAACAGACAGAACATCTCCCACATGTGCCTAAATACCCCTTTCACACCAGGAAACTTAACGTGTATTTCGAAAATCCGTAATAATATTTCGAATCCACTGATTAATTCTATCCTACAAACAGATAAGTAAAACCTAAGCGAAACCTTAAAAACATTAAGATTTAAATTAAACAATGACAGAAATAATGGAAAAAAATACCCAAATAATAAAATACCTGGTTACTAAAAAAATAGGAATGTGTGGTGTTGCTCTCATTAAGTTGTTTTGTCACGTTGCTAATCAGATTTAAGTAAAGTGAGAGTATGAGAAAAGTAAGAGATGGCCCTGCCCCACCCTCCCCGCCCTCGCCCCGATGGTCTTCCTAGGAAGCGTCAGGGAGCGGAGGCTTGGCCCCGGTACTTCCTAGTTGTCCTCTGAAGCTCCCTTCCAAGGAGCCTTACTCGTCTCCGATTGAAAGAGCTTTGGAAGAGAGGGAAGAAGAAGGAGAGGAAGAGGAAATGACAAGGATAGACAGCAAGAAGTATAAAGTCAAAGACAACAATTGACTTAAGTTGTCAAAAGACCTACAGTTTAATGGGGGATCCGAACCTCGGTGTTTTCAAGTTTGCTTGTTTTTTTGTTTTTATTATTTTTGCTCTATTAATTATGTCATTTGTTGTCCCTGTCTCATGTGTCATTTGTTTGGCCCGAAGAGTAGATAGAAATTAAAAGTAATGAAAGGAAATATAAGGAAGTGTGACGTTTGCAGTGAGTTGCAAGTTTGTGTGGAAGTCACGCTAATCTCTGGCACCTAAGCTATATTTAAAGCTAAGTTCTAAATGAGTAATAGGTAAAAGGTTTGTCTGTTTTAATGTGCTGCGTATTGTGTATTTAGGCGTTCAAAACATTGTTAGAATTTTTATTTCTGCTATTGCTGGTAAGCAATAGTTTTCGCTTGTTTTCATTAATCTGCATTGTTCAATATTTTATTTTTAAATACTTGTATCTTACAGCTGATGTTTTGTATTGTTTTATCTTATTGTTTCTTTTGATATTTAAATCCTTGGTTTATGTTAGTTTCTTTTTTCAAAAAGTTAATTAAGATAACATTTTGGTGATCTTAATGCGGAATTCAAGTTGTCATAATTGGGTTTCAAAGACGTCTCCTTCCCACATATCCTTTATGCCATACACCCTGTATTTATTGTTCGGTTGGTGTGCTTCTCTCTCACTATCGAGCCTGCCAATTATTGATGTTTGTCGCTGCAAGGATATTTGTGTATGTTGTAAGATGAGGAAGATGCAATTTCCAATTCCCTAATCGTTTATTAAAGAATAATTAAATGCAATCGTGATTACTTCTAGATTCAAGCCTGAATATTCACTTCACTTGGTTTCTCAAGTTAATTAAAACCAAAATTAATTTTAGCCATTTTTTATCTTCGCCTAATTATTGCTTTTACAAGAACACTAAAATAATCAGGATGTTGTGATGCCTAAATAATCAAAGAATGCCTGAGAGGTGCCAAAATGTGAAGCAACATTTTCAAATTAACTCATTGATTGATTCAATATAAACTCGTGTAATTCGGGATCGGAAAACAGAAAGAACGAGTTAAGATCCGAGAGAAGGGATGCGATAAGGTTGCAGAGAGAAAAAATGAAGAGAGAGAGAGAGGGAGAAGGGATATATTGGTGCCCTGTGGAAAGAAGAGGAGCTTCAAATTTGGATAGCTTGTCAGTGAAATACAAATAAATTTCCAAATTTTATCCAAACTTGATGGGTCAGAAATTTAAGTTTCCCAAAAGGGAAAATTCCCTTAAACTTTTTCCTATTAAATATTTATAGATAAAGTTTGAGGAAACTTCATTAATAATTCTGGGCTCTAGCTTCGAACCTGACAATGCAAGGAGGATAGAGGGAGCGGTTGGGAGAAGAGGAACGGGAAGTAAAAAGCTGGGGAGACTCGAAGGTGGTTATAGAGAGGGATTCCTGGCTCGTGTATTTTTTTTTAAGTAAATAACAAAATATACGGAGCGAACCAGGATTCTCGTCAAATTTCTCTATTTTATTTATGGATACGGAAAATATTTCCTCAAAGGTTAATTAGCCCTACTTAGGATACGTATAAGCAAACATAAATTTGTTCACATATCTTTACAAATAGCAATAATAAATTGGTATTATTCACCCAACAGGTCGACATGATATACATCACAAGGGATAAATTGAAATGGTAGACAAATTTATCTACCTGGATCAACAGATTACAATGTCACCGGGAAAAGATAAAAAAATCCGACACAGAATCACTCTAGAGTGGAAGACTTTTGGAAAGGCAATTATTAACCTCAGATGCAAAATGCCCATTTGCATGAAAGGAAAAGTATACAACCAATTCATAATTCCAATTATGAACTATGGAACAGATACTTGAAACTTGACCAGAAAACTTACATGAAAACTTACAATAACACAAAGAGCCAGTGGCGAATCCAGGATAAAAATTGGGGGGAGGCTAACCTGATTTACTCCTTCTGAGGAGTCCGAGAAAACGGCATTGACCATTAGTAAATGGTATCGTACACAGAATTGATAATAAATGACAGAATCTCACACGGAAGTGACACTAACTTTATCAGATACGAACTTTTTCCACACATCAGAAAATTATGTATTGTAGTTTTAGGAACGTGACCTAAGGTATAATACTGGATTTACTAATTATTTTTGAGATTTATCTGTATTTTACACATGTATCATATAACATACATTCGATCGCAACGGTTTAAAAGCTATATATATATATATATATATATATATATATATATATATATATATATATATATATATATATATATATATATATATATATATATATATATATATATATTATGTTATTACATAACTCTTTCTGAATAGCAGAATGAACACAAGTATGGCTTGAAAATTAAATATTAACTGGTCTGAAATTTGGGGGGTCTTCGGCCTCCTAGCCTAGGACCCCTGGATCTGCACCTTTAAAGAGCCCATGAACGGATTAGGATGGGGCTAACTTGGCGTGACAAAAAATCAGCCATTTGGAATCGTGGACAAACCAAACTTGAGATGTTGTAGAAGCTATAAGAATCCTGATATGGAGCTGGGCAGGCCATGAGGCAAGAGTCCAAGACGACAGATGGAGCAGAAAAAATATTGATTCGACTCTATTTAATAAAAGATGACCAAAAGCAAGATGTACAGATGATCTTCAAAAATATGTTAAAAACTTTGAAATAAATTACAAAAAACCGACAAAAAATAAGATAGATGAGAAAGCGTTTTTCTTTTCAT
Source organism: Ceratothoa steindachneri (assembly GCA_963969495.1). Lineage (NCBI taxonomy): Eukaryota > Metazoa > Arthropoda > Malacostraca > Isopoda > Cymothoidae > Ceratothoa > Ceratothoa steindachneri. The sequence goes on along the minus strand of OZ018328.1, from coordinate 23,879,181 downwards.
TGGGAGACAAATGACTGAAATAATGAATAAGTTAAGGTACAAACGTTCAAGGAGATGCAGGTGACATTTGCAGGTTTATGTACTCTTGCATCCCCAACACCCGCATTTGTCATCCGAGCTAGCTCAAATGGCTGAGGGAGAATCTACGGGTGTCTTCCTCACATTTTCACTAGCTCAAACTTCAACACTTTCTTTGCAGATCTCTACATATAAACCTTATGATGGAGATTCTCCTGCTGGTTTTCATTTTAAATAAACAACTAATAAGATATTTGTGTAATTCAACGAGCGCATTTTATTTCTTGGGGAAAAAAGAATAAAGGGATGAACACTAGAAAACCACTAAGGGAATTAGATCTGTTCTCGCTGGAAACCCGTAGACTGCGTGGTCAGCTCATCGAAGTTTTCAAAATACTTCGAGGGTTCGACAATGTTGACTACCGGGATATTTTCACACTGAGTGAGAACGGAACGCGCAATCACGGCTTCAAACTTGAACTGAAGCGTTACAACCGCAATCTGTGTGGACATTTTTTCACGTACAGTATCTGCGGTAAGTGGAACGCACTTCCAGTGGAAGTTGTCAACAGTGAATCTGTTGACCAGTTCAAGTCAAGACTAGACAAAGTCTTGAAAAGTGGCTGTTTAGGGACGCAAAACAATTGAGCAGCCATGTGTCTGCTCAATTGCTAGTCCAAAGGTACCCTCTTTGAATTGACCGTAAGGTCTTCTAGGGTACTTTCTTTCCTGGTAACTCCTTGTAACTCCTTCACGGAGGTGGGATCGCGGCACCGCAGCGTCCGATCTAAATAGAGGGCGTTCGCGAGAGCCCCCCAATTGAGATGCACCTCAATGAAGAGGCGAGGAAGAGATCAGGGAAAGGTCCTTTCTCAGATCAGCGCCAGGAGATTCTCTCTAACCCAGATCGGCCGAAGGAATTAGAGACCAATCGACTCTAGATAAGAGAGGAAAAGGAAAATGGTATTTTATTTTGAGCTAGATTTTAACCTTTTTTTAGTTTTCTTTAATATATTTTCTAGGTTAAGTTAGTTTATATAAGTTTTATAGAAATAGTTAATCTAGAAACTAACATAAAAAATAAAAACCGCTAAAATATCATGCGCTTCTCTACTTGAAAATTTTAAAAAAACTATCAATACTAACGCATCACTCGGAAACCAGATGATATGGGGAGATAATCATTTCAACCTTCCTATATAGCAAAATTAAACCCATACACTTTGGGTTTTATCATATTTTTCAACAAAAACATTTTCCTTTTTTCAAACTAACAAATTAATTCGATGCAGAACCTCGTTATTGTGTTGCATTTCGACTATTCACATATTTCATTTCATTTTTTAATAAATTCATTAATGATAGGTTAGTTTGTGTGGATATCCTACTAAGCTGCCGAGCCTCACCCCCTCACTTCCACCCCACCCTAACTGACCCGATGAGTTCTTACCCAGAACCCCGGAAACAAATTTGCCACATTAATTTTTTCCCCGTTTGTCTTTATCCCATCATCGAATACTGGTGAGCGCTTGTTAAAATATTATATATTGTCTATCTTGTACAAAACACCAGGAATGAAGATAAGGCACCCATTTTCGTTTCCAGGCCAGGAAAAGATGACATGATGCTAGTGGCCATCTGTTATCTCCTAGGCCGGATAACGTATACACTAGTTTCTTTGTCCTGAGCTTAGGGTTTGGTGAAACGGAAAGATTTCTTGACGATTGAAGGGAATTGGAATGAGATAAATGTAGAATTCAGACCCCAGAATATCCAAATGGAGAATTTAGACTCCAGGAAACCCTAATGCAGAATTAATACATCAAGTAAACCAAATGCAGAATTCAAATCCAGGTAAACCAAATGAAGAATGCAGAGCACAGGTAACTCAAAGGGAAAATTCAGACACCGGGTAACCCATAAGGAGAATTAAACCCCAGGTAACGCAAATGCAGAATTCAAACCCCTGGTAACCCAAATAGATAATTCAGACCCCAGATAACCCAAATAGAGAAATCAGACCCCACGTAACCAAAATGTAGAATTCAGACCTCAGGTAAACCAATTGGAGAATTCAGACCACAGGCAAACCAAATGGAGAATTCAGACCCCAGGAAACCCAAATAGAGATTACAGAACCCTGCGATTGCCTAAATTTGAATCCCGACCCGAAGTAACCCAAATGAAGAATTCAGACACTAGGTAACCCATATGGAGAAATCAGAACTCGGGTAACTCAAATTGAGAATTTAAACACCTGGTAATCCATATGGAGAATTCAAACGCTAAGTAACTAAAATGGAGAATCCACACCCCAGCAAACCAAAATAGAGAATAAAGACCCCCAGGTAACCCCAAAAGATAGTTCAGCCTCCAGGTAATCTAAATGGAGAAGTTAGACCCCAGGTAACTTAAATGGAGAATTTAGACCTAAGGTAACCCAAATAGAGAATTCAAACTCCAGGTAACCCAAATGGAGATTTCTAATCCCCGGTAACCCAAATGGAGAATTCAGATCCCAGCAAACCAAATACATAATTCAGACTCTAGGCCACCCAATTGCAGAATTCAGACCACGAGCAAACTAAATGCAGAATTCAGACCCCAGGTAATCCCTATTTAGAATTTAGACCGCAGGTAACCAAAATGGAGAATTCAAACACCAGGTAATTTAAATGGATAATTCAGGAACCAAGTAACTGATATGGAGAATACAAACCCCAGGTAACCTAAATGAAGAATTTAGACCTCAGGTAACCCAAATGGAGAATTCAAACAACAGATAAGCCAAATAGAGAATTCATACCCCAGGTAACCCAAATAGAGAAATCTGACCCAGGTAACTTGAATAGAGAATTTAGACCCCAGGTAATCCAAATGGAAAATTCAGACTTCAGGTAACCCAAATAGAGAATTAAGACCCCAGAGAACTATATGGATAATTCAGACCCCAGCTAACCCAAATGGAGAATACAAACAAGTACCTCTTGCTGAAATTAGGCCCAACACCATAACGCTTCCTTAACCAAACTTGACGCTGTTCTGAACCAAACAACTTGTACTTCGATTCATCGCTGAAATGTACTTTGGGCCATTAGTCTCCTGTCCAAGAATCGTGCCTAGTGGCGAATGATAATCTATTTTTGTTGTTCTTAAGGCAAATAAATGACCTGGCTGCTGGTGCACGAGATTTTATAGAACTTGGCGTCAGGGTGTGTGTTACCCTCTTTCTGAAGTCACTAATCCCCATAGTTTCATTCACTTGTCTGGAAATCCTGGTTTCTCTCTTGTATCGGTCCTTTTTTTAGATACGGACGATAGCTTGGTCATCTCTCTTTGAGGTTTTTCTAGTCTTATCAGTAGAAATTCCACTGATACATGAACCTGTGGTATCTTAGGCATAGCTTAACAATTCGCTCATAGATATAAACAGGTGTATTGGTTTCCCTAGGCATTATTACTGGTCGGAACTTGACAATGTAATGACTGAAAATGCTAAAAATTCATAGAGATTACTATGTTGTGTTATCTGCCCGGATCATTTTGACCACCATATTTTGAGGGGAAAAAAACTTTTTGCACGTAACTTGCAGTTTTATACATCGTAACATGTACAATGCACATGTACAACTTATATTCATGCCTTATTTTATATCTGTACTTTATCATGCATTACTTACAATTATTAGGTTTGAAGCTACTGTAAGTCTTGTGATAGAAATCTAAGTGTCCGAATCATTATGGCTGCTACTGTATATATGCACACAATGGAAAGAAAAGAAATAAAAAATGGACATTAAAATCAAATGATCTGAAGTGGAAAATGAAAACAAATTATCCGAAATGGCCTTATTTTAAAAAGAGACCCTCTGGCGACAGCCTAAATGGACAAAAGAAGCAAGAACAAAATAATATGTAAAACTAAAGAAAAACCAACGAAAACCCAAAACAAAGATTAATGTGGAAAGAACAAAAGATAAAATATATATACACAAAGAACAAAAACTATATAGACAAAAAGAAATTCAAAATCTGAATACAAAAGTTGAATGCTCACTAACGATAATGAAAATAAAAAGAAACTTCAAAAGAGGCAAAAGTAAAAGAATTGCTAGACGTACTACCACACCAATTCTCTCCCTAATAAAACACTTTTTCTACCTAAACCCAGTTATAATAACCTTCACACATTTTCTACACTTAATGACCATTGACTATTGCATAGAATGATGATACAAATATTATATATATATATATATATATATATATATATATATATATATATATATATATATATATATATATATATATAAGCTATATGTTCGTAATTGTACTAACTTGGACTTAGTAATAGAACAGAGGCACTTATCACTAACCCAGAAAATTCATCCATGTCGTATACTACCACTCTATACCAAACACTACTCCTATATTATGTGGGGGTGATTTAATCACCTACTGCAACGCAAACCGTTGAAGGACTCTTCGCGGGTATTAACGACCGACTAGGAGGTAACACTTGAGGCGTTGGGTTTCAAATCTTTAATAATCAGATCGAGTGCATAAATGGTTGGTGAGATTTACTTGAATAGGCCGAGAGTATCGTTCAAGGTTAGTTAAAGATGAAACAACAAAGATATAATTTTATTTACAAAGATCAAAATAAGGATAATAATAAACAAAAGGGAATTATTGAAATTAAAAGAGTCTCTTAATAATTATCATGAGAAGGGATTCTCAAATAAAATTAATTGATAGATGTAACTAGGCTCAGATCAAAAGGGGAAACTTGGCAATAGTAATAATTGAGGTGGTTTCAGTCTTACGGATCAATGACTTTGAGGAAGGCCCTTCTTACGATGAGGCGAGTGGGTTCATGATCTAATGAGACAAGTGGGGCACGATCCGAATGGGGCAGGTGGGGCACGATCCGAATGTGGCAGGATGAGCACGATCCAAACCAACCTTCCGATGAAGATAGCCAAAATTCAAACATGACGTTCGACGGGAAATGTTGGATTACTCGTAATTTCACTAGAAGAGGAATATTCTTTTCCTCAGAGGTAATCGATGGAGATTTTCTTCAGGTCGACTAAACGAAGGGAGACTGTTGCGCAAATTCAAAGGTTTGCCGATCAGAGAAGATACCAATTGACTAGGGTAGAATCACGGCTGAAGAAGTCTGCTGTCTGATGACAGCTCATGGGACGAGACAATAAGGATGGCCTTGAGGTGCAGGCTCGACTCTTCGAACTACAGAATAACCCGATTAATTGTATGCCCGATTCTGAATGGGAGGGGGGAATTTGGAGAAATAAGACACAAGCTCCAGCCCTCTAAATCCGGAGGCGGAGTCTATTCATCATTTAGCAACTAGGTGCGAGATAGAGCGGCTCTTTCTCGCTTCGTTACCTAGGGGTTGGGATGGGGGGGCTTAGGACGAGTTGGCAGGATTAGGTAATATTTTCTCAATGCGCTTAGGAGTCGAAAATTCGTGAATGTTTGATGAAGTCGTCTACGGCGGGATACCATCGCACGTGGTCTTCAATAAATTGGAAGGGGGGGAGAGGTTGTTCTTTTACAATCCATACGATTACCCTATCAGAATCGTCATCCGAATCACAAAGCCTCTTTCGAAGGATATTTCACTGTAGACACCGTTACCAATGAAGCGTATATTCGAATATTGGAATCATTTCATATTAAACTTAAAAACCCTAAGCCTAAATGCAGATACAAGCTCCTTTCATTTGCTATTTACAAATATAACCAACAAAACTCAGCGCTTTTTCACTTCACTTGTACCCAGAACATGTTATATCCCTCGACTTTTTTAGTTTCTCCCTCTTCAGCACAGCGAAAAGGCGGCAGCAATAAGGCTAATCCCTGTTCTTAGAACTATTTATACATAACTTTCCAATTCAATCACCGTTTAAATATTTTATTTCTTTAATCTCCTGCTTCTCGTTCTCTCGTTACTCTTCGTCCTTTTAACTTTTAAATATTTTTTAAATGAAATATTAAAAATTTATCTTTATTATTTAAGATAAACTTTAAATAAAAATGTATTTTAAAAGAGAGTAAAAATCCGATAGCTGAGCAGGAATTTTCACTTAAATTCTATAAACTGAAAAAGTAGAACTTTAAGTTTGTTCGACGGAACTTTTGCTATCACATAATTAAACCTTTTGAAAGATCAAAACACCGAATGCAACAGAGTTTTTGCAAAACTGGGTATATATATATATATATATATATATATATATATATATATATATATATATATATATATATATATGAAAATTAACCCACAGGAAAATAAAAAGATAAATCCAAGCACTTTCGAACTATATCTACAGTGTTACTTCCAAATCAATTGTACGCTAGTATAAAGAAGTCTACTTGTCCTTTGGATTCGTTTCATCTGGAGAAGAAGAGCCACGTTCTGTCTGTGTTGTTTGTGGCGAGAAACTGGCAAACCAAACAATGTTCTAAGTAAACTAAAAAGACACCTTCAAGCAAAGCACTCTCATTTATGTGCGAAACCATCTGAATATTTTAAAAGACCAAACACGCCAGTCTCAAAAAGTGACCAAAATCACCAGTATATCTGAGAAACTCAAAAAGCAAGTTATACTGTTGCAGAAATCGTTGCCAAAAATATGAAATCACATATAATTGCAGAGTCAGTAATATTATCAGCATGTAGTATAATTGTGAACATTATGTTAGGGGAAAAATAGAAAAAAGATTTTGAAACCCCCATGTCAAATAACACCATTAGTCGTTGTATTTCTTATAGGTCTCAAAACGTTCAGTCACAAATCGTAGCTAAAATAAAAGAAGTCAAGTATTTTGCCATCCATTTGGATGAAACAACTGACATCACTGGAAAAGCTCAACTCTTAGCATTCATCAGGTTTGTTTGTAATGAAGACATAATTTAACAATTTTTATTTTGAAAACCACTTCCAGAAACAACAAGAGGTCAAGACATTTTTGAGGTTGCCGACAATTATTTTAGCTTTAACTATTTGTCATTGAAATCATGTATTAGTATCTACACAGATGGTGCTCATCTATGTCAGGAAGCATAAAAGGATTCATCGCAATGGAAAAACAGAAAAAAAACTAGCATTGGTTTTACACATTATTTCCTGCATAGACATGCCCTTATTTCAAAATCAGTAGTATCTGAGCTTCAGCAAGTATTAGATAAGTCAATTAAAATAGTTAATTATATCAAAGGTAGGCCATTAAAATGGAGGCTGTTTTCAACTCTGTGTTCTGTTATGAAATCTGCTCACATACAACTTCTATTACATACAGAAGCAAGGTGGCTATCTCGAGGGTGATTTCTTTGAAGATTTTATGAACTAAGGGAGAAGATTCCTATATTTGTATATTTGTAACATCAGAAGAGGCCAACTTGGCTGACCTACTTAGTGATGAATCCTGTTGCAATAAAGTGGCATTCCTGGCTGATATTTTTCAAGCCTTGAACATTCTTAATAAGAGTATGCAAGGAAAGAAGAAAACATTTTTACTTGTACAGCAAAAATTAGCTTATTAGATCTTGAATAAAAAAAGAGAACAAAGTTAAATGTTTGAATTAACAAAATATTGCAGATTAGACAAAAGTTACTTATTTTAATTCTACAAAGCTTGTAGCTATTTAGTAAGAACAATGCAAAATATTTTCCTTCATTTGAAACATCGTCCTTGGACTGGCTGAGAAATCCTTTTGTGGCAAGTGCTTGCGAGTCAGCAGAGTTAACTGGTACTGAAGAAGATGGGCTGACGGAAATCAGGAACGACAGAGAACTAAAACTGAAGCACGAATCCACAAATATGACTGTTTGTCTATTCCCGACAAATACCCCGCAATTAGAAAGAAAGAATTTGAATGTCTTCTTCCTTTCTCAACGTCATATCTGTGTGAGGCTGGATTCTCTGCAATGAACACAGTAAAAAATAAGAACAGGCCGTGGCTTCAGACACTGAAGGAGGACTTGCGCGTATGCCTATCCACCATTCGGCCTCAGATGAGGGAAATTATGAAGCAACGCCAAGGAAAAATTTCTCATTGATATTTTTAGGTATGTATGATAAGGATTTAATTTTTACTCATGTTTTACTATAATACGTTTGGCCACTAAATTACTAAATGATTAGCATGCCTAACTTATGAACATTTATTAGCATTTATTCTTATATGATTAAATATAGTCTTAAGTACTGATGGTGTGCTTCGACCATATTACTCCCTGGTTTGATGTGTCGTGAGATAAAAAAGGTTGAAAAACTCTGAATTGGGGAATGTGGTGCAATTCTGGTATCCAAGCATCCAAAAGCACATTGTAATATTGGAACGCATCCAGCGTCGAGCGACGAAATAAATATCTGAACTTAAAAATAAAATAGTTTGCACGAAGAATGACTGAGTCACCTCAATTTCTTTCACTTGAAAATCGGCATCTTTGCGGTCATCTAATTTAAAATAGTAAATAAGTTTACTAGTATAAATTCAGAGTCAATATTTTGGAAAGATAACAGAAGCAATTAGAAATAATGCTTCCAAACTATTAAAAAGACTATTTAACGCTGTAATAGACAAAATAATTCTCTTATATAATAATTCATACTTGGAATGGCTTGACTATGAATGTCCTTGACAGTACTATCTTAATCATATTTAATAATAGCATCAATATTACTTTAAAATATGACCTTAGAAAAATAAGAGTTATGAAATTACTTCTTTATCTCCAGATGCGTGTATAAATATAGGCAACGTCAGACACGAATTCTAAGGTAGGACCCAATTTGTTTATTCTTTTAGGTTCAATCCGTTTTACGTGTTCATATTGTAGCAGGAACATTCTGTCCTTTCCATTAGTATACTTTAATCCTTTAGAAGAAAAGATAATAGTAAATATGTGCTGGTTTCGTAAACCATTCAATACTATGCGAGTGTAAAAGTATAGGAAACATGGATAGCTTTTGTGTTTTAATTATTACATAGGCATTCTTTTATATAAACCGACAATCCCAAAGTTTTTGAAACAATTTTCTAGAGTAAACTAGAACGTTCGAGAATGATAGGGTAGCTACTAATTGGCATGCGAGATTTTTCATTCGCTGTTACGACTTCGCCGAGGAAACATCTCGAAGACCACAATGGTGACACCACAGGACATTTAAAATCTGCAAGAAAGCAGATTGTTAAACCTCACAAGGTTTGTCATGGATATATGTAGAAAATTTCCGCCTTTGTCAACCTTCCAATTTCTTTTATAAGCTACACTATTGTGAAGCATAAATCTAATAGCCTCACAGTAAAGATTCCGCGTGAAACAAGACCGAAGAAACTGTATTGAAAATAGTTAGAAACAATCTTAAGACTTTATCAAAATGAGTTAGTAACAAATCTTGCCGCACGTGGCGTAGATGCACACTCTTCAACAGTACAACTTTATTTACACTCGGAAGAATTTCACGGACGTGTCATTAGAAGGAATCCTTTGTTGAAGAGAACTCATAGAGAATCCTGTATGGTGTTGGCTAAGTCAAGCCAAATTAGATAAAATAGTATGGTCAGATGAGAAAAAGATCGAGCTATCTGGTAGGAATGACGAATGTTACGTTTGGCGGAGATCTGACGAATCCCTCATAACAAAGAACATCATCCCTACCCTCAAATAGTGAGAGGTTCAATTATGTTGTGGGGATGTTCGGCTGTGGCTGACCCTGGCTGGCATTAAAAATGGTAGATGAAACCATGAATTCCGAACACTATCATTACATACATGATGAAAACCTGAAGCAATTGGCAAGGAAACTGAGAGTTGGAAGGCAGTTCTTTCAGCGAAACAACCATCACTAAAGATACCAGAAAATCTAATCAGAAATACCTAGCATAAAACCACATTAGTGTTCTCAAGTAACGTTTTAAGAGACGAGATTTGAACCTAATCGAACATACTTGGAAGGAGCTGAAGAAGCGTATGACCAAGAGATGCTCTCACAACATTTATGAATTGGAAAAGTTTGCTGAAGAAGAGTGGAATAAAATCCCTTCAGAAACGTGCATGAATCTTTTACATTCTTGTATGAAACGCCTGCGGCTGTTATCGAGCTAGGAGGAGGTTATACCGGATATTAATTTCATGTTGACATTATTTGTTTTGTCTGTTTTCCGCTAAATATATCTATCTCATTGTTATACCATCTTTTATTTAACCCTTTTGTATTTATATGTAGTCGCAATGGAGTGGGAAGCGGATATAATACTTATACATTATGTAACTGAAGTCTAAGCGTGAAAATATTTGAAATATGAATTGTATAGTTGTTGCCTATACATATTCCACGCATCCGCATATCCTCTCTTCCTTTTATTATCCTGGTCTTCTGACTTCCTCCCTTCCTTTTATTATCCGGGTCTTCTTACTTCCTCCCTTCCTTTCATTATCCTGGTCTTCTGACTTCCTCCCTTCCTTTTATTATCCTGGTCTACTGACTTCCTCCCTTCCTTTCATCATCCTGGTCTTCTGACTTCCTCCCTTCCTTTTATTATCCTGGTCTTCTGACTTCCTCCCTTCCTTTCATTATCCTGGTCTTCTGACTTCCTCCCTTCCTTTTATTATCCTGGTCTTCTGACTTCTTCCCTTCCTTTTATTATCCTGGTCTTCTGACTTCCTCCCTTCCTTTTATTATCTTGGTCTTCTGACTTCCTCCCTTCTTTTTATTATCCTGGTCTTCTGACTTCCTCCCTTCCTTTTATTATCCTGGTCTTCTTACTTCCTCCCTTCCTTTTATTATCCTGGTCTTCTTACTTCCTCCCTTCCTTTGATTATCCTGGTCCTCTGACTTCCTCCCTTCCTTTTATTATCCTGGTCTTCTTACTTCCTCCCTTCCTTTGATTATCCTGGTCCTCTGACTTCCTCCCTTCCTTTTATTATCCTGGTCTACTGACTTCCTCCCTTCCTTTTATTATCTTGGTCTTCTGACTTCCTCCCTTCTTTTTATTATCCTGGTCTTCTGACTTCCTCCCTTCCTTTTATTATCCTGGTATACTGACTTCCTCCCTTCCTTTCATTATCCTGGTCTACTGACTTCCTCCCTTCCTTTCATTATCCTGGTCTTCTGACTTCCTCCCTTCCTTTTATTATCCTGGTCTTCTGACTTCCTCCCTTCCTTTCATTATCCTGGTCTTCTGACTTCCTCCCTTCCTTTTATTATCCTGGTCTTCTGACTTCTTCCCTTCCTTTTATTATCCTGGTCTTCTGACTTCCTCCCTTCCTTTCATTATCTTGGTCTTCTGACTTCCTCCCTTCTTTTTATTATCCAGGTCTTCTGACTTCCTCCCTTCCTTTTATTATCCGGGTCTACTGACTTCCTCCCTTTCTTTCATTATCCTTGTCTTCTGACTTCCTCCCTTCTTTTTATTATCCTGGTCTTCTGACTTCCTCCCTTCCTTTTATTATCCTGGTCTTCTGACTTCCTCCCTTCCTTTTATTATCCGGGTCTACTGACTTCCTCCCTTCCTTTTATTATCCGGGTCTACTGACTTCCTCCCTTCCTTTCATTATCCTAGTCTTCTGACTCCCTCCCTTCCCCCTCTTTTTGTGAACTTGCCTGGAGTGGATATTACGTTCTTTTTTTTTTAAATTCTAGAAATACACAAAATTATGATCCTCCTTCCGACAACTTGTACTCCCAAGTGTATAAATTAAACGTTAAGCTACCGAAGAAAAAAAACTTGAAGAAATCTCGAGGAACTAAAGACAGTTGGCGATGACATACAAAACCTGAAGAACGAAACCCGTAGAAATCTAATCCTCGAGAGGAGCCCGAAGAGGGAAACCCGTAGAGATCTAATCGTGGCGAGAAACCCCGAATTTGGAAACCTCCTACCATCTAATCCTCGAGAGAAAACCCGAATAAGGAAACCTCCTACGATCTAATCCTCGAGAGAAAAACGAATAAAGAAACCTCCTACGATAAAATCTTGGAGAGAAAACCCGAATAAGGAAACCTCCAATGATCTAATCCTCGAGAGAAAACTCGAATAAGGAAACCTCCTACGATCCAATCCTCGAGAGAAAAACGAATAAAGAAACCTCCTACGATATAATCCTCGAGAGAAAAATGAATAAGGAAACCTCCTACGATCTAATCCTCGAGAGAAAATCTGAATAAGGAAACCTCCTACGATCTAATTCTCGAGAGAAAAACGAATAAGGAAACCTCCTACCATCTAATCCTCGAGAGAAAACCCGAATAAGGAAACCTCCTACGATCTAATCCTCGAGAGAAAATCAATTAAAGTTCCGAAAGAAATCCGAAAAATACCCCAAAATACGTCAGGGAATTACGAAAAAGGGTAGAGAAAAGAAACGCCGAGAAAAAAGATTGGAAAGTCAGAAATAAATTACAGGTTGAATACCAAAATAAAATCTTGCAAAACCTGTAACCCCCCGCCCCCTCCCACTCCCTTCTTCCACATATACACTTTAACTTCCTTCCTTCCTTCAGCTTGATTTCTTGAGAGGTACTACTTAATACTTTGATTTTAATTAAGAGTTAATTAGGAAGTGAAGGTTGTGTCGGAGAATTAGATTCATTATCGACTCTGATTTGCGTCATGGCCAGATGGGGAGCACCCATTAATTCACTCTCTTGCACTACACACGGAGGCATAAAACTTTAACGACCTACATACGAAAGCAGAAATACGAAAACACATCACACACGGTAAGTTCTATACTCATGTATAAAAAGGCTTTGCATAATATTTTATTATTGTTTTAAAGGAATGGAGGATAACAACCGGAGGATGTGTGACGAAAATCTTTTGATGAGAGTTCTGAAAGAAAGAGAGAGGAAGAGAAAATGTGTGAATGGTATATAAAATAGGAACTAGAAAGGTGAATGTTTAGTGAACCAAGTGCGAGAAAGCGCAAAGTCTACCAAATATTCCATTTATACATTACAAAGACAGGTCTTTATCCATTTATCCACAATATAGACGTCTTATCCATTTAGCCACAATAAAGAAGTTTTATCTAAAAATGAAAACAGGTTTTTATCCATTTTTCGATTACAAACACAAGTCTTTATCCATTTATCAATAACAAATGCAGGTCCTTTATCCATTTATCCATAACAAAGCCTTTTATTAAAAAATAAATACATGTCATTTCATTATCTATTTATGAATTTCTTAAACACATCTTTATTCATTTAGCCATAAAAAGACGTCCCATCCAAAAATAAAGACAGGTATTTATCTATTTATCAATTTCAAACAAAAGTCTTTATCCATTTATCAATAATAAACACAATTCTTTATTACTTTATAATTTGCAAACAATCATATTTATACCTTTATCCACAGCGAACAAAGGTCCTTTTCCATTTATTCATAAGAAACACAGGTTTTTATCCATTTATCAATGATAAACACAAGTCTTTATACATTTATCAATTACAAGAACAGAACTTTATCAACTTATCGGCAACAAAAAACGGTTTTATGACAGTTTTCTTTAATTCTAAGCGCACCTCTGACGGACCCTACGAGGGAACAGCCACCGGAAAATAGGGATAAAATCTTTCAACTTTAAACGGCTCATTGCAAGGTCGACAGCATGAGGCACGATCGGCTGCCTCAAGGGGAGGCATATCTTCATCAGGGACAAAAGGGCGAAACCAACAATTAAAAACAATAGTATGGAGGAGCCTCCCCTCCCTTCCACAGGCCTCCTTCTAAAACTCCATAACTTCACAATTTGATGTGCAAGAGCCAGTCCTCAGCACCAGTGACTAGCAATAGCGGCCCCTTGCGCCACGGTACCAGAAAAGGTTCCTCACACAAAACACCCCCAGGTAGTATATTGAACAAAAGAGTTAGTACAATCTGGAGTATCAACAAATATTGAGAGAACGGTTCCTGTGAGCCCGCTACCGATGGCTCTGCGTCACGCAAGTGCCTCCGAATCGGGAACGACATCAAATGACTCGATACCGTCGAGACAATGTCGTATTTGTCGACGCGAATTTTATGAGCGTGGTGGCAGTGCCATACGACAGGATGGCAGAATAATATGGCCTCGACAGTACATAGGTTACTATTGGAAACACCGTTCCCAATTACAGCGAAGTTAAGCCGAATCGAATGTGGTAAATAGCCGGTTGGAAACCCGATTCGTGTCTACTTCCCAGCGGTTTCCTTACGTTTTATAAACCCATAGTTCGAATCTCTCGTTAAACTACTGATCACAACTGAGAAAAAAATAGGCCTCAAAATATGTCTTGATCATTGGTAAAATCACTACCAAATATTTATTTTAATGATGCTTTGACAATTCTGTCGAACAGTGGTAAAATGGGTGATGTGTTACCTGTCAAAAGAGAACAAAGCGTTAGAGCCCATTATGGAAAAAGGTGCATATCACGTTGCATGTTGTCTATTATATACATAGGTTATTCACTATACATATTAAATTTTCTATTCTTTGTTTTCTCTAAAACCTTTGCTCCTCTATATATTATGGATATCTTGTAAGTCTTTAACCTATTTGATTTTAAATGAGTTCTATTCGTTGTAATAAAGATTTCTTCGCCGTTCGTGTGACATTGGTTCCCTATAGATTTGAACCCATTGCAGCGGGTTATTCCTTCTTCTTAGAGCCTACCTAACTAATTTGAATTCCTATTTATCGAACACCTTTAGGAATTTAAATGTTGCTTTTAGTTTGTTACGTAATCTTCTACATTCTAAACTTGGTAGTTCTTTTAGTCCCTACGAGTGATCTCTGCACCTAAAATTACATGGCATTTTGTTTGTTCTACCTTTCATGCTCTCTAGCATGTAAACATTTCTAATTATTTAGAGACTAGAGAAGAGAACCCTTTATCTTAATAAATCCCAATATTCAGCTTGCTTCTTCCAATGTACCACACATTTCCAATGACTACACTTCAGCTGTCACAATTACTCTTGAATCTTTTTCTTCTCATATTTCTGTAAGTGGCATATTATTAATGATACCCAAATATTGAAGTTACTGTGTCTAAAATGTACCACCTAACATGTTACAACATTAAACCTCAATTCACTTTAAAAGATCTTGATGCAGAGCGGCACACCTCTCAATTCACTATCTGGTACTTTTCCAAACTTCGTAAAATCCGCAATTTCATAATATTACTTACTATCAATTTCATTATCGATGCCACTTACATAAATATAAAAAAAGCCATGATCTGATTGTGTAAGGCACTAATAGGAAATCGTTGCAACACATCAAACCCAATAGTAGTGAATAGTGACCTTTATTCCCATATGCCTAATTAAAATTAGCTTATTCATTCGAGATTCAATAACAATGAATTCCAAATGACAAGAGTCTATGAAAGCAATACATAAAACAGGGAGAGGGGTTGAATTTAAAGCGAAAAACTCCCAAACTATCTGATGCGACAAATTTTGTAAAGAGATCTGTAAAAAAAAAAGGAAGATAGAAGTAAAAGGTGTCGGAGTTATCTCTTTTTAGCCACAGATCTTTCTGCGGGTATTCGGAAAACTTTGTATGAAAATCATAAAACCTGGATACCCTATAACTACAAAAGAGAAATTAGGCTTCTGTTCCATTCAAATAATTCCCAACCGCAGGTGCGGTTTGTGCATGGCCATTGCCAAAGAAAGCCTATAATCCCGGTTGTATTGTATCTAACTGCCAAAATCGAGGCTGATCTGGTATGATTTAGGTCACCATATTCTGTTATTCGTTCGGACCAGTCATTAAGCTAAATGGGCCAGTTTATGGCAGTGTGTACTTAGTGGACATTGAATGTGATTAGGTTTAGCTTATGGTCCACATGTTCCCGAGTACAGATACCGAATTTCAGGATGATACGGCTCCCATACACACAAATAAAGCAGTTTAGTTTGGATTTGAGGAGAACAATATGAGGGTCGTTAGCCTTTCCAACCTTGTAATCATCGTAGGAAGCAATTTCCTGCTGCAAAGAGAAGGACACTAAAATGTGCAAACCTGTATTCGTTTTCAGGCCTACTATAGATACAAGGAGAAGGTATATCCTATTACATTTCGGGTGAAGCGTTATGTGTTTAAATTATCATGACCACTCATCCTCACTGTGTTGAATGAAAGATTAGTTTGAAGACATGGTTAAAGTCGCCATAGTCTACCAGTTTGCTTGCATTTAGTCCTCACTATTTACGTTGTAAAAATAGAAAATAAAAACATGAATAAATATCAAAGAACGCCGAAGAACATTTTGAGCTTTTGATTCTTTAAAATATTCTCATATTCCATAAATGTAGATCATAAAAATAGGTGATCTACAAAGTCCTACGTAAGGTTTTGCTAGAGAGATACAGCATTCCTAGAGTATTTTTTCCCTCTGTAATATGCATGTTAAATACATAATCCTTTTTTTTCTGCCTCATATAAAGAAGTACCTTTTTTTTTATAAATGTCAACCCTTAACGACGATATTAGAATAAATTGGGGCAAATATGTATAAAGAAGCAATGGAAGAAGGTGAAATGTTCTTAAAAAAAAAGATTGCTAAAAAAACTACAGCATAGTGAAAGATGAGAAATGGCCAATTGGAAAATTGTATACAAATCTTGTTTAGGAAACTTTGCTCAAAGGAAGCCTTTAAAGTTGCCGCAGGGAACCAGAGATATCATTTCTGACAGTACTTAGAAGAGGCGACGAGACTGCTATCAATGTGTTCAAATTAGTTAAGAGAGACTAGGTAAGACAATTCACAGTTCTACAATTCAAAGATATCGAGAAATGAATAGATTAAAACTATTCCATCATGCGCCGATCCAGGGGGGTGGCTAGTAGGCTGAACCCCCCCCCCAAATTTAAGAACCTTTTATGTTTATATATCATTTATTAAGCCATTCTTCTATCCTGCTATTCAGATCGAGTCATCTTAATAATATAGAATATGTATAAAACAGTTTTTTAAACCGTTGCGATCGAATGTATCTTATATGAGACATGTCTAAAAATATCTTATCTTAGAGAGTTAGTACTCACTCTTGTGTGAGATACTGTTCTTTATTATCAATGGTGTGTAAGATAACTATTATTAATCATCAATGCTCTTTTCTCAGATGACTCTAAAGGAGGAATGCAGGTTAGCACCCCCTCCAAATGTGTATCCTGGATCCGCCACTGTATTCCATCGTAGACTCCTTGCAGACTCCTTCCTTTCTTTTGGTTCCAATTTTGGACACAAAGTATAGTGCGTCCTTCATAGATTTATATATTTACAAATATTTATAATAATAATAATGTGTTTGTTGCTAATATGTTGGAATATTGTTTTTAATATGTTTAAATTACTTAGCATTTTACTCAATGTGGTGTAATTAATGAAATGGTATGTTTTCTAGAATCAGAATTTAACAAATATTTTTTAGGCTTCAGCTAAATATTTGTAACTCTTTGTGTTCAATAGCGTTCTAAATTAGAAATGTGACTGAAACTAAAGAACTTACAGGAGCACAAAGAGCACAAAACTAACTTCTCCATAGCCAAGGGATATCACAATTAGAAATTGCTAAAAAGTGAAATGTTCAAAGATATGGTGGCCAAATCTTCATAAAACGTTATCAAAATACCAAAGAGCTTGGTATAAAGGGAAAAAAGGGCAAAGATTGTGTTACAACACAAATAAGGCATCTATTACTCGGGTTTCTGTACCGAATTGCAAAAAAACATCTCCTAAACTTCCTAGTGAGCTTAATCAAGCTTCAAGTTAAAAGGAATTAGCCAAAACAGTGAGTAGCAGACTTAAAGATCAAGAGCTAAATGAATGCAAAGTGAGAAAGATGATAGATATCTGAGATCATCAGATAAAACCGTCTTCAGTGAGCCTAAAATAACAAAAACTGGACACATGAACAATGGTTTAAATATAGTTGGTTAGATGAAAGTAATTAGCAGATATATAAGAAAGACTATTATATTGTTGCTTTACATAGAATTTATGTAATTCCATTTGAATATATCTTGAAATAATATTATTTAAATATTTAACTTTTTGTAACAACTTTACAGACTACCTTTGTGAGACAGTGTTAGAAAGGCATTTTACTCTACTTGTGTGACTTGTCTGGTACCAATTGTAAACATGGATGAAGTTCTATCATAGTATAGAGTTGCATGTCTTAATCAGGGATAGGGAAGGTGTTTTTATGACTGGGAAGAATGAACTTCACAACTTATATAACTATGTTGTAATAAGTTTTAAATCATCTATCCAGAAATTTCATGCCATAACACCAAGAAATGAAGTTATACTTCAACATCCCAACCAAACCATGAAATGGTTTTGTGAAATTGAGATAACCTCTATAGCCCAGAACATAGAGCCCATACTTAAACGTAATAGAACATTTGTGGATAGTACTTTCAAAAACAATTAGAAGTACCACAAGTACAAGTACAACAGAACTATGTGAAAAATGACAATCTGAGCTGGAAAAGAGTCAGGAATTTGTGAAAATTTGGCGAAATCCATCCCACAGAGAATTATGGTTGTAATTAAAGCAAAGGTAGGGCCAACTATGTATTAAAGTATTTAAAAATAAATAAATATATATTATGTATACTTAATTCATTACTAAAAATGTATAATTACATTATATGAATGATTGCCTAGGATGATTTAAACATTTTTCCAAGGGTGTATGATGTCATCACTAAACATTGGAAATCGAATGTGATTTGTCATTTATTGTATCTCTGAAGATGATTTTATGCCTCTCACTCCTCGTGAAGGATTTTTTTTAATGGTCACTCCATCGACCAAGATTTAAAATTGACAGAAATATTTACTTTAATGAGAAGCCATTTAAAGATAAAGAAAACTATCAGGAAATTTGCAAACAACCACAATACTTTATAATATTTAATTGTTTCGCCGCGTTTGCCATGAGGTGGGTTATTAAAGAGGGTAACGTTTCTTGAAACAGGTTTTTCTTTCAAACCCACAAAAGGATATAAATTCGTCTAAATTGTTTATCCTCATGAGAGTGCCCCGTTCCATCGAGCCATTGCCTTACAATGACCTGAAAATTCTCCTGATTTTAATGCAACTGAAAATTTGAGTGCTAAAGACCGAATTGAAAAGGAAATGGTACAGGAAGGTGGTCTTTCTCAATAATACGAGCATAATCTTCTTCACCATAAGAAAAATATTCTTTATGAAATACAATATTACATCCTATAATTATTTGAACAACTTTGCGAGTCTTGGCCTAAACGCTTGCAAGCAGTACATAGATGTTGACCATACTGTATGAACCTATTAATAAAATGAATTAAATTAATCTTAGGTTTTTTTAAAGTTGCAACGTAAGTAAATCTTTCATTTCATAAAACGTTTTATTTTCTTAGCCTTTACTAAGTCATATTAGACCTCTAGAAAAAGCTTAAGAAAAACCTGTTATAGACCACCGTCATAAGTTTATACAATCATATGAAAGTGTTTTATTATCGGAACAGTAAAATCTCTGTCGAGAAATGAGTCGAAAACTCAATTTATGACACGCTGATATAAGTAACAATGTAAGAGTGGTGGAAATTGACAGATACACCACTAAGAAGCAAATATATATAAATGTTTGGCTGCACTTACTTTTAAAATAGTGGATGTTGAAAACTAGTTACTGTAAATTAGGTCTGGTTGTTTAACGCCCTATTTAAATACCTGACCAATGCTTCAGGTAAATGCTTGCATTTGCTCCCTAAATTACAAAAATAATTTTGGTTTAGCCAAAGATGCATTTACTTTGAATGCACAGCGTTCGCGATATTGCCTCAAAATGTCGCTTTTTCTATATCAACACATAGTATACAAAATAAAAAATAAATTTATTTATAGAGGCTTATAATATTTGCATGTAGGTAAATATTATAACAAATTAAATGTAAATTTAACTCGGTATTATACAAATTCCATATTTTATTTGCTCAAGTCACGCTTAATTTCCAACCTATTCATATTATCATCAACAACTCTATAATTTAAGAAGCGGATTTTTTTTTACTATTTGAATAATAATTTCATCTTAGTTTGGTTATGACTTATGTTTTTTATCAAAGTTATTTCTAATAATTCTTTTATAATATCAAAAACAAAATGGCGAAGTGCAGAAATAAATATAAGTATCGAAATTGTGAATTTTTTAAAACCCAAAGAACTACAAATCGTGAAGTTCAGAAAATTTATTTTTATGCATCTTCTTCTATAACTATATTTTGGCAACGTGGTTTTTTGAAAGGGGGGAAATAGTTTAGAGTTCCTTTTTAAAATTATTATAATTGGCGAAGTTAAGAAAATTTATACAAATTTAACCGTGGCTGCTTTTTTTTTTAGATTTTAAATTTTAATCTTGGAAGCGAAGCGTAATCTATCCCCCCCTCCTCCCCTTAGGGGCGAGTGGCGAAGCCATTGCCTGATTAGCATATTAAAAAATACATAAACATTTTTTTCTTGACCTGATAAACTTATTTCTCATTGCTAGATGATAATAGTATGATAAGTATACCTCCCATACATAAAGTCTGTTTACAATTAATACCAGTAATGCCGAAGTCATGGTTCACTCTTTACAACGCTCTTAACCAAGGACACAATGATAGTTTTGATGCAATTAGACACGTTTTTATTAATTAACATATGAATATTGGCCTGAATTGTAATATTAATCAATGTGGCCGCCTTCGGCCGAGAGCATGCGCCCCAGGCGAGACCTAAAGGCCGCGCACACGTTGTGGACAAAGTCCTTCCTTATGCTGGCCTACTCGCGGTTGAAGGACTTCAGCTCATCGGCGATGCTGTGACGGACCTTTCGAGACTTGCCCTCGACATGCACTCACACGTTGTAGTCGAAGGGATTGAGGTCAGGTGACTACGGCGGCCAAAAGTCCTTCGACCAGAAGTTCATATTCAACACCAAACACTCTTGTACGTTTTGGGCGTGTAGGCCGGGAAACCGTCCTAATGAAAGACGTAGTTCGCCTTCTCCATGATCTTTCTCACCTAGGACAGGACTTCCGTGGCCAAGATGTCGTTGTAATCATCCGGGATAAGCCTGTAATCGGCTTCGAACTCACTGGCGGCATCTTCTCTTCATTCGAAACCACGACGCCGAGCATCATTACGGAGGCAGGGTGTTTGATCCTGGATACGTAGCAGACCTTGGAGACGTCTTAGAAGAGGCGTGCCACGCAGTCGTTCTGTTTGTTGTTTTTTTCATAAAAATAAAGAATAATTCAATTGCTATGGCTCTTCAAGTCGTTTAGAAGTCGACGACACAGCGCTCCCGACGTTGTTCTAGCATACGGTCGATTAACAGAGGCCTATCCATGCACCTTAAGCTCTAACCAACCTCCTCCTTGACGATCTTAGATATCAAAGGCACCGAGATGTTCTTCTTCTTCGCGAACGCAGAAACCTGTGAGCTTTGCGTCACATTCAAAAGCCTTTCTTACAGCCAAACGGTTGGCAACTTGTGGTCTGCCGGAACGAGGTCTATACTTGAGGTTTTCCCCGATCTTGAGCCTCTCCACAACTATGTGGACGGTCATCCGGCTGACGTTGAGCCCTCCCCCCCAATTTATTGGAAAAAACGTGCAATGGTATATCACCATAGAAAACGTCACTTTCTGTTCGAACATTCACGAAATTTCGACTGCTGAGCGCATTAGAGAAGTATTTCCCAATCCTGCAAACTTGTCCCAAGTCTCTCCCCGCCCCCCCACCGGAGACGAGGTGAGGAAGAGCCGCTGTTTCTCGCACCTTGCTGCTAAATGATAAATCGATTCCGCCTCCGGATTAAGATGTCTGGAGCTTGTGACTCCTTTCTCCAAAGTCCCCCTTTCCCCACAGAATCGGGCATACAAATACTTGGGTTTTTGGTGTAGTTAGATGAGTCGAACACGCACGTAAAGGCCGTCCCCATCGTCTCGTTGGAGTTCCGTGATCGTTCATCAGACAGCAAACTTTATCTGCCGTGATTCTACCCCAGTCAATTGGTATCGTCTCTGATCGGCAAGCCTTTGAATTTGCGCAACAGTCTCCCTTCGTTTGATGAAAGAAAAGAAAGTCTCCATCGATTACCTTTGAGGAAAAGAAGTTTCCTCTTCCAGTGGAATTACGAGAATTCCCACATTTCCCGTCGAACGTCATCTTTGAAGATTGGCTATCTTCATCGGAAGGTTGGTTCGGATCGTACCCCACCTGCCACATTAGGATCGTGTTCCACCAGCCCCATTCGAATCGTGCCCCACTTGCCTCATCGGATCGTGAACCCACTCGCCTCATCTCAAGAAGGATCTTCCTCAAAGTCATCGACCCGTAAGACTGAAACGACCTCCATTAATAGTATTGTCAAGTTCCCCCTTTTGAACTGAACCTAGTAACATTAATCAATTAATTCTATTCGAGAATCCCTCCTCTATATAATTATCAAGAGACTATTTCAATTTAAATAATTTCCTTTTGCCTATTATTATTCTTATTTTGATCTTGGTAAATAAAATTATATCTTTGTTGTTTCATCTTTAACTAACCTTGAACGATACTCTCGGCCTATTCAAGTAAATCTCGCCAACCATTTATGCATTCTGTTTGATTATGAAGAATTTGAAACCCAACGCCTCAAGGTTAACCTCATAGTTGGTCGTTAATCCCTGCGAACAGTCCTTCAACGATTCGCCTTGCAGTAGCTGATTAAGTCACCCCTCTTCTGTCCACATAATATAGGAGTAGTGTATGGTATAGAGTGGTTTACCACGACATATTTCAGCACTGGAGATTCATAAACTTTAACGTTGCAGATATTAACTAAATCCTGATATGTGGTATCCTGTTGATTCTGATTCCTTA
The DNA here is from genome assembly GCA_963969495.1 of Ceratothoa steindachneri. Classification (NCBI taxonomy): domain Eukaryota; kingdom Metazoa; phylum Arthropoda; class Malacostraca; order Isopoda; family Cymothoidae; genus Ceratothoa; species Ceratothoa steindachneri. Next base: position 23,856,210 of record OZ018328.1, on the reverse strand, counting down.
AGCATCTCTTACACAGGGAAGAACAGGAGGATTTTCTCTTACATTGATGATAAGTTTTACAGCCTGATACTAAATAAAAGGCATTTCTTTTGACGACAGGGAAAATTAAGTCCTCAACTTCTTGATTCGGTTTCTTGAAGACTTGGATCATTATTAAATAAAACTGGAGCATGACAGAGGTATTTCTTCATTTTAATAAATAACTACATTGGCCTATAGACCTCCTAGATAAAAGTTACAATTATCACCAATTCTGGACAAGGATTTTTTATTCTTGTATAAAGAACAAGATTTCTTTCATCTGTGCTTAACCATCTGAAAGGATCACCTTCTCTGAAAACAAACTTGACAAACACTTTATCAGACTTGATTCTCATCAAATATTTATAAAGAAGTCGCTGATCTAAGGTTAGATCAAAAGATCATTTTCAATATCTACAGCAGCTTCTCAGTTTATTTCCCCCTAGAATGATAAAAGAGTTTATTTTCCCCTAGAAAGATAAAAGATTTTTACATTTAATTGAAAACAATTTTTAGGATTCTCCCATTCATAATAAATATATCAAAATAGAACAAAAAAATAATAAAAATATTGAATAATATTCGAATCATTACATGTTTGTTTCCACACGATTAGATTACAAAGTTTTTTAGTTTCAAATATAGTTTTATAATATTATATATTATTATTCTAAATGAAATTTTAACTAACGGCAAACTTGTCTAGCTTTTCTAATTACATTGAATTACTTCTTCCACTTTTAATGATGATAGCTAAATTATAGTACGTAAATATATCATGCTATGTAAAAAAAATTATATTTGAAATTTTTAAAAAAGTAAACATATAATATTATATAAATGAAAATAACATTGATAAATACTTGTCATGTAATATATTTTACTTAATATAATATTAAATTTATTTATTTTTATAGTTTTTTTCATGCAAACTTACTTCACCAGAGTTAAAGCTTATCTCTAAGATGTCTAAATTTGCATGAATATTTTGAACACTTTTTTAATATTCCTCCTTCTTATATTTTTTTGTCTCTTTTTTTCTCGTTTCACATCTTTTCTTTTATCATTGACTTTAAGTTGGTCTTTTCCTATGAATCCAACTTTTAAACGGTAGTCTCTTATGTAAGATCCTTCTTCTATCGGGATCTGATAAAGCAAAGACATAACTATTTCTACTTTCCATATTTGGTGAAAAATCTACATTCAAACATTTTTATAATAATTACCCTCAAATTGATATCTAGAAGCAGCCGCGGCACCCCAATATAATATAATTTACGTATAAATACATAATTACGTGGATAGCGCTTAAAAATCAACCACGATTGACATGTAACCTAATTTTATCAAAATAAGATATAAATAATGAAAATAAATAGAGGTCTAATGGCAAATTTGAGGTTGATGAGTACTGGGACGTCTAGTTGACAAGGAAACGCCTATTTCTTTATTTACTGTATGCAGTCTTTCCATTTTCGTTGTTTTTATGTTGCAGAGGAGACAGTTTCAAAATACTTTCAAGTGTCAATAGACTTCTTTTATAATTGTTCAAAATACGTATTTTTGACAATTTAGGTATTTTAAAAATGATTTGGGGGTTGGTCACGCTGCACACTTAGTTGGCTCTCGCGGCATCCCGGTTGAAAACCACTGTTATAATATAAAAAAGGCTTTTTTTCCAAGTAAACAAAAATATCTATCTTGATTCCTTTGTTTGGGACAAAAGCACAAAATATGAAACTCTTCACAGACATATTTTAAACACTGAGCACTATGTGTGCATTCAACATTTTCTTTGCAATAACATTTACACATACTCGTATCATACAGTTCGTTCAAATCCTTCTCAAATATATTTTGACATTTTTATTGCCTCAAGAAATTTTTTTCTTTCGATCAAAACTTCTTGACAATTTAACTTTTATTGTTTGGTCGGGAAGAAAGACAATTCTAGAATATCTTTCTTAGCCAAATATTATGTATACTCTCGATGCGATAGCTATCTCTAGTTTTTGAATAAATCTAACAATATCACGCAATCTTGGTATATCAACTTCAAAAGAGGCTTCTGACGAGAAGAACCCACCTTACTCTTCATCTTCTGACGATTTTTAGGACCCAATTTATCTCGATTTAAGATTTGTGAATTACAATCTCATGAACCGAGTCTGGAAACTGACTTGATAGTGTGCATAGAATTTTTAATTAGTGTGTATAATATTTATTATGCATTGGGCAGTGTGTATATTTTTCTTTGTTAAAATGTCATCTTTGCTGGAACTTTAAATTTAAAATTAAATATGGAGCTCAGCTCATTTTTATTAATTATTTCATTATTAATCTGTTTAATTTCATAAGAAATACATTTATAAACATTGTTTGAACTTTACTACAATTTTATCAACGGCCATACCTGTAGTGTACATATATGTCTATATAACAGATCACGCCATTTTAACATGTTTATTAATAGCATTTCTATATTTATTTTTATTATTGCTCTGTCACACACCTTTTTGAGGTGCTGGTGAGACTTAATGGGTAGTGTTTTCTTATGTTCCTTAAGTTGGATATTCTGAGCGTTACTGAACACGATTGAAAGAGGAAAAATGAGTCTGTGATGCCTTACTGTTTAACGCATTTTGTTCGTGTTTTTTTGTGTACTCGATCTATTTATTTACAATTATTTTTTATTTAAATGAACAAACAATACAATATTTTTATTAGCTTTGAATCCTTACCTTTGCAGTTAAAATTTCTACGGTTTTAGTAATCAAAATTGGATTGATGAAATTCTCTGAACCAATATTAATTGAATATATATATATACTTTATTGCGGTTGTCATGTCGTAGCTCCCCTTAGTTCAGAACAAAATGCACTCTTTCCACGAATGAAATAGACTTAAGAGAGTGCAAATCAATGGTAAAATTTTACCAGACACAGTTTACACAGGACTAACATCGAAAAGTTACTAAGCATTTACGATATTAGTGTAAACCTCCCACCACTTTGAAGTCTGCTTCAACTCTTTCACTTCTGTCGCAAGAAAATAAATTGGCAAATTACAATCAAACAAGGACAAGATATATTAATTGAAAATTATTAAAAAAAACGACAAAATCATCTCTACAAGAAGAATTGAAAAAAAACGTTGTGAAATTAGATACTAAAAATGTGTGATCAGCACATTATTTGAATACTCAAAGGAGGAGTGTTTTTTGATACGAAGCACGAACATCCCTGTGCCTGTTAATAAGGGCAGGTTTGAGCCCCTGTCCAAACCGAGCGATTGAAACGTGAACCTTTGAGAAAAAGGAAAAAGTTGAGAATCGGAAACTCAGATGAAAAGATTTACGTATATCAAGTTGTACTATTGCGATGCTAGGAGCTTCAGAAACAAATTTAGCGAACAAAATTTAATTATTAATTTTCATTACGACATTCGAGTTATTACTGAATCGTGGATAGAAAAAGACAAACGAGACATCCCATCGCCATCTCAAATTCCGAGTTGTTCACTAATTAACAAGGAAAGACTTGTTTTGCGTAAAGAGCGAATTAAAATACGAGTTGCTAAATCGACACCATAGTGAATCAATTTTAGTAAAAAGTAACTATTAATATAGTTCCTAGTTATGTACTATACACTGCGCCGAATAAGTCATATGAAAACAACCTTACATTAATAATTAACGATATTAGTTTAACTGAGTTACAAGAGTGTGTGCATTGTAGGTGATTTCAACCTTCCAGAAGTTAATTGTGATACGATTGGTTTAAATTCGAATAATCATAACTTAAATGCTTTTTTGAACAATTATTTGCATCATTTTGTCGAACGCCTTCGCTACGAGAGAAAACAAGATAATTGATTTAGTTTTAAATGACAAAGAAAATTTAATTGATGAGGATTAAGTTCAGGAGCCTCTTTGGAATTCAGATCGAAACTCATTAATATTGAACATCAAATACGATTGTCTTAGTCGGCTCAAGCTCGTGACCGAGCATTGGTTTTTTCGTCAGTTATCCAGTCTCCTTAGCTGATGTTTGTATGTTTGTGCCGGATATTGATTAGGAAGATCCAATCTTTCGTGGTTAAAAGCATTTAATATACGATGTCGTAGAATGACCCTTGGTTTTGATCACTATACTCTTTGACACCCTTTTAGTAGCGGTAGGCTTTAAGGGGCGTGAGTTACTTCTATGATGAAGTAGGCTTTGTTCTAAGAGTGCTAATTCAGTAGTTTTCTTCTTAAGGAAGAGCTATTTTTAAACACATAAGGATAAGAGGAAACACCAGAATCTACCAAAATAAACATGTATTTTAAATGAAACACTTAACTATCACAAACCAACAGTTAACACATTTCTATCTTTGGCATCAAAGATCTTTCAATGACAAAAAATAAACAAATAGGCTTCTCGTAAACATCTTAATTGCCGATTAGTATTTTTTTTATCGCGACTTTATTTGATTAGCGTTAAACATTAAATTAACGTACTCTCGTCTACAAACACATATGACCTAGGTTCAAGAACAATGGTTTCTACTCTCCTTTAAAACGTGGGACGTACTAAACTTCTACTATCGCAATAGGAATATAAATGTTATTTTTAACTTACAGGTAGGTATTAGGGATTGCCGGATGTCGCTGGAGGACTTATCTCTCGCTTTGAAGTGTTGTGGCCGCTGGTTGAATTTTCGTCGAGGAGGGATTTCTTGTCGCCTGTGACGGGGGCTGATTCTTTAACATAATTAAAGAACGGGAGCTCGTTGGGGCTGGGTTCTTCTCCTCTCACTCTTACGGAGCTTGAGATGTGAGAGTCGCTCGAGGGTGAGCGGCTTTGCTTTTCTTTAGTCGGACTTCTTTGCAGACTGAAAAGGCTCCTTCGGTATGGCACCGATATAAAGCTTGACTATTTAGGTTAAAAAGGCCCTGAAAGGGGGGATCGATTTTCTCAATCTGATCCTATCGTTTCTCACGGAAATAGTCTTGTATGGCTGAAGGATCGATCTTCACGAACTAACCCTTCTTCTGGCGTATCGACTTCTAATCTTCTTGTCTGGCTGAAAGATCGATCTTCATCAACTAATCTTTCTTCTGGCGAATCGACTTCTAATAATCTTCTTGTCTGGCTGCCGGATCGATCTTCACGAACTAATCCTACTCTGGCGTATCGACTTCTGATAATAATCCTCTCTCTTTCTTTGCGGGGCTTATTTATAGGCGGATTGCCGCCCCATCTAAAGGGGGAAGTGCCTAGGCCACAGAGGCAAAGAGGGGGGGGGGCGAATGATGAGTTAGCATCTGGGGAGAGCGAGAATTCCTGAGGTGGCCCTGGGGTGCCCAAGTCAGCTCGCAAATTAGAGGCTCGCAACCGCACCGCTACTTGGCGTGCCTTCTGACTCGCACCGCTTTTTTTTCATAACCACGGGTTTATGGGTCTCGTAGGTAATTGGATCGTTAGAGCGTCGTTTAAGGACCTTAGGTGGTCGCCTTAAAACAGATGTTAGCTCCAACTGCCCACAGCGGTGGGGAGATCACACATGGTAAGCAGTTTCGCCGGCTACCTTTCCCACGCTTTTCCTCATGAGGGGGGGGGCTTTAATGTACCTGTACTCCTCCAGGATGCTTAATGTAGCCATTTCTCTACATTTACCTTCCTCCTTAAGAAATTAACAGGAGGGAGGGGGGTTCCAATCAGACGCTTAAAATAATATACATGGGTAACTTACGGAACATTATATTATACAATAAATTCTAGTTCACTCGGGAATGCCTCGATAACATTTTACCTGACCTTACATTAATTCCTATATTACTGTGCCAACTTAGGATCTTCTTACCTACCACTAGGGGGTTACTCGCTCCTACTTACTTACAATTCTACTGATTTACACTTAACTTTGCTATAATACAATAGTTGGGCTGCTTCTTAATCGTCGACAGGGTCCTGACTTAACGAGTCGGCCATACAATTGTTGGACTTTTTTATATAGTGAATGGAGTACTGGTCCTCCATCAAGAGTAAACTCCATCTCAGGAGTCTTCCATTCTTACTCTTATTTTTACTTAAGTATGACAAAGGTTTATGGTCGCATTCCAACTTAAACTCGCGCCCTATTAGATAATATTTGAATTTACCTATGGACCATATTTTGGCCAAAGCTTCGATCTCGATAGTAGCGTAGGCTTTTTCTCTACTAAACAGTTTTCTACTGACATAAACTATGGGATAGGCTGTTTCTTCATCTTCGTATTGAAGCAATACTCCGCCTAACCCGTTTTGACTAGCGTCCGTGCGAAGGCCGAAGATCTTGTTGGGATTTGGTAAGCGAAGAATGGGCGCAGTTACGAGTTTTCCTTTTAGAACCTCCAACTGAGTTATTGCATGGGGGTTTCACGTGACAGGGTCTGACGCTGTCTTTTATAAAAAATCATTCAGTGGGGCCGCAATGGAAGCGAAGTGTGGTACAAAACGCCTATAGAACGAGGCCGCTCCCATAAACGATCGGAGTTGTTTCTTTGTTTTCGGCCGGGGCATCTTGACTATGGCGTCCACTTTTTCTTGCTGGGTAGTCAAGTGTTTTTGTCTTATTTTGAATCCCAGGTAGTCAATGGATTCGTAGGCAAAATAACACTTGGTCGGCCCGGCGGTTAGACCTTGCTCCTTCAATTTCTCCAGCAATGAGCGTAAGGCGTGTAAGTGTGACTCCCATGTACGGGTAGCTACGTACACGTTGTCGAAGTAAAACGACACGTCACTTAGGCCAGCGATAATTCGCCTCATCATCCTATTATAATTGCTACCGGCTGTAAGTAGTCCGAAGGGTAGCCTGGTAAACTGTAACAGACCTCTCTCGGTCGCAAAAGCCGTCAGTTTTTTGGACTCCTTAGCGAGAGGTATTTGATAGTACGCTTTACACAAATCCAATTCGGTGATGAATTTAGCGTCTTCAAATAAATGGAGATTTTGATCTATTAGTGGGATGGGCTCGGCGTCGAAAACGGTCACTGAATTCAATTTTCGGAAGTCCACGCACATCCGAAATGATTGATTAGGTTTCTTAACCATTACTATGGGGGAGCAATAATCGGACTCCGATGGCTCTGAAATTCCCAATTTAGTAAATTCCGGACTTCCTTATTGACGGCTTCTCGTAGGTGGATCGGTAAAGGATATGGTTTGCTTCGAACCACTGAATTAGTTTTTAATCTTATTTCATGGATAAAATCCTTGGCACATCCGGGGTTTTCAGAAGTGACTTCTAGGAATTCCATGAGCAAGTTCAACATTTCCGCTTTTTGTTGAATCTCTAAGTGGGGAATTATCTTTAAATCCACCCGAGGGTCTTCCGGGGTAGGTGAGAGCAAGGGAAGTTCGTATTCCTCGTCTTGTTCCACACACACGGTGTGTATGACTTGCAGGGGCATACCCGGGTAAACGGCATCCATCGGTTCTTCTTCGTCTAGAAGGGTAATATTCTTTATGCACGCGCGGCGGTGATATTTTTTTAGCTTGTTTATGTGATAGGTTTTTTGCCCTGTTGGGGTATCTATCAAGTAATTGACTGGACCCCGTGCCTCGATTACTTCAAACGGTCCCTTCCACTGGGCCCATAACTTATTATTTTCGGTCGGGAGTAATAATAAGACTTCATCTCCTGCCTTTAATTTTCGAGCCTTTGCTTTCATATCGAAGTAGTCCCGGTATTTGGCTAAATTTTTCTCGGCGTTCTCTCGAGCTAAGCCAGAGCAGTATTCTAGGCGCTCGCGCATATCCATCACGTAAGCGTAAGAGGATTTGATTTCTTGGTCGAGCTTGGCGTTGGAAAATAATTCCTTAAGAATACTCATAGGACCTCGCACATTTCTCCCGTATAATAGCTCAAAGGGCGAGAATCCCAACGTCCGATTAGGTATTTCTCGGCAGGCGAAAAGGGCTGCAGGCAGGTATCTGTGCCACTGTGTAGGGTTGTTTTGACACAACTTCTTCAATATATTTTTGAGAGTCCCGTTTAATTTCTCGCAGATTTCGTTAGCAGATGGATGAAATGGGCTCGTAAAAATTGGCTTGACTAACAGTAGTTTATTAAAATACTCCATCAATTCTAAGGGGAATTGGCGCCCTCTATCCGATAGAATTTCTATAGGCAGGCCTACTCGTGCAAATATTGAAATTAATGCTTCAACGCAGGAAATAGTGTCAATCTTCCGTAGTGCCACGGCATCTAGGAACCGGGTGGCACAATCCACTAGGGTGAGGATGTAGGAGTGTCGTCCACTTGAAGGGGGGTGAATTGGTCCCACCAAATCAATAGCCACTAGAAAGAATGGTTCGGTTATAACGGGCACCTTTTGTAAGGGTGCGGGAGGTACCCGTCCTCTGGAGGGATCCTTCTGACACACGTCGCATGATCGGCAATAGGCCACAATTTTCCTGGTGGCCTGGGGCCAATAAAAGTGTCGGAATATCTGCTGCACCGTTTTGTTTTGCCCAAAGTGTCCGGCTAATATTCGATCATGCGCGGTATTCAAAATTCTTTGCGTGTATTCTTGAGGTACACACAGTGCTTTCTTGTTCTCCTTATCCTCCTCGCTGATAGTACGGTAAAGAAGTGAGTCTTCTACGATATACTGGATAGGCTTCTTTCCTTTCACTTGGAGAGTTTCACGTTTAATAGCTTTCTCCCATAGAGGTTTAAGAGTAGGGCATTCCTTTTGAGCACTGGCGAAGGAAGTCAATTTGAACCCATTGTCTTCGAGGGTAATCCTCGGGGTCAACTTAGCAGGTTGCTCTTTCCTCTGGGCTTCTTGTGCCTGGGTGACTACATGTTGGGCCACTTCTTGCTGGGAAATTAGGGGGTTTTGTCCGATTAGTACTGCGCAGAACTTAATCGGGGCTACCACCACGTCCGTCCAACCGGTGAAATATCTGCATTGTATATGACATCTCACGACGGGGAATCGATTGTCGCGTCCTAAAAAGTCGTGGACGATTGCGAATTTCTTATGGTTAGGGTTTATTGGGGGCAGCAAGTTGTCGGATACCACTATGCACGTACATCCGGTGTCTCTGACTAAAGTGGATACTCGGCACCCATTAACAGTGCCCTTTTCAAATTGTAGGCCGCCTGGCGAACTTTTGTTGAATAGAAAGTTTACCTGTTGCTGGGGCCCTTCGGATGTTGGCGCGGGGACGTAGGACGAATCAGCTTGTCCTGCTGGGATCGCGGCAGTCAGGTTTTGCACCTGTTGTCTCGAGGTCTCCCTCAGTTGGGAGTTCTGTGAGCACTGGAAACTCAGGTGACCTATTATCCCACAGGTATAACAAGTGACGGGCTTCCTGGGATACGTGCCGGCATTAGGGTATGATCCTTGTGGAATCCTAACTTCTTTTTGATTTTTTTCTCCTCCAAAATTTGGTTTATAAGTTCCTTTTGCTTCTAAGAACTTAAAGGGCTTCTTCTGTAAATGCCTGGGTGGCGGCCCATTTTTCTTTGGGGACAGAGCCTTCTCTTTCTTGTACTTCCTCGGATATAAACGATGATTTACCGCGTGGAGGTCAGCCTCGTCCAAACACTCGTTGAAGGTAGAAGCTCTTCGGTCCTTAACGAATGCACGGATTTCCTGGGGTAGTGTACTTAGTAACTGATCTCTAAGCATGAAGTCGACGACCGCAGCGACTTCGTTCTCTACCCCTTCTGACTCCATCCAAAACTCTAGGCTTCGACGAAGCTCAAAGCCAAAATGTTTGTATGTTTGTCCAGGTCTTATACGAGCCTGCCTGAACTTCGTCCTATATTCTTCCGGTTTAAGGTTTGTTGCTGAGAGAAGTTCGGCTTTGAAAGTGGAATAGTCCACAGTCGCTTCTAAGGGTAAATATACGAATATCTCTCTCATCCTACGATTGAGTAGCGGTAACAGTCTGGCGACCCCATCTTCTTTTAGGTTCCAATTATTGACTTCAAATATTTTCTTAAAATGGGAGAGATATGAGCATAAATCTTCTTCGTCCTTGTACTCCGGGAGTTTCATGCTGGCCGCAGGTGACACTCCTGTTCTGGATGACACTGACTGCACCTCTAGCTGGTCTTTGCTAAGAGCTCTTTCGTGGGCCCTTATCTTCTCTCTTTCATCAGCTTCCATTTTCGTCTTTTCTCTTCTTTCATCAGCTTCCATTTTCGTCTTTTCTCTTCTTTCATCAGCTTCCATTTTCGTCTTTTCTCTTCTTTCTTCTCTTTCGTTTCTCTCTTTCTCCTGAATAAACGAGCTCAGATCGGTTCCTTCCAGTCCGAGGCTTTGACCTTGCTTCCGATAAAGATCAAACCATGCCATCACGCTTATGTCAGTCATCTACCGTGTTTTTAATCAAGCCTGACCTACTCCACCACCGAAACTTACCACTTGGCCTAACAATTACCTTTAGATTATATCACACCTCTAACTTTACCAATTTGCCTCTCGTCAAATATTCTATTATTCTTGGTGTTCCTTTTATGTGTTAGCTCTTCCTTAAATAGACACTGCTGGGTTCTTTCTAATATAAAACCTATAGACCTGACACCACTTTTTTAATATGTCGTAGAATGACCCTTGGTTTTGATCACTATACTCTTTGACACCCTTTTAGTAGCGGTATGCTTTAAGGGGCGTGAGTGACTTCTATGATGAAGTAGGCTTTGTTCTAAGAGTGCTAATTCAGTAGTTTTCTTCTTAAGGAAGAGCTATTTTTAAACACATAAGGATAAGAGGAAACACCAGAATCTACCAAAATAAACATGTATTTTAAATGAAACACTTAACTATTACAAACCAACAGTTAAGACATTCCTATCTTTGGCATCAAAGATCTTTCAATAACAAAAAATAAACAAATAGGCTTCCCGTAAACATACCAATTGCCGATTAGTATTTTTTTTATCGCGACTTTATTTGATTAGCGTTAAACATTAAATTAACGTACTCTCGTCTACAAACACATATGACCTAGGTTCAAGAACAATGGTTTCTACTCTCCTTTAAAACGTGGGACGTACTAAACTTCTACTATCGCAATAGGAATATAAATGTTATTTTTAACTTACAGGTAGGTATTAGGGATTGCCGGATGTCGCTGGAGGACTTATCTCTCGCTTTGAAGTGTTGTGGCCGCTGGTTGAATTTTCGTCGAGGAGGGATTGCTTGTCGCCTGTGACGGGGGCTGATTCTTTAACATAATTAAAGAACGGGAGCTCGTTGGGGCTGGGTTCTTCTCCTCTCACTCTTACGGAGCTTGAGATGTGAGAGTCGCTCGAGGGTGAGCGGCTTTGCTTTTCTTTAGTCGGACTTCTTTGCAGACTGAAAAGGCTCCTTCGGTATGGCACCGATATAAAGCTTGACTATTTAGGTTAATACGGCCCTGAAAGGGGGGATCGATTTTCTCAATCTGATCCTATCGTTTCTCACGGAAATAGTCTTGTATGGCTGAAGGATCGATCTTCACGAACTAACCCTTCTTCTGGCGTATCGACTTCTAATCTTCTTGTCTGGCTGAAAGATCGATTTTCACCAACTAATCTTTCTTCTGGCGAATCGACTTCTAATAATCTTCTTGTCTGGCTGCCGGATCGATCTTCACGAACTAATCCTACTCTGGCGTATCGACTTCTGATAATAATCCTCTCTCTTTCTTTGCGGGGCTTATTTATAGGCGGATTGTCGCCCCATCTAAAGAGGGAAGTGACCAGGCCACAGAGGCCAAGGGGCGGGGGGCGAATGGTGAGCTAGCATCTGGGGAGAGCGAGAATTCCTGAGGTGGCCCTGGGGTGCCCAAGTCAGCTCGCAAATTAGAGGCTCGCGACCGCACCGCTACTTGGCGTACCTTCTGACTCGCACCGCTTTTTTTCCATAACCACGGGTTTATGGGTCTCGTAGGTAATTGGATCGTTAGAGCGTCGTTTAAGGACCTTAGGTGGTCGCCTTAAAACAGATGTTAGGTCCAACTGCCCACAGCGGTGGGGAGATCACACATGGTAATCAGTTTCGCCGGCTACCTCTCCCACGCTTCTCCTCATGAGGGGGGGGGGGAGCTTTAATGTACCTGTACTCCTCCCGGATGTTTAATGTAGCCATTTCTCTACATACCAAAAACCATCTTCTGTCTCCTAATAATTTATTCATGGTCTTTTTTTTCAGATTTATCCTTATTTTCTAGGCGCAAAACAAAGAAAAAATATCGGAATTGTTTGGAAATACGGAAAAAGTATTCTCAGATCTCGTAATCCACTCGAAATTTTTTTGAATAGTTTCATTTCGCTTTAATGGTTTTAGGGAAGGGTAGCTATTTTTTCATGGTAAAGATTTAAGTGGAAACTCAATTATGGATAAAAGTCTGATAAAACATTCTTCTTCTTTTCCTCGGTTTTCCCTACCCGTGTTCGCCGTTCTTGAAGAGTCGTTTCTCGGTAAAAGACTCATCCTTTCCTCTCGATTTATCCTGGCTTGGGAGTGACACTTAGTTGGGCTGGTCTCCCCGTCCCCAGTGGTTAGGAAAATATAAGTGATTAAAGTAACAAAATTGACTCAGCGTTACACATTTAATTAATAATTCGACTATAAACAATAGATTAATAAAGTGCCTAAATACAAACAACTAAATTACACATAACTATAAAGTGAATTTATATATAAGTAAAATGATAAAATAATAAATTAATATATTTGTAATTAATTAATCGAAATAGTAGAACTTCTTTATATACAATAGTATAATAATAAGTATCCCTGTACTATATTTAATTATCAGAGATGATTAATCTTAAATATTGTTATTAGATTCAAGTATAATGTAAATTACATAAATATCTTATTTCCACTTTCTCCCGGAACTTTTACTTCATACTTCAACTTATAACTTTCCCTTCTCAGCTTAATTTCATGTTATTTTCACACTATTATCTATTTATTTTACATATATTTAAAATCTCATATGTAAATTCACGCCTTAATAAATCACTGTATCATTAATAAAGAGAATTGCCAGAGCTAGAGTCGGTGTCATTTTAACCTCACACGAAAATGATGTATGGGATCGTTCGTCCGAATATGACATTCATCCAGTGGCCAATTTTGACAGTCTCTCGACCATTTTCACGATGCTTCATCTTCATTTACGTAAACAAAGGTTTAGTGATTTTCAGTTGGGCAGTTATACCTGGTTCAGTAAAGCTCTTGAAGAACAGTCCTGGTCGAAACGTGTCTTAGATGCAGACAAAGTTTGGGGAAACTGTGTCCTCTGATTCTTCTTCACTAATATGCTCTTTAGACTTTGCTGGTTTTCCACTGAGCTTTTTCTTCCATCAACTAGAAGATAAAAAATTTGAATACAAGAAAAAATAAAGAGTAGTATGTTCAGGTTCAGATTCAGGTTCAGAGTCGAGAAGCAATGCCTTTAAAACGGCGCTTCTCTTATATACTTCAGACGTTGTTCTTTTTCTTTCTCATATTCTCCAAAACTTGTGGAAAGTATTCTTTATTTCTTCTCCTTTTTCAAATACCAAATGTTCTATTAATTGCTCTTCATCTTGGATATAGGGTTGTTGAAGTAGTAGTTATTTTCCTCTTTCTTCATCGTATCCTGTACCCAATAAAATAAAGTGGTTTAAATTTTCTGACTCATCTTAACACATCAAACACTTTGTTTCTTCACCTCTATGCCTTTTACTGTCGTTTAGATTTAAGTTGTTTGTTCTTGCCTTATATGTAATCACTGAGGATGGTATATTACGAGAGACAGTCAATAAGTTTGGCGAATCGGTAGGGCAAAACAGAGGAAGGGGGATGGCTGTTTGTGGGGGTGTTAGGACAAGTTATGACAAGTCAGAACCTGCAGCCGCACACTCCTGCCTCGTCTATTTAAGAAGCAGTAGCTGATCGCTGATCGTACGTCACAAAATTTTCAACAATGGAGAAGGTTGAGCACCGCGGAGTGATCAAATTTTTAAACAAGGAAACAAGAATGCGAAAGAGATCCATGAACTCATGTTGCAGTGTACACCGACACTGCCCCTTCATATGTAACAATTTATCGCTTGAATAGGGAGTTCCACCATGGTTGTGAGTCTCTTGAAGATGACCCCCCTCCAGGACCCCGGGCAGATGTGACCAACGAGGACAATGTGGCCCGTGTGGAGAGGATTACCCTCGAAAATCGACGAGTGAAGGTCGAAGAATTCGAGCGAGAACTTGGAATATCACATAAAAGTGTTATCAACATCATCCACGACAATTTGGCCATGACCAAGGTATCTGCCCGTTGGGGCCCTATAAACCTCACACCCCATGATCGACTTCAACGTCGTCAAAGTTCGAAGACCAGAGTTGCAAAAGCTGCCCTGCGCGAGTCCGGATTCGAGGAACTCAACCATTCCCCGTACAGTCCAGATCTGGCCCCTAGCGACTACTTTTTATTCCGCCAGCTCAAGGCTGCACTGCGTGGACGCCGGTTTGTGGACGATGAAGATGTCGAGCTCGCCGTCCAGGAGTGGATTGAACAGCAGTCGGGAGATTTGTGGTTGTCAGGAATTCGAAGCCTCAGAGACAAGTGGCGCAAGTGCATTGAAGTCAAGGGTAGTTATATTGAAAAATAATTAAACACTTTTCCTCATATCTCGTTTCCTTATATCCGAATTGCGAAACTTATTGACAGCCCCTCGTATCATAAAGGTTTTCTTCACCCTTTATTTCTTTTTCCCAATTCTTGTATATTTTGAGACTTGAATTTTCTGCCACATCCTTTTTTCAAATTTCTGTATCCCAATATTTTATTTTTTTTCTATAATTCAGCTTTGGTGTTTGCTTTCAGGTCTTCATAATTTAAATTAACTTTTTCCATAAAATTATTTACTGAAGCTGACCAATAGTCTTTCTTTAACTTTCTTTTTTCCTCAACCACCTTTTTCATCGGTTCATTTTGATGGTTCGCCTCTACATATTTTCACAAAGAAAATCTGATTTTTTCTTATCCTATTTTCCATTGTACTTGAACCTATTTCTCTTCTTAAGGTTGGTATTTGCGCATATTTCGGAGCTTCAAAGATATATCTATAAAAAGAACTTTCAATCCTTTGCAGACATTCAATTTTAGTTTTGGTATAACTTAGGATACTTGAGGCATATAATAGTGCAGGGGGGCATATTCTTTCCAAAATGCTTTTTCTATAGGTATCTTGTTACATCTCTGACCAATAATATAGTATGTTGTATTTACTGATCTCCTTGCTTTTTGTAAATTATTCACCTTATGGGTTTTGAGACAATATTTCTTGTTAGTCACTGTGACTCACATATATCTAATTTCATTTGTTAGCTTTATTCCAGTTTGCCGTAGAATTAGGCAGTTATCGCCTAATTCTCGATTCCTTCGTTTGTTCTGGGAAGGACTACGACAGCCTTAAATAATAATTTCGTTAAGTACGCGGCATTTTCGTTATTCGAATACTTTAAATATGGTTGGCCGGGATTAGTCTTATTTAATTAGGCTTTGGAGGTTGGAGGACTTAAACAAGAATTGCAAAAATAAACTTTAATTACACAACAAAACATATAATACATACAAATAATTACACTCTCTAGTTATCAATTAATTCAGCAATGGGAAAATTATCAATAATTAAAGATTCTCCAGGTAGACGCTAAAAAGGGAGAGATTCTCCTGTAGACACTTGAGGGGGAAAACTCCTGTGGGGCTGAAACTGTGCGCTTCTTCCTTCTGGACGGGTCCTTCGATCCTGATGCTGTGGTTCAAAATAAGATCCTAGCTGCGGGCCGTTATGACACCATGTTCTATCGCTCGAGGATATGTGCCGTCAGTGGATGATTCCACAGACGTCTTATAAGAGGCCGCTGAATACCTTCCGTATTTTCTGGGCTTGGCCCACTCGGGAGCAACGTAGAGAAAGCTTACCACCATGACCTGGAATCTTCTCCAAGGAAGGGAAGGTACGTCTTCGGGACTCTTCCTTGGGTGGATTCTGATGGAATAGTTCCACGATTAATTTTGTGACGGGGAATATATAGGCGTTCGCCAGAACTCCTATATTTTCTAACGGAAGCAATTAAGACCTGCCTCACCGCCTCGCCGTTTATAGCTCGGCAGCGGGGTTTTGATGGTCCAACTGAACCAAAGAAATTCTCGGTTAATCTCGCCGGAAGTTTTCTGACGGGCGTAGGGCATTGCTCTTCCTGATAACTCTCGTTTCACACTTCTTCTTTAAACAAAATCTTACTTGATCTCTCTTTCTTCGACACACTTATTGTTTCTGGTCTTTTTTTTTTAAAGCTGAAAATCATAATTTTACTTTTGTCGCTGTTTATCTTTAATCCATTTCAATTTGCCTGTTCGATCAGGAATTCAATGATTCTTTCTGCAACTCCTTTAGCTCTTACCAAAATTAGTCCATTATCCACGAAGAGGATAACAGTTATTTTCAAATTTTCGTCTACAAATCCCCTTCTTTCTTTCTCTAATAAGTCTATTATTTGGTAAGTTACTAACTTAAACAAGGTTGTAGACGCTCTTCAACCTTGCCTTATGCCACTACTCACATTCATCCGTATTTCCTGCTCTCTAATCATAACATCTGTCCAGTCTCCAGTATATATGTTCTTTATTGTTCCTACTGTACTGGCATTTATCTTATTTTCTTTGAGTACTTCAATTAGGTTTTCTCTTTTCAAAGAATCCTATGCTTTAGATAAGTCTATTGAAAGCACGTAAAGTGGTATCTTTTCAGTGAAGAGCTATCTATACAATATTTCAAAATCATCAAATTGTTTTCAATTCTTCCCTTCTCAGTAAAGCCACCGAGTTTCTTTTGTCAGATCATTTTCCACAATATGTTTTTTTATTGTATTTTTCACTGCCATATTTATATGTAACTTGTTATTAAATCATTAAATTTCTGTTTTGTAACCTTTGGCATCATAGCTGTATTTGACCCTTTCCATTCGAGTGGAGAAACCTCCTCCTCGGTTATCTTAGTTACTGCATCCCCAAATGCCGAAAGGAAGATTGGGCTTTCATCTAACGTTTTATAAAATTCGGGTTTCTTATCGTCAGGTCCTGCTGTCTTACCTTTCTTTAACTTTTTATATGTTTTTTAACTTGTTCTACTGTCTTTTTGGATCTTTCATATACATAGCTTCCTTCTCTACCCTTGTGGACATGTCGAGGTGTTTTCTAAGACCTTTCATACAGTCCATACTATATGGTTGCTGTTTATCTCCTTTTATTTCTAATCTTTCGGTTTTTCCCTTGAATCACTCTATTTTGCTGTTCCTTCCTTCGGTATTCTTCACTGATTTCCTGACTCCATATTTCAGCCATTTTGTTTTCGTTCATTTCCTAAATAGTAATCCAATATGTTCTTATACTTTTTTCCGTTTGCTCTTTTGGGATTATTTGTCCATTCTCATCATAAATTTGTAACTCTTTGGGGTCTTTTTCGGATATTTCTTAACTTTTCAATGAATAGATACAATTTCCTCCTCTTGTGTTTGCACTCTTTAATTTCTTTGCTAATTTTCTTCATACTTATATATTACTTCCTTTATCTTTCTCTGGGTTTCTCTCTTCTCCTTTTCATATTTTTCCTCTAGGTGTTTTCTTTCTTCCTCATTTCTTTCGTTTCTTTTTCTCATTTTGATCCCTTGTTTTATATCCTCACTCATCCATGGGGCTTCTGTTATTTGAGATTCTTCTCTGTTTATTATTTTCCTCTTGTACACTCTTTTTAATTTACTGTCTGCTGCACCTTTCAAAATTTTATTTAACTCTTCCATCCTTAAGAAACCCCTATCTTTAATTATATCATCTACTTCTTGCCTATATTCTTTTAATGATTCTTTATCTTTCTTATAATAAGTTATTTATGGCCATTTATTGTTCATTATTTGAGGATTTTTCACTCTAAGTTTCAAGATGACCTCAATGAGGTTATGGTCAGGCAAATCCTATTTCCTTTTTTTTTTTCATCTATTTCCATATTTCTAGAGTATTGATATGAAAATTGCGATATCAACAGAAAATCCACTACACTCCTTCGTTTTCCCCCATTTGCCATGTTGTTTCTCATTTACAGTTTATGTCGTCATTCAGCATTATCATATTATATTCTACCATCTAATCTAGTATCATTTTTCTATTATCATCTCAATTTTGGTTTCTTTTAAAACCCAAATGGCCGTTAAAGTCACCTAATATGAAAAAATTTTCTTCTCTGTTTGTTTTTAGAAATAATTCTAATTCTTGCCTTGATGTACTCTTTCTTGCCTTATCATTTACTGAGACATAAACTAATACAAAAATAAATTTCACTTTGTTTAGATCTCCGCTAATAACTAAAATGTCTTTGATTTTGCTTTCTTTCTTTTGCAACATAATATTATTATTTTTTCCTGTATATACACATATTACCTCCACTTTTTCTCTCTAGTGTATTTCTCATACTTTCAATGACTTCTATATCATCACTTATTCTCACTTTCCTATACTTCTCATGTGTTTCGGGCATGAATAAAATACTATTATGCTCTAGTCAGCTTTCTAACTCAATCATTTTACTATTTGTTAATATTTGTACATTAATTAAATTTATATAAATTTCTGTTTCTACATTGATTTTATGTAGTCAGTTATTATCTTGCCTACCAGTAGGCCTATTTCCATTCACTGGGATTTTTTCTCCTTTCTTTATAATCCATCGTCCTCCTTCGTTTCTTTTTTTTCTTTCTAGTTCCTTCCTTAGGAACTTATTTCCTTCTCTTTCTTTCTTTAGTAGGTCTAAAGAGATCCTAGCCTTTCTTAGGCCGTTCTCTGTACTTAGGTTAAGTGCTTGCCTCTGGACGAACTATACCATTTAGTTCTTTCTTCACTAAACTTGACTAGCATAGGTCTAGATTTCGTTCTACTTTGGTTATCTCTCTTGTCTAGTCTGATAACACTATCGATGTTGTAATCGTTGGGAGTTAGGCCTAGGCCAACTTGATAAACTTTCTTGGATACCTCAGTATCCTCTGATAATCTTTCAACTCCAGTTTCCTTACCCGATTCCTCTACATTATATAAAAGTAGGTTTTTCTTCTTTTTATCCTTTTCTTTTTCTTGGATTCTATTCAAGAAATATTTTAATTTTAAGCCATTTTCTGAACTTCACCATTTGTAATTCGTTTTGTGTTTAAAACAAATTTTTAAAGTTCGATAATCATATTTATTTTTTCTGAACTTTACCATTTGATCTTGGCCAATTTGTACATACAAGCCAAAAGAAAAAATATTTATTATTATTGAGCTCATCCAAAAAAATCTCGTTTTAAAATATAGTGTTTGTGATAAGCAAATTCTCCAGCGGTTTCAAAAGTCATGGCTTCTTTTTTACACGAATTTATTAGAATTTTTTCACGATACGACCGAAAAATATGATTGTCTTAGAGCCGTAGTCATTATTAACATGGATTTTACAGAAGTCTTTGATTTTATTTCATATGGGAGACTTTTGTAAAAGCTTACATATAACATATGGGAACAAAGATAGCCTATTATGGTAGATCGAGAACTGGCATATAAAGGGTAAACAAATGTTGTGTTAAATGGAGAATCGTCTAACCGGACCAAATTAATTATAGCGATATGACTCAAAGTTCAGTATTTCGTTCTGTATTATTTATCTTCGTAAACGATTTAAATTCAGACTATTATCTAAGATTGCCTAGAGTGAGTCTTTCCACTCTAGGCCTTTGAATTCCAAATGGCCTAGAGTGGCTTGATATTAAGAATGCTAAATTTGTAACTCATTTTCCGAAGACGTTTGTGCGTGGTGGTTCTTGATCCACTGATAACGGAATCAATCCGTTCCTAAAGAAGCTCTCCCAAGTTCTTGAATCGCCCTTTCTTCACAATCTTCTCAAAGCTATATTGTTCCCTGTTGCTTGAGCACCTTTTCCTACCATACTTTACTTTTCCAAGCAACTTTACATTAATATGTTTCGATGCAACAATTTGTGAATAGTCAGCGTTATCATACTTGTGGATAGTGTCAATGTCTTAGGTTGACCCGCACTCCTTAACCCAGATTAATATAGATGTCGTAGGTTAACCTTACACACCTTACATCAGTTTAATATAGAAGTCGTAGAATAGGGTCAAGTTCACTCTTTCTGCTTTAAGAGTGCGTAAGAAGTTTACAATATAAGCAGAGTGCAAATTAACTGAAAGTAGGTTGGCCAATAGTCGACTATCTTAGAGTTCCAGGATAACAGAAAAACAGGTACAAAAATAACTTTACTAATATGCAAATCAATATTATTTTACAAGGTTAAAAGTAGTTTTAGAATGAGCTATACACAAACAAAATTTACACGGGTCTTTAACAGCTCAGGGGAGAGATGTGATGAGGACGGTTACCGTACAACAAACCAAAAATATTGACCGAGGGACGCTCGAACGACCTTGAGCATAAACTAAGCTGTTGATGAGGCTTACTCTGGGGGCGAGGACAGAGAGAGCAATTGGACAGGAGAGTTGCGCGTTGCTGTTACATCGAAGATTTGGTTCGAGGGAGTAATCCTTGCCTTGGCTCAAAGTTCAAACAATAGTCTCTGGATAATGATTATTACGGGGTGAACTTAAGGACACCACTGCCAAAACACGAAAAATATTCGCGAAAATTCACCTAATTAATTAATCGCAATGATTTTTATAGCATTAAATATGGTTTTCAAAGCTTATCCTAAAGATATATTAATTATAAAATATAACAATTTAATAAAAAGAAATAGTAAATATTACTAATATTCATTCAGTAATATCAGTATTAGTGAAAGAGACAAGTTTGCATAATAAATCGCTTCTACGTAATCTATAGCACGCTGATATAGAGAGAAAAACAAAATTATATATATATATATATATATATATATATATATATATATATATATATATATATATATATATATATATATAACTACAAATGTGAAAAAAACATTCCCAACAGCGTTTGTTTGTGAGAGCAATTGAACTTCTTTAACTGGAGCAATCATAGGTAAAAAATTGTGAAAATGCGCCTTATAGAGCCAAAGAAGATAAAATGTGCTCTATAACGATGTATCATATGACTCAATATCTCCAATAGCAATTGAGCTCAAACCAATTTAAATCGAAGAAGACCCCGCAAATGAAAGTTGAAGAACTAAGCGATAAGCGATAAGCGAACGTTTGAGCATTTTATGACTGAATGTCTCTATACCTTAAAAGAAGTCAATTCATTTTAACCATTAAGGGAATGTGACATTAAAGTCCCTATTCTTTATTCCTTATATTGGAGTCAAAGACTTTGTTATTGGTAATAAATAGCATATACTGCATGCATCGAAGGTTTATAATTGGATGAAGTCAATACTTTGACGACGGCAGTTCGTGTCCATCACAAATTAAGAATTCATTTTTGTGTAGATTCCGGTGTGTTTAGTTATATTTAGTAAATTTAGTTATAGTTAGTTATATTTATTAAACATGCCTAAATCTTCAAAACTGAAAAAAAATTACAGCAGGCTCTTGAGAGCAAGAAAAAGAAATGAGGCCCTCCATTCGAAGATATGTGCTGACTCTACAAAACTAAACACCATGGCAGGGATCTTATCCCTCTCAATGTGCGCATATCTGTGTTAGAGCATAATGTGGGATATGCGTTATAAACTATTCTCTCTGATGTGTCCACATTATGCAGGCATGAGTAGACCTACCTCAATGAACTTGATTTTTCACGAGTGGCTTCATCAAAGCTTCTGAAGCCTGCCAAGAAAATGATAAAGACCTCAACGGAATACAGTCCAGGGGGCTTCTAGCATTCCCTCCCCCTCCCCCTGTGCATCCCTCCCCCTGTGCCCCTCTCCCCTATGTCTTGACCATCTTCAAGAACAACCGGAAGGAAACATTTGCAGTATTTATAGTGAGTGTTGAATGATTGATTGTTTTATATTTTTGATAATATATATATATATATTAAAATATAATACAATATTATATATACATATATATATATATATATATATATATATATATATATATATATATATATTATTAATATGTGCCTGATTCAGTTTTCTTCCATTTTTAAACTATTGAGAGAACACATCTTTTTCATATGAATTTTAAAAATAGTTAAAATAAGCTCACGATTAAAAGATTTGCACCAAAAGAATCGCAAAAGATTATATTTTCATACAATGCAAAAAAGAATTGGGGGTTTGTTAGCCCAATTTTGGCAGTGATCCCCTTAAATCTTGCTTTCGAGTAACACGAATCGAGATTGAGCGCGCTGCGCCCGAGGAGTGGGGGAAGCGGGTCGAGGTAGACTCACGTGAATTAATGAGAATACCGGGACCTTGAGGGATTTTGTGAGAATTGAGCAAAGTCCAACAGGACGCGAATAGCGTGTACAGAATGGGGCAGACATAGGATACTGCCTTCCAATTCTGGCGCCGGAGGATTTATAGGGGTCGAATGGGGTTTTTCCCCCTCCGTCCGAAGGGTAAGGTTCTAGGTTTAGACGCACCGGCAGACGAGAATAGACTTGGCCTTTTAGCGCGAGAGCGAGAAAGTTCTTAACCTGGTGAGGCGAACTTTGTCCGACTTCAGATGGGACCTTCTGGGCTCTCACATTTGTCGCAGGTTTCTGTGAAGGAGGCATTTCAGGTCATTGCGGCGTATCACGGTGTTTTATAATTTCGCACCTCCATTAGCGCAGACAAAAAGGGACACCCATGTGTCTGTTGTCTCTCTCTCTCTCTCTCTCTCTCTCTCTCTCTCTCTCTCTCTCTCTCTCTCTCTCTCTCTCTCTCTCTCTCTTTCTTTCTCTCTCTCTCTCTCTCTCTCTCTCTCTCTCTCTCTCTCTCTCTCTCTCTCTCTCTACCTCTCTCTCTACCTCTCTCTCTCTTTCTATTGAAGGGCGAAGTGGCGTGTATCTTCCTCTCTCTCTCTTTCTCTCTCAACACAACCACCTTGTCGTCGGTGAGAGAGCTTGCGTGATCTGCCTGAGTTAAGCTAGCTAAGCTGGGGGACTTTTAGTACGGTAGGGTCACCCATGCTAGTAAGGTAGCTGTAGTAGGATCCAGTCTAATGGTTGTCAAACTTCTCTACCACTGCTTTGATGCGTCTCCTTGCATCCCCCTACCAACCTCTTCGAGTCTGTTAGTACTAAGTTTCGCCAACTCTCTTCAACGGTCCAAAAATCAAAACAAAAACCCAATAACAAAAAACAAACATTCATCTCTATTACACATAAGTTGTTTATTAATAAGGGCCTCACAAGCTCCCTTATGCCGCGTGATTCAAACTTGAACTGAAGCGTTACAACCGCAATCTGTTTGGAAATTTTTTCACCTACAGTATCTGCGGTAAGTAGAAAGCACTTCCAGTGGAAGTTTTCAACAGTGAATCTGTTGACCAGTTCAAGTCAAGACTAGACAAAGTCTTGAAAAGTGGCTGTTCAGGGACGAAAAACAATTGAGCAGCCATGTGCCTGTTCGATTGATAGTCCAAAGGTACCCTCTTTGAATGGACCGTAAGGTCTCCTAGGGTACTTACTTTCCTTGTTACTCCTTGTTACAACTCCCTCGTCCGACCACACCTGGATTATGCCGTACAATTTTATGGCCTTTATTCCGAAAAGACATCGCAAGATTGGAACGCGTGCAAGCCAGGGCAACCAAACTGATTCCTTCTATCAGACATAAAAGTTATGAAGATAGATTAAGGGAATTAGATATGTTCTCGCTAGAGACCCGGAGACTACGTGGTCAGCTTATCGAAATATTTAAAATACTTCGAGGCTTCGACAGGCTGGACTACGGGGATATTTTCCAGCTCAGCGAGGGGAGAACAAGAAATCAGGGCTTTAAACTTGAACTGAAGCGATACCACCGTGATCTGTGTGGGAAATTCTTCACTTACAGTATTTGCGGTAGTTGGAACGCACTTCCGACGGAAGTTGTCGACAGTGAATCTGTTGACCAGTTCAAGTTAAGACTAGATAAAGTCTTGCGAAATCACCGTTAAGATCCTCGCGAGTGATCTTCGAGGTTGCCAACGGACACCTTCGAAGATTGCGCCAAAAGTACCCTCCTTGTATGGACCGTAAGGTCTTCTAGGGTACTTATTTTCCTTGTAGCTCCTTGTAGCTCCTTGTAGCTCTCTCTCTCTCTCTCTCTCTCTCTCTCTATTGAAGGGCGAGGCGGCGCGTATCTTCCTCTCTCTCTCTCTGTGATCTTTTACACTCGATGATCATCTTCTAGACAACTATCAAGTCTGCAGTCTTCCCCCTAATTGTGGCTGCGTGTACTGAAATAGACCAAGAAATACACGTTATTTATATGTTTGAATAAAAATTTTAATAAAATTCGAAATGAAATATTCTAAAATTTGAGGTACTGGATTTCTGATTTGCTCGAACTATAATCCATAATCATAAACATTAAAACATAAAAAGGCTTGAAACATTTTTCTTTATTCGTAATGAATATATGAAAGTTTATTTGTTTTAACTAAATTACGAAAATAAATTAACTTTTTCACGATATTCTAATTTTTTTTAGCTGTATTAGTGAAGGAAAATAGCTCAGCTCAAGCAGAAATACAGGAAAGACTTAAAAGAGTTATTTAAATCGTAAAATAATGCATATCGGCTCTTAAATTAGAAATTTTGATTATAAGTTAGGTAGTCATGAATTAGAAAACACGTCATAAGTATGTGATCTCAATGTATTTATTTCGAGTGCTTCAATTTATCAAGACTGAGTCTAAATAAGCTAATCAAGCATAGAACAGCGGATTTAGTGCGAGACATTTTGAATATCAAAGTGAAGAATTAGTAGGTCCATTGTTAAAATAATTTGTATCTCAGATGGAATATGACCAGTCCTGGTCTCAGTGTCCGCAAAAGGATATGGCTACTTTGGAGATAATACTGCTAAGAGCGATAATGCTAGGCCTGGAGATGGGAAAAAAACCTTATGACAGGTTTAAAGAATTGAAATTGCTCTTGCTTGAAGATAGACGCTTTCACGAGCAATTCATATCAGTCTTCAAAAATTATTAAAGGTTGCGATAATATAAATTTAGATTCACTTAACAGCAAGCGAACAAAATGTCATAATTTGCATTAAAGCGTTATCAGACGAATATCGTGTGGAAATTTTTAACTTATGTAATCGTTTCAAGTGGTAACTAGCAAGTGTATTTCAAAGCATGTCAATTAACTTGTTTTAAAAAAATTGTACACGTGCTTATTTAATTTTTTAAAATATGAACTCTAGAGCGTACGTAATAAAAAGGGTATTAAGGAGCTACTTGCTTTTTATTCTCAAAAAGTCCTCCAAAGACCTCCTTACTTTAAATTCTCAACTTTTTCTACGACTATCCATGGAGCGGTTCCAAGTGTCTTTGCTATTCTTGGTTTTAAAGTGTAATACCTTAAGCCAGCGATCCGGAAAGGGTCCTAATACGTAAGACCATCAAAATATTGTTATAAAAAGCAAATCCCTCGAAAAGGGATTTATCTTCATATTTTTTAGTCTCCAAGACGGATATTTGGAGTTGAGAATTATCCTCATCCTTATTTAACTTTTTCACTCTCTCTGTTCTACCTATTTGTGCGCCATTTTTTCTAGTACTTCTCACATTTTCTTATCATTGAGTGAAAAATGGCCCAGTTTGTTATACCACTTTCTTTTTTTTTATATTGATAAAGGAAGATCCTGTGTCCTAGGAATGCTGCACGAGGTGGCTAATTTAGAACTTTATAAAGCCGTACGCCACCAAATTGGGAAACTGATAAGTCAATTTTTACGTCATATGGATGTCTTCACCCACGCAAATGGCCGGATCAGCCATGGATGAAGGTTTCCAGTCATCTTTGCGGTCTCCCACTTAGGGCTGAACTGCCTACTCAATGCCCCCAAATAGAAACGTAGTACCTGACATTCTTTTTAAGACCAACAATTTTAACCACTAACTCTTTACGCATTACGCACCCTTTGGAGCTATCAGCCGATAAATCGATGTAGGCTACAGGAAAATACCACTACAGGCGCACAAGGTTAGGTGTTTGAGGAGCCATTTTTCGAGAGAAGGAAACACTAACTAAAAAGTGAGGGTGGCTCGAGTAAGGAACCAACAAGAGAATATTTTCGATCGGACAAACCAATATACAGTATTTGGTAAATATCTATAACAAAGAATTAAGTTTTTAATGGGAATTAAAGGATAGTTTTTCTCTGTTTTAGAAACCTGACCGCTTTTCAGTATTAACAAAGGCTGATAAAGGAATCGTTGACACTTTCCTTGATTGAGCAGAAGTTCAGATAGAGAATTAACTTTCGGCAGCCAGGTCTAGTTTAGTGGGGTTAACTCGAGTCAAAATTTGAGTGATTTGATAAATAAACTTGTACTTGAATAATTACCAATTGTACTAAAAAGAAAAAATTGCAAAGTAGTTAAATAGGCAAATATACCTTGCAGAGGAGTTATCAATTAGACCCCGAATATTTATGTATATATATATATATATATATATATATATATATATATATATATATATATATATATATATATATCGACATTTATTTTTGTAATGGTGCAATTATAATTATGCGGGTAAAATAGCAATGTTACGGATAACATATTCCTCCATCAAGCCCTAGAAAAAGGCTTTTTCGACAGTGTCGACACGCCCGACCGCGTGTCGAATTCACTTTGTTCTTCTTTTCCCTGATGCCTCGGCAACAGTCCCCCCTCCTGGCTCTTACAAAACATATGCCTTCCCATTGCAAAGGTATTTTGTCAAGCGCTGATCAACAAAGAATATGCGCTGGACCCTTCACAACACCTTCCGTCGAGTAATAAGTGGGCTGCCACTTCAGCCACCTTGTTTCTCTGTTCTCCCCCCCTTCCCCCAAAAAACAACCAAATACTCGACGCCATATTAAAGCACCATAAAAATTACTATTTTTATCATAAAAAATAAAAGGACTTGGAAATAACCCACTTTCAAAACCATCCAAAACCATGAATCCAATAAAAAGAATTACTTACAGCATCTAAATCCAATAACCCAATAAAAATATTACTTACAGAATCCAAAACCATGAACCCAATAAAAAAGAATTACTTACAGCATCCAAAACCATGAACCCAATAAAAATAATTACTTACAGAATGGGAAATCCATAAAATTATTTAATGTTAAAAATAAAATAACATCCTCCCTTACAACGAAGGCTAAAATCTTAAATTTTTAATCTCTTAAAAAATAGAAAGAAACAAGAATAAATTCGCCCTAACATTGATGGGAGCGAGACAAGGCATCTACAATAACGTTCTCTTTCTCTAATGTGTTCTACCATCAAATTATAAGGTTGTACCGCCAGTGACTAGCTCACTAATCGGTTGTTCTTCGCTTTAAATCTATTTAAATAGGCCAACGGTTTATGGTTACTTAACACTCTCAACATATGAGTACCATTCATAAGAAATATTTTACATTTTTTCAGTTCAATCATTAGCGCCAAAAGTTTCTTCTCGATCGTAGAATAATTTGGAGGGGTCCGCGAATGTTTGAATTTTATAGATGCCGATTCTCACAATGCGTATATTTCTTTTCTTTTTTTTATACTATTGTCGTTTATCGCCTCGTTCCAGCAACATCTCCGGCTCCTTCCATTTGCTATATATAGCTGCATTCTTTTATTATATCTATCAATTAATAATCAACTTGAAAATATTGTTCGAAAGGGTTTGGAATCCTTTTTTTCATTTTTCTTTTGGAAATCTTTAGTCGCGTGCGACTTCATATCTCACTATGTCGGTCGGTCGATCGGTCCGTCGGTCCGTTTTTTATTTTTTTTTTGTTTTGGTATTAACATCGTAATTACTCGGCCGATTCTAACGAAATTTGAAACCCCTCTATTGTTTTACATTCACGCTTTTTGTTCCAAGGTTATGGCCACGTGGTTCTTCTCTGGGTTGAAGGTGGACATCCAGATCCTATTAGAATCTATTCCTCCGCATCTTCTCCCTTCCAAAAGATGGCGCTTTTCTAAGACTAAGGGGAAGAGAAGGAGTATCAGGAAAAAAGAAAGGCGTTCGCACACGCAGACAGTCAAGAGCGGGGAATACAATTTAAAGGGACATCCTGACGTGTGTCGAACAGGTGTACACAACTAAAAACCGAGTGATCCGAATTTAAGTATACATCAGAGAAAAAACAAACAAAAAAAGGTACTTTACAAAGGGGCAATGAAAATATCATACATACAAAAAAAAGTAATTAACAATGACACATAATTAAATGGAAATAGACCGAAAGAAAATAAAATAAATATACACAGGGGAACCTTTGGCGTCAGAAAGGTACAGGATAAAATATAAAGGCAGTGTTTATATTACAAAGATAGGTTCTCTCTTTTTTATCTTTCTTTTCTTAGCCTTACTAATTAAATGTGCAAAAAAAATTATATATTTATATATACAATAAGCAAAGGGGCTTTTCCGAACAAGGCGTTTAGCTGCGGTTAATGGCCAAGGAGTTACGACAGAGGCTATCTGCTACACAATTATCAGACCCCTTAATGTACCAAATTTTAAACTGGCATTCCTGAAAGAGTAGGATCCAGCGCATAAGGTACCCGTTATTATTTTTGACATAACGAAGGTATGCAAGAGGGCGGTGATCTGTCTCGATTATCAACTCCTTCCCTATCAGGTACATTCTAAACTGATGGACACTCCATACTATAACCAAAGCTTCCCGTTCTATGACGGCATAATTCTTTTCACGCTGTAATAAGTGCGGCTCGCGTAAGCCACAGTGTAGCTTTCGCCGTCGTCACCTTACTGCAGGAGCACACAACCAATGTCTTCGTTCCTCGTATCCGTTCTGATTCTAAACGGCTTATTAGGGTTCGGCAGTCTCAAGATTGGGGCAGACGCTAATTTTCTTTTTAACTGGTGGAAGTGGGAAGTAGCTTCGAATTCCGTACGATGTGATCCGGAGACTTCTTCTAGAGGAGAGCACATAAAGGGGCAGCAAGGGTCACGAAATTAGGGAAAAATCGCTTGTAAAATGAGGAGGATTCCAGGAAGGATCAGGGTTGTTTTTTAATACATGGGAGGGGCATCTCGACTATGGCCCTGACCTAATCCTCTTGAGCCCCAATCTGGTTCTTTCCGATATTGAAACCCAGATACTTAATCGTGTCATAGGCAATGTAGCACTTGTTGTGGCTAATCGTGAGGCCATGCTCACATAGCCTACTCAACAGTGTTTGGAGGGAGACTAAATGCTGGTTGCAATTGCTGGTCACAACGTATATGTTATCAAAATAAAAGGTAACGTTTGACAACCCGCCTAGGATTTTATGCATTATCCTATTATAGTTACTGCAGTCCGTTACTAATCCAAAAGGGAGTCGACGGAACTGCATAAGGCCTTTATCGGTCAGGAATGCCGTATATTTTCGTACACTTCTCCGAAGGAAAATTTGGTAATAGGCCTTGCAAATGTCTAGCTCGGAGATAAATTTTGCTTCTTCAAAGTGATGGAGGTTTTAGTAGATTAGGGGAATGGCTTCAGCATCGAAGACACTCACGGAATTTAGCTTTCAAAAATCAACGCACATGAGATACGTACGATCAGGCTTCCGTATCACCAAGATAGGGGAGCAGTAACTGGAATTGGTGGGTTCGATGATATTAAGCTTCAGCAAGTTTTCAATCTCCGAATTAAATGCTTTCCTCAATTGAATATGGAGAGAAGACGTCTTCGAACTGAGGGGCTCTTGTGTGGTAAGAGTGATATCATGCTCAAATTTGGTAGCAAAAGCGAGCACTTCAGAGATTACGTCTCCAAAGCTATTTAAAAGGTGCTGCAGCTAACTATTTTATTCGGGAGTCAGCCGTGTGTCAATGTTTAATTAAGTGGGAAGTAATTCTGAAGCATTAGGCAAGGTAGAAAGAGGACAGTCCTTATCCTGCTCCACGCACACGATCTGTATCACGTTCAGTGAATCCATGGGGTAATCAGCCTCCATAGCTGATTCTTCATCGAATAACTAGTACTAGGCAAGTCACAATGGAAGGTTATAGCGTTGAACAGCGTGTGCAAATCATCAAATTTGTGTTAGCACATTGGGCTCTAGAGCAGTTGGAAGTTGCCCCAAATTTCCAAAAAATAAATCATCTTCAGCGAGAGGCCCATTTTTGGATGAATGGATTTGTGAATAAGCAAAATTGTCGGATTTGGGACGAAAACAATCAACATGAGATACATCAGCACCAATTGCATCTTAACAAAGTCACTGTTTGGTGCGGATTTTTGTCTAACGGAATCATCGGTCCGTATTTTTTGGAGAACGAAGATGGTATTGCCATAATCGTCAACGGCGTGACCTACAGATCGATGATAAGCAACTTCTTGTGGCCTCAACTGGATTATATGCCTGATATGGATACTGACGACATGTGGTTCCAACAGGACGGTGCTAAGTGCCACACTGCGCACGCCACGATAGACATTTTGCACCAGCGATTTCAGGGCAAGGTCATCTCACGCGGTGGCGACGTCAACTGGCCACCGAGATCATGCGAGTTAACGTCATTAGACTACTTTTTGGGGGGCTACCTTAAATTGCGGGTCTATGCGAATAATCCGCAAACAGTTCATGTCCTCAAAGACAACATAACGGACACCATCCAGCAAATTCAGCTAGATTTATGCGACAAAGTCTTCGAAAATTGGGCCTCCCAAATACGTTCCATCAAGCAAAGCTGCGGCGGACATTTGAACGACGTCATATTCCACACTTAATGCCATAAAATGTACTTTCAAATTTAAAATAAATTGAGTGTATCTATCACACATAACTTGTTTTATTTACATTTAAAAATTGAGCGACCTTATTGAAAGACCCTTTATATATATATATATATATATATATATATATATATATATATATATATATATATATATATATATATATATATATATATATATATATACATATATATTTACTATATATTTCAGAGTCTAACAATTATGCATATTATAATATATAAGGGACAATTACACACTAATAGTTTGGTCGGACCAGTTGGGGGAGATAATGAGAATGAGATAGAAATTCGCCCCCTAGTGCGTAGGTAATAATTATCAAAATAAACGAGTGCAGATTGGATTAAAGGTTGAATGATGGCCGAGAGCCGTTCAAGGTTATTTAAAGAATGCTACAAAAATAAAATTTAATAACAAAAAAGAAATATTAAATATACACAAAAGAGATTTAAGTGAAATACGTGATTAAATAAATAACGGACACACTCGGTGTCAGCAAAGAGAAAAATACAGGGGATTAAACCGGTTAATTACCTGACTCGGATCGGAGTCTTAGAAAGGGGGCTACACTAAGCCGAAATACAAATAATAACAATTGATTTGAGAAGACCGGATTATAACGAGGTCCACGGCGTCGTTCTCTTGTACGGGGTAAGCGTCGAAGGGAAGGTTGCTCAGGGAGGCAAGGATGCAACAAAGGAATATGTTTTACCTCACAGGACTCGTTTTACCTCAGGGTTCTCGATGTTGGAGTACTGGCGCAAATTCACGGGAGAATGGACGTTGTAAGGAGCTGCTAATTGACACGGGCGATGTCCACGGCCTATAGATTTTAGTTGTCGGTACCCGAATAAGCCACAGAGGATCCGACTCGAGATCGTAATGTGTCTTCGTACGCGGGCGTGCTGTACTGCTTATCCAGAGGGAAACCTCCTGTTTATATAGGTGGTCGGAGGGTGGTGAAATTACATCGGACCACGGCGTGCTCTTCTGATATTTTAAGTCACGGCTTCTCTTGGGGAGGGGGGGAGGAAGTACGAGATAAGGAACCGGTTGAATAGCACTTTGGGTTCTTTCTCGCGTTACGAGTATGGGAGGCGAGCTTAAATCGCCCCGGTTGCGGGAAATAGGCCTCGCTAGATAAACACAGATCGTCTGATAAAGCCATGTTCACCTGATTCCTTCCTTGCTTCTCACGCTTTTTGTTCCAAGTTTAAGGCCATGTAGTTCTTCTAAGGGTTCAAGGTGGACCTCTAGATCCTAATAGACTCTATTCCTCCACAATTGATATCTAAAAACTTCTGATTTAATATTTTAAAACGCTCTAAATTTATCCCAACTCAATCGGAAAAATATGTTAAAGGAAAATTATTAAATCTTTACATTATTTATGTATAATACAACAATTGTAAAATTCAATAA
The DNA here is from genome assembly GCA_963969495.1 of Ceratothoa steindachneri. Taxonomy (NCBI): domain Eukaryota; kingdom Metazoa; phylum Arthropoda; class Malacostraca; order Isopoda; family Cymothoidae; genus Ceratothoa; species Ceratothoa steindachneri. Next base: position 23,823,840 of record OZ018328.1, on the reverse strand, counting down.
ATATTTAAACATTGTAAATGAATTAAATTAATTAAAGAGAGGGAATATATTATTATTTGAGTTTATATTGACTGAATTAAGCGATATAATATGAACTCAATTTGTTCATTGAGATTCCAGAATACTAACTCATTCTTTCGTAAAAATATTAAAGAAAAATGTCTTATTATTTAATTGAATGTTATTGAATAGCAAATATAAGACTTTATAGTCGTGCAAGGATTTGTAGAATAAGTTAATGTAAATAGGTCACGTCGAATGTGTAAAAATTTATTCCCTCATGTGAAATGTTAAAATACCTCATGTGTGCGGGCCGTTTATGTAAAAAGGGAGCTGAAAAATGCCTAAGTCAGCTCCCGGAGAACGTAATGGAGGGGATTTTGGCAATCTTCAATCCGTGTTGGAATATTAGTTACTTCCCGGACAGACTAAAAGTGTCCAAAATGGTTTTTGTGCCAAAACCGGACAAGTCAACAACGGCAGTCGACGAATACAGACAAATCTCACTGCTCAATTTTACAGCCAAGGTATTGGAAAAAATTGTGTGCAGCAGATTGACTAATCACCTAGAGACCAACCGTAAATAACATCCCCAGCAGTAAAGATTCAGAAGTAAGAAAGGTACGGAGATGGCCCTAGCGCTGATTACAGAGAAGCTGGCCAAAGCTAAGAGTGAGGGTAAGATGGTTGATCTAGTGGCGCACGACATGCAGCAGGCGTTTGGCAAGATGTGGAGGGATGGTCTCAAATACAAACTGGTAAAGATGGAACTTAAGTAGAAAATTACCAGGCTGTTATGCAGCTTCAGTAGCGACAGAAGGGCTTATATGGTGTTTGGATGCTACGGAGGAAAGGGATCCGCAGGGGATTTGCCTCTCCCCAGTCATCTACGTCATTTTTACCAATGATCTGCCGTTTCCCCTTAGCTGGGAAACGGCTTATGTACAGTTTGCGGATGACGTCACACAGATTATTGCGACCCCTACTAGAACAGCAAGGAAGGCCGCTGCGAAAAGATCCAAATAGATCCTGAACTTAAATGGATACGAGAAGAAATGAAAGATAAAGACTAATAGTGATAAATTCTCAGTGATACCCCTCAATGGGCGAAAGGTAGAGAGCATTAGAGTTAAGGGCAAAATATATGAATATAAGGACGAAGTTAAAGTATTGGGTCTGAAAATAAGTAAAAGCGGGTACAGTGCACATTTAGCGGATAGGATAAGAGTAGTGTTGTGGTATCGTAAGTGTACATCTTAGCAGCTGTGAAGGCAATTACACTCATTTGGCAGGCATCCGAGAGGTGACCTGCCCTGCGGGGCTAATGAAGTGGGACAGTAAGTCTTCCCTGGGTTCGGGGAGTTTAAAGCGATTAAATCTAGGCGAGGGCGTAATTGTTGGCCGGCGAGTTCTTTAAATGCCAAGTTTCATTCAAGGTTATTGAAAGATTAAAAATCCAAATCAAGGTTTAATTACAACAAAAACAAGATAAATATGGACATATGTATATGGGGATAAATTTGGAAATAATGTCGGGCTCAAAGGAAATTATAACTCAATGACTAAAGAGACAATCAGGGGACAAATACTTGACTCGGTCAGAAAAGAAAATAATCACAAAAGGAGATAATCTTCGGGACGGAGTATAAAATGTGAAAATGCTTTTACCTTCTAGACTTGACTCTTGGTGAGGGGAGAGGGGTAAAACTAAAAACCAAGCTCGGATTCTTACGGGGTGAGATAATTTTGCGGCACGGGCAAAGTAATCTCAACGGCGGGATTAGATTAACTCGGGCACGAGTGAGGTAATCTCGAATACTGGGCGAATTACTCTTGAAAGGTGTGGCGAGATATTCTTGAACTCGGGTCGAGATGCTCTTAGATGCGGGAATAAGTAATCTCTAACGAGGGCGCAAAGTATTTTTGAAAACTGGATAAGATGAGTGGGTCACACAATTCTCCGAATAAATGCCGCTTCGCGAATTTTCCTATTGACTGTGGACAAAATTCACGGCAATTCGTCTAGCCGACGAAACCTTCTAAGTCCCAGGTTCGACTTGAGACGAGGGGTGTTTATCCTCGCGAAAAGCGGGGAGTACACTTTCTCTCTCTCTCTCTCTCTCTCTCTCTCTCTCTCTATATATATATATATATATATATATATATATATATATATATATATATATATATATATATATATATATATATATATATATATGTGTGTGTGTATGAAATGAATAACTCACAAAGCAAAGTAGAACGTGATGTTCACAATGAATGCCATTTATCGCAGGAACAATGAAAAGTTGCTTCCGAGTACTTTCGAACTATATTCAGTTCATTCTCAAGGATAACTACAATTGTAAATTTTATAAATTTTATAATAAGGGTATATATAAGACAGTTCAAAATAAAGGACTGCCTCTAAAACAAGAAATTACCAATGAGAAAGTAAGAGAGGGACTGGTTAATTCACAATTAAGATTTAGCTATAACAGGTAGAAAGTTCAAACCAAGTGCCAGAAATGGTCAAGAACAGAGTTAAAGGGATTAAAACTATTAAAGGCAAAGGAAATAATCTCAAGAGGGAGATTAGGAGATACAAGAGAAGCAAGCAGATACGTTGGAAGAGGGGGGCAAGGAGAGAAGGAGAGAAATAAAATAATGTTAGTAGAAAATCAATGAAATAATTAAATTGACAAATCGGCTACCCTTAACGATGAATATTTCAAACAAAACTAAAAACATAAGTGAAAACTAATTTCTTTAAGCATGAGTTTTTTCATAACAACATCAATTTTAAATAGGCCAGGGGAAATGTTAAAGTTATCGAATTGACTTATACATGAACATTCGAAAATGTTTCTTCTAATTGCGTTATATGAGCGAAAAATAAATTGGGCTGAATTCCAATTAATTATGTAGTCATTTTCAGACAAATGAACAGGTAACGCATTATTGTTTACAGCTCTCCTAACATTGTATTTATGCTGTCCAAAATATTTACTTGGACAAACAGAACATTCGACTGAATAGACTCCATCAATATTATTACAATTATTGTGAACCAGTAAATTCTTTATAGTCGACTCGTATTTGAAAGCAACAGAAATGTTAAATGTTTTTAAAAGACGGGGAAGGTCAATGAAACAATCAGAGAAGAATAAAACCAAAATGTTTTTAACACTAAAAGGGATAACAGGAATTGTATTATAGGACGACTTTTTTGCAGAGGAAAGACCGTTGAGAAGAAAAGGATAAGGGTAACATAATTTATGACCAATTTCAAAGATATTGGAAAATTCCAAATCCATATATTCATAACTAACAACTCGTAAAGCCCGTAAAAACATAGAAGAAAAAACGGAACGTTTAACTTTGGAACTATGCGGAGATTAAAAATTAATAAAAGAGCTTGAATTAGTAAGTTTGTGATAGATGGAGTATTTAAAGCCGGTCTGGGTTCTATGAATTAAAAGATCGAGAAAGGAGAAGGTTCTATTATTTTTAACCTCGTGGGTAAATTTAATGGAAGGGAAGAGGGAATTAAGTTTGGTAAGAAAGCTATTAACATCTTTAGAATTAGGTCACAGGCAAATGACATTATCAATATACCTGTACCAAACAATAGGAAAGTCAAGGATAGTAGGGAAGAGTCTTGTTTCAAAGAACTCCAAATATTAATTAGAGAGAACAGGTGAAAGGCAGTTACCCAAAGCTGAAATCTAACTTTCAGCGGAAATCCAATAAGGAGGATGGGACTTAAAATTATATGTTCTTTATTACAGATAAATTAGCGCCACGTTTCGACTAAATGGTCATCTTTGTGGTTCTATAGAAAGAATTTTAAAACTAAGGCAAATTTTGACATTCAGTAAATTAGAATTAAAGGACATGACAAGAACATAACAAGTAAAGGATTTGAAAGAATAATCAAGAAATAAATATGGAAGACAAACGTACCTTGCTTCCGCGATATCCGGAAAACAATATGGAGTGCTAAGTGAACTTGAGATTAGAAGAGTTTATATTGTTGGAGAGGTCAAAGAAAATTTAGAGTAGGTGAGGATGAATCAGAATTTAATGAAGGAGGGGGGGTTATCTCCAACGTTCTCCTCCTCTCTTTCCCCCACCGTCTCTATCATTTGACTAGGAATCCTTTTGTGAACGATTTAAAAAAAGGGTTTAAAAAGACTTCAAATATTTAAAATGAAGCGCAACAAGCCATAATGTGAATTAAAAGAAGCTAAGAGATCAAATTCAGGAGTTCAGAGATATTTTAAACACCTTTAAAACCACCTCTGCTAACCGCCAACACTACACATAATCACAAAATAAATATATTTGCTAAACTAATTCGCGCACAATATATTATTCACTGAAATTATTCAAAAACAAACGAAACACTTATTAATTAAACAAACAAATACCGTGACGATTTATCACCAGCCTTTTGAGAGACCTTCCTGAACCCAATTTTCTTGCTGAGTGGCAAATAGAAGAAAATAAAGTGAATAAAAGTTATAAAAAATGCCAGTTGACTGTTCTGGTTGTCTTGAACTCCATAATTCAAAACAAGACTGAGTTTGGGACCTACTAACACAGGATTTGAGGAATGCTTTCTTGACGGCTCGAGGAAAAACCTGTTTGAAAAGAGTTCAGAGATTCAAATTTAGGAGTTCAGCCATATTTGAAAAACCTTTAATTCCCTTGCAATAATAGAACTATAAAGTTTGATTCGCTATTAACTTTCACAAAACTGCCCTCACCTTTTTCTTTCATTTCTCAACGGTATATAATAGTAACCAAAATTCATATCTGATACTGACCTAGAGCAGGCTGGAGGCGTGAAAAGCAAACTATTTCGAATTAGAATCTCTTTCGCTAAAGTCTTATAGCGATCTGAAAGTTATCGCTTCATTTCTACTATATTTTAAGAATACAGTTCCCTAGCGATCCATTCTAACTCCTCGTTTCTTTCTTTCTTATGTAAATCTGAATCTTATTCCATTTGGCTTTTAGTTTAAGTATTCAAATGATCCTACTTTGTATCCAATTTTCCCCCAGCAGCCATCTTTACCTTCAATAATCCAAATGTATGAAACTATGACTATGAATATACGATTGATATAATGGGGCTAAGTTTCATCGAATTAAGAATAGGTCTTCATAGCAGCTATCAATAGTTGTACCAAAGACCTTTTAAACCCCAATAATCCAATAAGGAGGTTCTTATTTTGAAAATATGTAGTGATGTAGTCATAAAATTTTATATCCACGTTTGTTCCAGGGTTTCTATTTGATTTCTTGGGCCTAAAACTGAGCATATGGTTACATTAGTATATAGAAAATCTCTTGATCACCTTTGGACATATACAAACATTCAACAGAGCCGAAATTAGAGTAAGAGACAATAGGTACAGTATTGCCGCATTTGCTCAAGTTAGTGGTTTAAATTAAAAGTTACCCATGGTGAGTTAAATTACTCCCTCAGAGGAACTCACGAGAAAGGCGAAGATAAAATTACATATAAATCGATGCCTGTTTATTTGGGGCAAATTCAGGGAGGAAACTAGATGACAAATCGCTCAGCATTTTGGCCATACAAAGTTGTAAAAAACATTTAAAAAATAATATCGACTACTAAAACTTACTAAAATAAAATCGAGTATTCATCTCATATAATTTTGTATTAATAAAAGAACTCCTTTAATGATGCAGCTAAATTATTTGCTTGATTCAGTATATGTCAATTTCCAAAGCACATTCTACGAATATGGGCCAACTTTCCAAAAGCCTAAAGGTATCTACAACGTTATGTTAGAGATCGAGAAATAATTCTCGAAGAACTACATCGAGCAAAGGAACTAAGTATTTATTATACTCTCGCTGCTCTCCTATTTAATTCCATAGCTTAGAAGGTGTAGGTTCGCTCATTCTTTTATATTGTTATTAACGCTTCAAATTTGGAAAATTTCTCATTTATTTGGCGATAGATTTGGATCTGAGTTTGACTCGTTAGGGAAAGGATAGGAACCTCTTTTGTAAAAGATTCGACCTCGATGCTATTATTTTCTTTTTCCTCCAAATACATATTTATTCCATCTTGTAGATGATAGATCACTTGTCCTGTATTCATCTCTCTTTTAAATGAATGGGTTTGGTAAAAACCAAACTAAATTGCTGATCTTTCGATCTTATCCTATCATCTTCAGAGCGTCTTGATATATTCTCTCCTCCTTTAATGATGAAATGTGTGGAGTCAGAATCGGACTGAATGAAAGTGAACGGTTTCTAGGGGATATAAATTCCGCCTGGTTGAGCGTAAAGTTAAAGGAAACGAGCCAATCCGGTGAGTAGAATTTTAGAACAAGTTTAATGTTCGATTCCAGCTTAACGCTTGACTATTGATGGCCGGCTTTTCTTGGTTTATTAAAATGACTTCTAATATGTTAATCCTAGCTTTATTTTCCTCTTTTCTTTTAATTACTTTGTTGTCAACTAGAATATCTCTCGTTAGGTTGATGTTTTGCGCGCTCTTCATATGATTTTTCGGTCCTCCGCTTTGCAGATACATCGTTAAACGTCTCGAAAGTGTGGTAGTTTCCATGCCAATATATTTTGAGTTAGTGTAAAACTTGCAGTCTTTATTGGGGCAGATGAACTCGTAAACTATGTTGGTTGACTTGAGATTCGAGAAGTTTTGTCGGCTATTGTTGTTCAACTTATTTATATACTATAAAACGACAAAAGCCAACAATCTCCTTATAAAAAACAAGGAAAGTAAGTTTCAAAAACTGATCCACAATGGTACACAAAAACACATCCACACTCATACTCCTACACAGAACAGAAAAAACACCCACTACCAACAATGAACACACACTTCTCAATCTAGCCGCTACACATGACACCCCGATCACAAACATAATAAAGACCCACACAGGCCACAAACTCGTCTTCCACTCACAGGAGTACGCAATCAAGTTCCACGAACTTGCATCAGACACATTCGCCGCACAAGACCTTCACACATAACAATCCGATGGTGTACACAAGAAACGCCAAATACGACTCCTCAAGACCAAACCCCTATGGTTGGCTTACTCCACCGATGACCTCCGCACACACCTCAGACAGAAGTATGCTGAGGAGTTGATCAGAGACTTTTATTACAACTGTACAAAACAATGGGCAGTAATTACACTGTCCGATGAACAAAATAAAACAATGCTGCTAGACGGAGGCATCAAGGTCTGCGGCACACTAACACATCTACATAACATCGAGCCACAGCTTAACAAAAAACCCACACAGTACCACTGATGTTACAAAAACGGACACGAAACACGTAATTTCCAAGCAGACCTGGTAGGTTGAAGGTGCAGTGTAGTGGGCCACCACTACACCACCTGCACAGCCACCTTACCCTTCTGCACAAACTGCGGCGGCGACCATGTCACCGTCAACCCTAAATGCCCTTACCTAAGTAAGGTCCACTCTGACGCCGTAGCAGCAATACGGCGTCCACAACCCACCAACACAACCACACACTCCGCCCCCGCCCCTCCTCCCCTCACAAGAACAGTCGCTGCTGCTGCCGGTGCAACGCTGTCCACACCACCCCCGTCCTATCCCAGACACACCCTACCCCAGCAGCAACCAAGACTCACCCAAATTTTCTGACACCCACCCCCACCCAAACACCCTACATCCAGATACCCTCACTACTACCGACACCCACCCCTACCACACGCCCAACGAGACCACACACCTAAAGCTACACCTGCCCGCCTTGCTTTCAATGGTGGCCAACTACATGTCGAGGGGTGACGCCCGACTATACGCCAACATACTCAATACACTGTTTGCCTTGCACGGTCTAGAACAGTTCACCTTCCCCGAGAAGGTGTCTGCTCTAATCGACGAGCATACACACAGGAGACCCGCACTCCTCCTCACCCCGGTAGGCACCAACACCTTCTCTCCCTGAACCTACCGCCCCTCACACCCCGCTCCCCACCTTTACCATGCTCCTGACTCCTCCGGCCCTTCTGTCCTTGCCCCTCTCGCCACTGTACGCTCCTTACCTGCTTACCTGCCCCTTTGCCCACTGCTCACACCTCTCTTCCAACCTTCTCTTCACCTCCCTCCACAGCTACCACTCCTTCCGCCTCTATACCTAAACTCCCTCCTACCACAGCACTCCTCCTTCGGCAGCCTCAACTCCCCCCTCCTACTGTCCCTCTCCCTCTCATATCCTCCAACCCCACTCCCACTGATACCACAACCACCACCTCCTCCACCACCCCCAAGCCCACCACACCCTCGACAACACTCCACATTAAACCCCCCGCCACACACAAACACGCGTAAAGCCGACCAACCAACCTCCCTGCTGTTCCTTCCTCTCCTCCTTTCACCCCTCTTTCTTCGCCATCCCAACCTCCTCTCTCTCCTGAACCCCCCCTTCTCATAATCTGCACCTCCTCTACTAGCCCTACTCCCTCCGCATCAGCTCCTAACTCCCCCCCTCCTAGACTCTACTCTCTCCAACCCTCTTTCCACGACCACCACCCACTCTCGTCTATCTTTAACATGGCCTGCCTACCCAATAACACCACTGACAACCTCTTCACTCCCATTAAACCACAGCCGACACGCGTGAAGCTACTCGCTCCCCACGCCTCCTGGGAAGTAACCGAGGAGAGGGGAACGGTGCCGGCTAAATCAGCCCCACGCGCACTCCGCCCACGCCAATAGTTGGCCTCAACATAATACAACTTAACGTACGCAGTTGGCACGGTATTCGCCATACTGTTGCCAACTGAGTGCTAAACACACAAAGACCTTACATAATACTTTTGAACTCGACCAGTCTACACCCCCCCAACACCAGAATCCGCATTGCAGGCTACCACACGTATCTATCTCCACAGGCGCTGCACCTAGGATCAGCGATCCTAATAAAGCGCTCTATACACTACTCCACCATTCAAACACGCAATGACTTTTTTCTATCCCGCAAGGTATAGACAAGCTCCGGCCTAATCTTAGTGGCCACGCACTACAGACCACCATGCCTAGAATTAAACATAGAAGTCCCACTTCGGGTTCTTTCAAACCACAACCTACCTATCTTCTTTGCGGGAGACCTCAACGCTTTTCACCCAATATTTCTTTCTAACACCACGAATGATGCAGGAAGGTACACATAACAGAAAACACGCCACAAAACCTCGATCTGGACAACACCAATCCAGATCTTTCAGATGATCACTGGTGCTCAATCTTGAACACTATAACCGCCACACGTTACCTACACACACCACACAAAACCTACACATGTATAAAACACTTCACATATTTCATACACACTCTGAGACTCATCACACAGTACAACAATTACTACACCAGAGACCTACGTGGCTGTATCCTACAGTGCGTGCAACTAGATAGGGACCGACAGTACCGAGAGGTCGTACGCATCGCGGACGACACTCGTTGCACTAACTCCTCTTTCTTCTGGCGGCGCGTAAAAAGTATGCTAGGCACCGATCCACCCAAACCCACCCCCCTCCAAGTAAACAACCAAACACTCACAGACACCAACGACATCATCAACACATTTTGGTCCCACTGGGACACAGTACACACACACAACCCACCCAAACCACACGCGCAAGAGCACTTCTAGGATGTCCAGGAGTGGTGTTGGGCCCACGCTCACGATATAAGGCCCGCCTCCCTCATACTAATAGAGCTGCTCGACAACACATCTACACTTACCACTCCCATCACCGTCGAGGAAACAAAACACTACATTAAAATAACAGCAAAAACGCACAGCTGCCCCCCCCCCCGGACTACCAGCCGCATTAATACACAACTTTCCCGAAAACATATACCTCACACTTGCATACCTATTTAACGCCTCACTAGCCTCAGGCCACTTCCCTAAAATATTCAAAGTCTCTCACAACATACTACTACACAAAATGACAAAGACCCCAAACACCCAAACAATTAAAGGCCAATTGCTCTATTAGGTAACCTAGGCAAAATACTCGAACGTATTATCAACTGCCGCCTAAGGGAATACCTGGAAGAGAGGGACTGGTTCTCCTTCCACCAATATGGGTTCAGGAGGGGCCGGTCCACTCAGGCGGCTGTGACCATCGTTCATGACAGAATACAGAAAAAAATGCCAGGTACATCAAAAGAAACTCTCCATAAGCCAGGACGTGGAGAAAGCCTTTGATAAGGTGTGGCACGAGGGACTCCGTTGGGAACTCGCCAACAATACGGAGTTACCTCTCTGCACCAGAAGGCTCCTCTCGCACTACCTAAAATACAGCAATACCCTCTTACAACCTTTTACACCACAGTCAGGCGTTCCCTAAGGAAGTGTACTGGCACCCACGCTTTACATAACGTATTCAAACAACAGCCCACGCCCACCCGAAAACTGCTGTCACACATACACAGTGTCCTACGCCGATGACGACACCTTTCTTGTCAGCGGCCGCGGACCAGACGAGATCGCGCACCGTGCACAAATAATACTAGACGTAAAGACAGAATACGAAGATAAATGGCTGATTGCCATGAATCCTCAGAAGACACAGATGATACTCTTCGGCGCAAGAGATCACTACATGCATAACCTACAATTTTCTCACACACACCAGACATGAACCACCTAAACCCAACAAGGCTCGACTACACACAACAGACAAAAATCCTAGGGGTAACTTTTGATAAGTCTCTTAGGTTCAATATACACCAGCACATAATACAAGCAAGAGCCGCACGCACAAAAAATGCTGCGCAGGTTCTACCCTGCGGGCCAGAAACTACAGTTACACCTATATAAAACACTCGTGCGACCTCTTCTTGCGTACGCCTCACTGTCACTCGTAGCGACGAGTGTCACGTGGCAGAAGAAGGCTCAGTGCATTCAGAACTCTGCTCTGAAGCGCGCTTACCGCTCTCCCTTGTACGCGAGAATGTCCACAGTACACGACAACAATAAACTAGCACCATTCAACACATACACTTACACTAGACTCACAAAACAACCTAGGAAACTCGCCAGAGACCCCATATACACCGCATTACACGCAAAATGGTATGTTGGATTGGCACTGCGATGCCCCGTAGCTCATCACCACCCACAACCCATACCGTTCTACGCATAAGTTAAGAGCATCATGAATAACGCGTTTCCGACTGAGCAGACGCGATCTCTTACCTGACCGCCCCCCGACCGTCGTCCATTCACGAACACCCTGAGACTCACCCAACTACACTACGCATCGGTGTCTAGCAACCGACCTATCAACTCTTCCTATCCCCTAGGACTAACGGATCGCCTGTGTTTCATGGTGATCCCTCTCTGTTCTTTCTATATACATCATTCATTCAGTTTTCTTTCATTCAGGGACTGCCTAAAATTCTTGATATATTCACTCCGATAACTACCTCAAAATTCGGCAAAGGAGGGAAAGTTTAGGATAAATCCCAAAGACGCCTCCGAGAATTGGTTTCTACCTAGGAACCACTATTACGAAAGAGGTCGATACTCATTTCAAATTCACCATCACTAATAATTTAATCTTTCATTTTAGCGGCCCCACTTAAGCAGATGACTGCTTAAGTCCCCGACCCTGCCTCCCTGCGTGAACTGCCGTTAAATGTGAGAGGGGATTGCCCTTCATGTTTCGTCCCAACTATGTCGGGCCATAATTGGGGCATTGGAGGATGCTGTTTTGAGGAGTAGCCACAGTCGATTACAATATCAGAAACAATTTCGGACAAGGGACGGACTGCTACTCCCACTGCTTATCACAGCGGGGGGGCCTTCCAGGACCATAGAGGGACATACAACCGTATCTATGGTATGTTGGGCAGCGGTCGAAATTAAAATACCCTCGGGGGGACGGCGTTGTCAATACGTTTGCCATACAGTCCCACTCCCGAGAGGATCCCCCCGGATTCATATTTTTTATTACTATCGTTCACCCCAAAGGCAAATTCCTTTTTCATCTAGGCGGCAATTTAAATAATTACTTAAGAAAGTAACAGAAGCTTATACACACTAGTGAGTTCCTAAAAGAGCAGGAAAAAGGCCAAGAACAGGACATAGTGCGCTTCCGTCCTCAAGAGGTGTCTCACTTAGATGCTTAAGCGGCCATGAAAACCGGACAATGATAAGGTGTTTGAGACCCTATTCGGTAAACTGAGCATTGCAGTCCTAAGACTAATAAATACGCCGGCAGGATACATCGGAATATGCGAAAAAAAAGAAGACGTGGAGATACTCACGAAGGAGGAAGGGGTTAAAGTCCTAAATGATATAAACCTACAACTAAGCACACCTCCTCAGATCCAAGCACACAAAAGTGTGGTGTGCAGAAGGCTGAATCTCTGGATCGGCCAGCAGAATAAAGAGAAGATAAAGGAGGAAATTGAGAGGAATCAGCAATGAGCGAGGGTAGTTGAGATAAGTAAATTTAGAAATAAGAGACACAACACAAAGTATCACCACGTGTTTAAAATTATCTTTTCAGACACACAGATGTCGACAAAGCCGAAGGAGAGAGGGCTACTTCTCTTCAACGCAAAAATAAGTGGTGAACAAATCAAACGGGAAGAGTTCAGCCCAGGGTAGATTTGCTTTAGATGCTATAGACTAGAGAATCACACCACGAAGGACTGCAAGGAGCAGAAATCGACCTGTTCCAGATGCAGTCAAAAAGGCCATGGCTGGCGTGAATGCCAAGCAGCAGAAAAGAAGTGCCCAAACTGTGGACAAAGACATGGGGCAATGGCGATGTCCTGCCCCCAAAAGAATGAAATCCTGAAAAGAAAGGCAGAAGAGAAAAAGGCAGAAGGAATTAGCAGGGCGAACACCTCCTACACCCAAGCGGCAAAAGCCGCACCCTCAGGAAATGTAGAGAATATCGCCGCACATAAAACATATTTGAAGATAGGCAAAGAGAATAATAACTCGACAAAAATCCTCACTTGCATATTATATGCCCCCGTCCGAAATCTGACGAACACAGGCTGCTTCGCTAAAAAGCTAAATATCATGCTCAAGAACAATGGTTTAGCAGAAATCCCGGAAAACTCCTCATCAGGGGAAGTCATCCAGATGCAATACCAGACAGGGAAAGAGGCAGCAGCGACCGCTTTTCCAAGAAATGAAGAAGAAAGAGCGGAAGGGAACACGATCCCAGAATCCATCCCAGTCCCCAAAGGTCCCCAAACAGGGACCCCAGAATTGTGGCCAAAAATAAAATGGAAATGAGCGAGAAAAGAACAGCCAGAAGGATCAAACAGACTGAGGGTAACATCTCAAACTCTGCTTCATCCTCTGAAGATGAACAAGAGTGCTCTCAGCCTCCTAAGACCCATGAGAGAGCGGGAAGTAAAAACAAAAGAAAGAGTTCCTGTCAAAACAAAAAATATGATGGAGAAGACATCATTATCAAGTTCGGACCTTCTTGGATATAATGCAAAATAACTCCACTCCTCAATACCTATGAACTTTATATATATATATATATATATATATATATATATATATATATATATATATATATATATATATATATGCCCAAACAATCAACAGGAATTTTAAAAAAAAATGCAAAACTTGTCAAAACATGCAACATCAGCAACATATAGCAGATGAAGCTGTGTGAAAGTGACAGCAACACTGAACTGATACGGGAAGCTCAGTAGCGTGGCAAAAGTTCATAGGTATTGAGGAGGGGAGTTATTTTGCATTATATCCAAGAAGGTCCGACACCAGACGGGGTGTGCTGCTGTCCCACCCCTTGGTGGTGATTGCCTTCAAATGCTTATTGTAGGCCGACTGACGACGTCTTACTGCCTCTTCATGTCGTGTCAGAAGATTTATAGTGGATCTATATCCGGTTACTGAGGTGGCAAGACCATCACCGTGATATTATTGCCCCGAAACCACGATGGTCGACGCAAACTTGTAACATGTGGCAATTGTTCAGCATTTCTGGATAGGTTTCGACCTGAGGGCCGCATGCAATCTTTCAGGACAGCTTGGTACTTCTCTGAATTCAAAGTGCAATCACGAACGGTGAAGCAACCTACCCTTGAAATTGATAAACAGTCTGATATAATTACAGAACGGCCACCATGCTTTACTGTTAGCACTATACACTCTTAATTCCACTGCTCCCTTGGCCTTCTGCCGACTCACATTTACTATAGTGGAGAACATCTAGCTTTGTAGAGTCGTCACGGCCATAAGATACGTATCCATTGAAGCATGGTCAAGTTGTGCTGAGTACGTGCTCAAGCAAGTGAAGGTCGATTGAGCTGAGGGTTGATCAGCGGTTTGTGGTAGGCTTTACAAGTCTTCAGATATTATGTAAACAGTATGCGGCGGACTGTTATGGCGGGTGTATTAACTTGACCACCCTTTGTTCCTTAATTTTTCAACCTGTCTGAGGTTCTTTTACAATCTCGAAGCTTCATGTAAGGTAGAGACCCGTATCATCCAGAACGAGGTTAGTCTTGGATGCTCACACTTTCTTGTATCCTTTTCAACACTTCTGCCTCACATGAATGTGATCCGCCGATCCTCCGGGCGATTTGTTGACACCCAAAATCCTCCTCGTGCATCGTGCGTATCACACTTCCTTTTTTTCCACTGTATGGTTACGTGTTTTGGTATTTAACATATCATTATCAGACCCTGTCTACATGGAATCTCATATTAATCAACAAATATGACAGTAACATACCGCATTCTGAGAGAGGGATTTTATACATTTCAAAAGCATCGCCATTTTAGATATTAATAAAAAAGTTATAAGGAAGTTAACCTTTTATTTTGCCCTTATAATTTATTGGGCTCATGCATGCAAACCTAATACTCCAACATATCATAGACATACCCAAGTAATGAAAAAGTTTCTGGAGTCCAAAAACATTTGGCTAAAGCTGTAAATGAATACACATTTCGCCCTCCCTGAACACACGTTGAGCCATCTTGAACATGGCTGGCTGTTAAAAAAAAACGGTACCAGCCATGAGGCCAACGTGGACGCCCTCTTCAGACCTTATTCAACAATGCCTTAGACTTTTTAGGTCCCGTAAGGAGCCCTATATAACCTGTTACTCTTGATACCTGGAGGAGATGCACGTCCTCCCTAGCTGAGTGCAAATTAGGGAAACCCATCCCAAGATTAACTCGAACTCTTTGACGGAGCCAAGGGAAATTGCTACTCTTCCTCTTTGTTCCATCTCAGTAGCTTTTTTTTCTATGATTCTCCTCTCACCCTTTTGTCTACGTGCAAACAGGTAGATGGTGCATTTTGGGGCGAAATCCCTTGCTAAAACTGAAACCTAGAAAAGAAACACGGCCTCCCGTTTCCAGTGCGCAGCAGTGATCTACGCGAAGTTGTACCTGGATGAGCAGCACGTCCTTAAGGCCGCAGTGTTCACAAAGATAAAGGTGACCACAGAGAGAAACTCTACTCTGTGTCTGTGTCTAGGGGAAACTGGTGCGTTCTTCCGGTCCTTTTATACGCATTTCTTCACCGACCGATCCTTTCTGTATCCCGTTCATTGGACCCATCTTCTACTGCCCTATCTTGAACTCGTCCATGGCTTCCTCCGACACTAGATGTTGAGCGTGGTGACTCCAACCTCTCCTAAGTCTGAGACCAAGCCGGATTCGCCACTCCGACTTCCCTACCACACTATCTGTAGGATTTGTTCTGGGGTTCCCAAGGAGTGGCAGAAGACGTAGACTGTTCATCCTATCGGCATCGGCCGGGGCACAAAATAGGCCCCACTATGACAGTCACCTGCAGGGGTCAAAGTAAGACCACAGAGGGTAGGGATAGTGGAATTTACACTTAGGGCAATGATTGATTATGTCACCCTTAAACCCTACCTTAACCTTGTTGGTGAGGCTCCATCTCACCAGCTCGTCCCCCTCCCTACCAATAAAGAGGTTTCCCTTTTATCCCTTTTGGAGACTCTCTCGGGAAGCTCTACCTCTTTTAAGAAGCTTCTCCCCGTTGCTGGTGAAGGAAGATTAATGAGTATTTCTGCCTAGATGACTCAATCCTTAACCTGCTTTGAATTTAGATATGATTGAAAGGGATTTGCAGGAATTACGTTCACTGAAAACGAGCCTCGTTAAAAAGGGAAACGATACAAAAAAGGAAATGAGTCAGCTTCGGGAATAAATGCTTTTCAGATGAGAAGAGAAAAAATATTTCTACGAATTAAATAAATTGGGAATATTTAAATACTGTATTATTTGGCATTTAGATACAAATAGAACAATTTATATAAATATATATATTATAAGGGCTGCGATTGCTTGCGCAGAGAGAGTAAATATATATATATATATATATATATATATATATATATATATATATATATATATATATATATATATATATATATATATATATATATTTAAGCAAGGGTGAAGATTGGAAACACAGTTGACCGTAGCAATTGAATTTGAATAAGTACAAATTAAATATTGATAAGTTATGGGTATTAATTTTGATTGAATGTGTGATGTTGAGTTAGTGGTTAGAAGACATACACACGGGGTATAGACACAGGGGGGACTTGTCTGACGAGGAGAAAGAGCACGAGTGGCTTTGGGTGTAGAGGAGATGCAAGGACAAAAGGAAATCAACTCTGTTTGGCTAATTTAAACTGCGTTGAACGATTGGTTGGGAACAAGTGTACTGGTACATCGTAATGGATAAGACAGTAGTGGAATGTTGCACATTAATTAAGTGCAAGATGTGTAAAACTCTTAAACGGAAAAAAATGCCAAGGAAATTTTAGGAACTGTTTTACGACCTGGCCAAAAATGACAGCTGCTCTACTTGTCACTCTAGGAACCTCCTTGGGAAAAAGGCATTTCCCATCACCTCTGCCTAAGGGTTCGGGGATCCCTCTTACCCTTGCTTATAGAGTTACCTCCGAACGACACTCGTCTAACGGCAGCACCCATACGTTTTCTTAGGGTGCCACTCCCCAAAGAGTCCCCTAGCGGAGAGGGTTGTTCATCTTTCTCTCCTATACCTACGAGTTTGGTGGTTCCCCGTTACTACCTTTAGTCGACTCTCTCAATGCAGAAGTTCACTGGTTTCTGTGGTCTTTGGTCAACAGTAAGGTAGTGAACTTCTGTCACTATCCTACCAGACTTGTTCCTAAACGGTGGTTCGCACCGCTTCCTTGGTCTAGTTTTCAACCAACCCCCAAAATGGGAGGCCCATATTTGTAGCATTATGGTCTCTTGTACTCAATGCCAGGGGCATTCTTATTTCCGTGGCATTCGACATTTGGGTTATTGATAGATCGACCGGTTTGTCGTTGTATCGTTCCAATTTTTGCTAAAAGCTTAACTACGGATGCAAGTTCTACGCATTCGCAACCGAGCGTTAATTGGGGAAGGTGAATGCGATCCACCACACCAGGCTCTGTGTGGTGACCAGTGCCATTCGCACGTACCTCCTTGATAATACTGGGGACATGTCCATTACTATGCACAGTTAACTGTGCATTATGCGTCTGTATGCACGTGTATGGTGCCTTCTTCAGTCGTCAATGACTATCCATCTGCAGCTGATTTTGACGGTGCCTATGCCGCTGAGAGACGCCAGTCATACTCTGAGCCTTTCAGGTTTAGGGCTTGGAAATTTCTTTGAGAGCTCGGTGTAGCTCTCGGGCCAGTGGCGCCTCTGGCTATGACCAGGACGCCAAGTTTTAAGCTACCTACCACCTTTGATTATTTGTCACCACACCTCTGCTCCCAAAGTTTCTACTGCGGCCGGAGTATTGTATTCGACATTTTTGAAACATGGATTGCTCCAAGCTTAGAGAGAGGGGTCGGTTTCCATGCCCAATCACCTCTGTTTGAAATCAGTCGGGCTCTAGCGGGCGCTGTCTGTATCTTCAAACCGAGCTAGTTGCAATACGTGGCTCGGTAGCGAGATAAGCCGTTGTGCCCGCTTTGTAGACCATATTTTGATGCATAGCGACTCATTAAGCGCCCAAGCGCCCTGAATGCTATCGGAACATTGGAATATCTGCACCTCTGGCAAGGTATTCGTGAGGCCTCGGTTGCCATGAGTCTGTCAGCTGTCAAGATTAGCTTCTTCTGGGTTCCTGAACATATAGGGAATGCAATGAATGAGCGCACCATTGAGCGTGTCAAAGAGTCTGCGAGGTATGGCGACCAGACAAGAATTTTGTTTTTCTTACAATGACTTAATAGCAGCAACTAGTTCATCTCTCAGGGATGCCTGGCAAAGAAGATAGGAAGCGGCTGATGGGAACTTTAAGTTGCGTTCCATCGCGTCGCGAGTGTTCCCATGAACGTACTACCCAATTCCTTGGCGTCTTCAGGCTGCTTTGTGACGTCTTTAAATTGCGCACGATCATGGACCGCACCATCTATTGATGAAGCGCTTCCCTGCACATTACTGCAACGACAGAGTTGTCTCCCAGTCTGTTCGACAGATTCTTGTGACTCCCTTAGTCTGGAGGATCTTCGCGCATGTTCTTTATTGCTGTACAGGGGCGAGCTCGCTCGCTGCCGTTTGTATTTTAGACGCACGACCTTTTAGAGGATGCCTGTCTCCTCCATTTATTTGACTGTTTTAGTATTTGATGTGTAATCCGACGCCGGAACGTGTCTTCTTTTACGTCTTCCTCTCCTGGCATTAGTTTTTTTATTTACTCTTTGCATTGGCTTTTTGTGTTTTAACTAGCATAGTAATAGGCCGATTTTATTACGCCAATCTATGCCCTTGGTGACAGTTGACAGATGAGCTCCTATAAAAAAAAGGACATTTTCCCTCAATCTCCATCCCTCTTTTTTTGTCTTCTTGTCCCTTCACACCATGCCGTCTGGATGCACATGAATTATATATATATATTAATATATATATATATATATATATATATATATATATATGCAAATTTTGTTTAAGACCATGATGTATTTCGCCTTAATTAATTTCCTTTGGCAACTTTCTATTCTTCTAACTGTCTTTTTAATTCCATCTTGTAGATTGGTAGATCACTTGTCCTGTATTAATCTCTCTTTTAAATGAATGGGTTTGGTAAAAACCAAATTAAATTGCCGAGCTTTCGATCTTATTCGATCATCTTCGAAGCGTTTTGATATATTCTTTCCTCCTTTAGCGATGAAATGTGTGGAGTTAGAATCGGAGTGAATGAAAGAAGATGATATACTCATGTGGGGAAATCTATATCCCACCCTAAAAACAGAGGCCCTGTTTGGTTCCTGCAGCGTACCGAAGCTAGGCGGTGTAACCCGATTCTTTATCTCCCCCCCTCCTCATCTCGCCCCTCCACCAGCTTGCCGCCAGACGCGACATTCTGGCGTTATAGGAGAAAGGCTAAATACATAAGCCCTCATTCCCATCCCTTCCCCTACCCCCAGTGGGTCGGTGAAGTATATATGTGGATAACTGAAGAAGAACGGGGCAGACGCATATAAAGCGATCAAATTATACGTGAACTCTACCACCTAAGAGAAGTCTTAGCCAGTAAAGGAGGGAAAGTCGAGGATAAGTCACCTCCAGACCACTCCCGTTCACCAACGTTTTCCGAGGACGAGACGATTTTCATCAACCTACCAGATACCCCCGGAACTAAATAGGACCTTAAGTCACCCCCTGCCCCCGACCCCGAATAAAAATTCCTTTATTTCCCAGGCACGTCATTCTGTTATGACGTGCTAACCCCCCCCCCCACCCCCATCCCTGCTCCGCCGTGATGTCTGGCTCCGTGAACGTGACTCTACACATATAGCTTCGTTGCAACTATGCTGTTCTACTTAGAAAAGGCATAATTGAAAACTCTGGGAAAAGGAGGTCTGAGACTTACCCCGCTACGGAACCCAGAGGAAGAAGCAACCTGGTTTGGGATTCAGTTACAAACGCGGGGAGGCATAACAACCTACCATGCGGCCACCGTCCAGGACCACAGAGGGAGACTCTTCCGTCTCTGTGAGATGTCGGACGTAACTGTTAAATAACCAAAACCCAATAGAGGGGGCGGCACCCCGACTGGAGTCAGTTGATTCTGGCTTCAGTCATCATTAAGTCTGCCATGTTTATACACCCTCTGAGGAGCCCAACTAGGTCTATACTCATCCATCACCCTTCACCACATCCGAGTCATGTTCACGGGGTCCTCATCGGCGGGGCGGGGGCCCGCGCAAACAAAAAAGTTAAGCGTAAATAAAAGTATAAATAATGGCAAACACCTCTCATTTAATTTTAACACACACTACAGAATCAACACCAGACACAATCGACCACCACACATTACTAAACCTAGCCTCCACCCACGACCCCCCTATCACCAACATCATAAAATTACGCACAGGCCACAAGCTCGTCTTCCGCTCACAGGAGGACGCGCTAACTTTCCATGAAAATGCCACCACTACACTCAACACACATAACCTAAAGAATAGACTCGCTGACGGTTTTCTAAAGAGATACCAGATTCGAATGACAAGGACCAACCCTCTATGGTTGGCCTTCACCAATGAGGACCTCCGCTCGCATCTCCGTCAGGAGTACGGAGAGGAGGTCGTCAAAGACCTATACTTTAACAGGTCGAAGAACTGGGCAGTAATAACACTGTCCAGCGACAACACAAAGAACATGCTGCTAGACCAAGGTAACAAGGTCTGCGGCACCCTCACAAACCCTCAATACATAAAAGAACAGCACAACATCAGACCCACACAATGCCACCGGTGCTACAAGACCGGACACAGCACCAGCACATGCTCTGCAAACCTAATCTGCTCAAAGTGCAGTGTAGTGGGGCATCACTACACGTCCTGCAATTCCACCACAGCCCTCTGTGCAAATTGTGGCGGTGACCACGTCGCCGTCAACCCCAGGTGCCCTTACCTAGGTAAGGCCCGACATGACGCCGTGGAGGCCATTCCGCACCCACAACTAAACACACACACAACCATGCACTCCGCCCCCGCTTCCGCCCCCCCTCCCCTCACCAGAACATTCGCCGCTGCTGCCGGCGCTACGCTGCCTGCTCCCCCTGCCCTACCCCAGACACATCCAACCCTCCCTGCAGCAACCACACCTCACCCACACATCCCATCCCCCCACCCCAACTTAAAACACTCAGAGACCCCCACTACTACCAACACTCACACACCACACAACCCCCCCCTTCCACTTTACACGCCCACCCCTACCCCACTCTACACGCCCACCTCCACCCCACTCTACACACCCACCCCCACCCCACACCCCTTCAGCGACAACACAAAAACCAAATTACACCTGGCCACCCTGCTCTCAGCGGTGGCAAAGGACATGTCGAGGGGCGACCCTCGACTATACGCGAAGATCCTCAACACGTTATTCGCCTCCAACGACATAGAGCAGATCACCTTCCCTTAGAGGGTGTTCGCTCTAATAGACGAACACACATCTAGACCCGCACTCCTCCCCACCCCGACGGGTACACACCCCTGCCAGCAGGAAACCACCGCCCCCCACTCTCATCACGCTCTCCCCGCCGTCTGTCCTGTCCCTGCACCTTCCTTAGCCACTGCTCCCGCCCTCATCCCAACCACCTATCCTGCCCGCACTTCTTCCACCCCTCTATCAAAACCCCGCCTACCTTCCACTGCCACCACATCTCTCCCACCCATCTCCGCCCCCTCTCCCACAGCTCCCACTGTCACCCCAACCTCCACGCAGTCCACCACACCCCGTGCCAATCCAAAACCCCTCACCCCAAAGCCCCATCCGCGCACACAGGCACGGGACAAACAACCCCTTCCCTTCTCATGTCGTCTCCACTCCTCCTTCACTCCCTACTGCTCCCCCCCCACTCCTTCTCATTCCACCCCTTCTCACTCTACTCCTTCTCACTCCACTCCTCCTCCGCCTTCCGCTCCTTCACCTAAGATTCCTTTCCCCTCAACCCCCCACTCCTTCAACTCCTTCTCCTCCGACTCCTTCTCCCTCACACCCCCTCCGCCGTTCCAACCCCCTCTCTCCCCCGACACCCCTCCTCTCATAATCTGTACCTCTCCAACCACTTCTAGCCCTTCATTCTCCAACTCTACACCACCCAACTCCGCCACGAACTCCCCCACCAAGACACCACCCCATCCAAAGCCACCACCTCCACAGAACACACTCCTCCATCCACTACGGCTCCCCCACCCAACAACACCGCCGTGACCCACAAACAAACATCGACACGAGTCAAGGTACTCACCCCTCATGCCTCCTGGGCAATAACCAAGGAGAAGGGGACGATTCCTGGCAAATCAGCCTCCCACGCACTAAGACCACGACAATAGGTCGTATTAGCATAATACAACTAAACGTACGCAGTTGGCACGGTATTCGCCAAACGGTCGCCAACTGGGTACTCAACACACAAAGACCCGACATCATACTTTTAAACTCCACCAGCTTACACCCTCCCAACAACAGACTCCGCATTGCAGTCTATCACACATACTTATCCCCACAGGCGCGGCACCTAGGATCTGCGATCCTAGTAAAGTGCAACATACACCACTTCCTCGTCAACACACGCGACATCTCCTTTCTAGCCTGCAAAATTGCCCCAAGCTCTGGCCCCATAATAGTGGCCACACACTACAGACCACCACGAATACAGCTAAACTTAGAAGTCCCACTCCGGGCCCTATCAAACCACAACCTACCTATCTTCTTCGCGGGGGACCTCAACGCTTTCCACCCGACACTCCTTTCAAACAATACGAACGATGCGGGTAGTTACTTGGCCGGTGCCCTACGGCGTTACCGCTGCGAGCACATCGGCCCTGCCTTCCCCACATTCTTCGGACCACACGGAGGCACCACATACCCGGATGTAGTCTTCCGCAACGACCATGCAACACGATTCTACACTCACATAGCACCCGGTCCCCACGTACTATCTGACCACAAACCGATATGCCTTCTCATATACACATCTCCCATACTCATCCCCACATCACCTCTATATGATTACAAAAACACAAACTGGGATCAATTCAGGAGCCACATATCCACAAACATACCACATAACTTCGACCTAGAGAACACCAATCCAGGACAAATAGACTACCACTGGTGTTCACTTTTAGACATCATCACCACCGCACGTAATCTACACTCACCACACAAAAACTACACCTGCTTAAAACACTTTACATACTCAATACACACACAAAGACTTATCACACAGTGCAACAACCACTACACCAGAGGCCCACGACAACACAACATCAACCAACTACGTGCCCGCATCCTTCAATGCGTGCAGCTAGATAGGAACCGGCAGTGGCGTGAGGTCGTCCGCATCGCGGACGACACCCGTTGCATGGACCCTTCCTCCTTCTGGCGGCACGTGAAAAGGATGCTGGGTACGGAACCATCCAAACCAATTACACTTAAAATAAACAACCACACACTCACAGACACTAATGACATCCTCGACGCATTCAGGTCCCATTGGGACACAGTAAACACGCACAACCCACCAAAACCACATGCGCAGGAGCACTTCCACGAAATCCAGGAGTGGTGCCGGACTCATGCTCACGAGCTGAGGCCTGCTCCCCTGAAACAAATGGAGGTGCTCGATTATACGTCCACACTTACCACTCCAATCACCGTCGAGGAAACAAAACACTACATAAAATCGACACCAAAACGCGCCCCCGGCCCCTCCGGTCTACCAGCCACACTCATACATAACCTCCCCCGCAGACATATACACCACACTCACACATCTATTCAACGCCTCACTAGCCTCAGGCCACTTTTCCAAAATAGTCAAAGTCTCTCACAACATACTCCTTCATAAACAACACAAAGACCCCAAAACACCCAAACAATTACAGGCCTATTGCTCTATTAGAGCACCTAGGCAAAATACTCGAACGAATGGTCAACTGCCGCCTACGGGAGTTCCTGGAAGAGAGGGACTGGTTCTTCCCATATCAATACGGGTTCAGGAGAGGCAGGTCCACTCAGGCGGCCGTGACCATCGTACATGACAGAATACAGAAGAAACGACAGATACACCAAAAGACTCTCTCCGTCAGTAAGGACGTGGAGAAAGCCTTTGACAAGGTGTAGCACGAGGGACTCCGTTGGAAACTCGCCAACAACACGGAGTTACCTCTCTGCACCAGAAGGCTCCTCTCGCACTACCTCACTGGACGGCGCTGCCACATCAGATACAACAACACCCTATCAAGAACCTTCACACCACGCTCAGGCGTTCCCCAAGGAAGCGTTCTGGCACCCATACTCTACATTATGTTTACAAATGACACCCTACGTCCAGCAGAAAACTGTGTTCACACATACATAGTGGCCTACGCCGACGACGAGACCATTCTCGTCAGCAGCCGGGCCCCTGAAGAAATCGCGCTCCACGCACAAAGAATACTAGACGAGAAGACAGATTACGAGGATAAATGGCTGATTGCCACGAATCCTCAGAAGACACAGATGACACTCTATGGCGCAAGAGATCACTTCATGCACGACCTACAAATCTACTCACACACACCAGACATGATCCACCGAAACCCAACAAGGCTCGCATACACACAGTGCACCAAGATCCTGGGGGTAACATTCGACAAATCCCTCAGGTTCAACTTACACCAAAACATAATACAAGCAAGAGCCTCACGCACAAACGCATCGCTGGGTAGGTTCTACCCAGCGAGTAAAAAACTAAAACTACACTTATACAAAGCACTCGTGCGTCCCAATCTCACGTACGCCCCACTGTCGCTCGTAGCTGCGAACGACACGTGGAAGCGAAAGGCTCAGCGCATTCAGAACTCTGCTCTGAAGCGCGCTTGCCGTTCGCCGTGGTACTCGAGAATGGACGCACTACACAACAACAATAAACTAGCTCATCTCAACACTTACGCTCATACCAGACTCACCAAACAACTCGACAAACTCACCACATACCTACTTTACACCTCGTTACACGTAAGAAGGTACGCGATGGCGTCGATATCCCGCGGCCCACGAACACCCGCCGCCCGTACCGTTCTTCGCATAATCCAATAGGCATCATGAATAACGCGTTTCCGGATGAGCAGTCAGCCTCCCCAGCCTGACTTACCCCCAACCCTCGTCCAGTCAATACCACATAACCTACACCCTCACAACAACACATCGCTTCGGTGTATAGCCACCGACCTATCTACTCTCGCTGTCCCTTTCGTAAATGTTTTCCGCAACGTTCCTCTCTGACAGCGGTCCCTCTCTGTTCTTTCTATACACAAAGTAGTAGTAGTAAGAACGGGGAGATCGAGTTAGATATCGACACGACGAAGTCCGGCGGCAGGGCTCGGCACAAAGGAAATCGAACAGAACCGAAGAAGTTAGTCGAGAGTCAATTCCTGGTGGCCACACCGAAGTTTAGCCTCTGGAATCGATAATCCCTCTCATACATCTCTCGTCAGAGAAACCTCCTATCTCGGTTTTTAACAAAAAACAGAGTTAGTTCTCGCCATTGAGGAATACCCAAAGTGACCCCCCCCCCATTCGTCAAAAGAGTCACTTTTGCTCATCGCTTGGCAGTGCGAAGCATCTCCAGATTAACCTGAAGATTGGAAAAAGCCTACCTTCACGGTCCCGTTGCTTAAATCAGCTGACTAAGACAACGTGCCTAACGCCATCCACCTCTCTCACCGAAATCACCTGTGGCTTCAAGTCAGTCTCCCCGCCAGACAAACGGCTGGGCGTCTGCGACCATACCCACGCGTCGAACCGCAACCACTTCCCCTTCTTCATAAAAGCCAAAGGCAAGGTCATCCCGCAGCAGATTCACTTGTCTTATTTTTTTTAAAGGTAGAGAAATTCCTATATTTTTGTGTGTCAATTAACCCTCATTATTAAAGTGAGCTTGGTGTCACCATTATTTAATATTCATTTTTGAAGTAGTAATTTTCAAGTAGCCACTTTTATTCATAAAGATAAAGTTTGTTTTTAGTATTTCATTTTTTTTATGTTGCAATTAAAGATATATTTTTGGTTAGAAGTGTTTAACTCAAACCTCGAAACGCTGCACATGGCACTAGAAATCCTCCCTGATTAAAGAAGTAAATCAAAAGATTAAATAAAGTAAAATATATTATTGCACTCTTAGAGAAAACGAAGTACCGGAGTTATTTAAGTACGTAACAAGCCTACGTACCACCACTCGGCCCATCATACCACGACAACTCAATTTTAGAAGAAGTTGGGATAGTGGAAGATATAGTGGGTGAATAAGTAAAGCGGGCAGGGGTATTTTGCCCTAATAGGAAAGACATCGCCTCACTTTTATTCAATTTTACTTTGCTTTTATTATTTGTTTAAACGCTTTTCCTATGTTTTAGTATTTTCATGAGCTTTAGTTTCTTCTTATTGTTTGTTTTTAAATGATTTGGTGTACTTAATTTTGGTGTAAATATTCAGCTTTCAAGCCTTTGTTAGCTCTATTTGCCAACAATTTACCTCGTGTTAAAAGTTTTAATGTAATGTTGTCACTTACTCATTGATGCTTATATGTTGTATTAATTGTATTGTTTGCTGTTTCGTTATGTATATATTGATGAAATATTGTTTATACTCATTGATTCTTACATGTTGTATTGTGTTTCGTCTATGTACATATTGGTGTAATGTCTTCTTATGAGCATAGTTTTGTGTTCGGGAACTGACGTCGGCGTGAGACTTTTGCCCGTAGCCTCGCAGGTATGTTAAGCCTGCCGCCTGGTACCTGTAGCTCCGGAATGACACCATTCATTAGTGTGGACCAGATCTTTTTTCCAAGTTTTTGGGTGATGACATTGATGGGCTCCAAATCTTTCTTCCTGTGCAAATCTCTGCCTAAGGCGATCACGCCTTCTGACTTTATTAATAAGTAGAGATGCAGTGTTCTGGACACGTTGTAGTCTTTCATCGAGGATTTGCTGTCCGCTTGAGTAACCCCTGCGGGGTAAATGAGCTTAGCCCGGATGTACATCAGATATATTTTCCTGATGTTGGCCGAGCTAAGATCTCTAAACCTGTATAGCTTGGAGATTTCTCTCCTTGCCAGGATCCGCCTCTCCGTGTGGTGTCGCGAGTATCCATGGTCGGTGATCTTTAGGCCCAGGACGGTGCATTCGGCGGAGTAGCTGTATCTCCTCCCATCTATGATAATGGGCCATTTCAACTCGTGGCTCTGCGGGATGATCTTGAATTTGTCCCTGTTGGTCCTGATCTTTCATTGTCTCTCGTACTGCTTGATGTTGTTGATTTCCGCTATTGTGCGACCTGCCTGTGCCCTTGCTTTCCTCTCCGAGCATGGGACAATTTGCGTGATGTCATCTTCGAATTGCAGATACATCGTGTCCTAGTGCCCCGGAGTTGGGAAGTTGATCGTGAAGACCAGGTAAAGCAGAGGGCTCAGGCAGCTTCCTTGTGGAGCGCCCGCCTTGAGTTCGAATTCAGGACCTCTGTAGCCCTCAACCATGAGACAGGCTCTTCTCTCAATGACGAAGTCACAGAGGATCTTTTCTAGGATTGAGTCTAGCTGGAGGTTCAGGATCTTGTATTGAAGTCCTTCCAGCCAGACTTTATCGAAGGCCTTTTACACGTCCCTTAACACAATGTCTACATAGCACCCATTCGCTTGGGAATATGCTACTATCTCTCTTGGGAGCTCTAGGGCGGTATCTGTCTCAATTTTCTTGCGGAACCGTGTTGTTGGGGGTTATGCGCTCCTAACTCGCTTAGTTGAGCTTATAGCCTGTTTGCTATAATCTTCTCGAAGATTTTTCTCTTTATCTCAAGAAGAGATCAGGCGATACTTAGCCACCTGGTCTGGATAATTGTTTTCCTTCGGGATCAAGATGATTTTGGCCATCTTGTCTTCGTCAAGGAAGTAGCCTTTATTCAGGGCAGCGTTCATTGTGTCGCCAAACCCTGAATAATTTGCCTTGGGGCGTTTACGAGGTTGTTCTTCGTAATCCCAGACCAGCCTGGTGGCTTCTGCTTGAAGGACCTTATGGTGTTCAAGGTCTATTCGAGAGTTATCGGCCATCCGTAGTAAACCATTACGTTTCCCTGAGATACTTACGGGTGTGGGTGGGCTCTATGTATCATGTGCCGAGGTCATCGAGCAATTGGTCTTTGAATTCCTGGTCGAAGTTGTCGTTCTACTCAGGGGATATAGCGAAAATCTCTTGCGAGTGGGTTCTAAATTTCCTCTCGAGAGACTCTGGGTCATCATTGATGTCGTCTCCATCCTTGATTTGGGTTCTAGTTCTGGGACCCAATACCCTGATTTTTCGGATGCTGTTCCAAAACCTTATAATATTGTTCTCCCTGTCCAGCCTCCCAATGATGTCATTCCAGAATGTTCTTTGTTTTTGAATTATTGTGTTTCTTAGATCTTCTCCCAGTTGCTTCATTCTGGCTGTCCTTTCCCGATTAGTCCCTGTCCTGTCGATCTCTTCATAGATTTATCTATGTTCTCGGGCGATTTCTCTCATCTCATTCGTCAACCTAGGTTTTGGGAGCAATTTATAGGGGATTCTGGGGACTCATCTCTCGTTGGCTTATGGGAGTCGTGTGTAAATTATAAAATACACAGACATATGTATGGAAATGTCTTACACCTGCATCATGCAGTTAAATCAGCTATTACTTCAGAATTAAAACAAAACATACACCCAAACTCCAAAAAAGAAATCTGCTACTGCATAAAAAGAAACAAAGTAAACCAAGACAGCACCTACACAACAAGAATTACAACAAATTCAAAACCGCACTAGTAACATCACCGATATAGTTTCAAAACAATGGAACTACTACATAAGAACCTTAAACCATAAACCAAATTCAACACCCTCTCCCACACAAACAAAACAGCCTTACCAAAACAACACTACCACAAACTTATAGAACACTTTAACTCAAACGCTAGTTTACTCCCCATAGATAGATAAAGCAGATATCCATAGAAACATAAAAACAACCAAAGGCCAACCCCCTCCCCACCTCCGCCACTATCAGCACCTTTCATCCTAGAAGACGTTCAGTTAGCTATCAAATCATATTTCTCATCCACTTCAAAACCACAGGGTCTAACATTTTGCCAAACATTGACCTAAAACACTTAGAAAGCAGCAATTTCGGCCATCACAAACATTTTCACCTGGAAAACTACAGACACATTATAACCAATACTCAAACTAGGCAAGCGCCCAACACGGACAAACACATACCATCCTATTTTAGTACTGTTTACTTCATATAAAACCTTCTAAAAACTCATACACAAAAGAATAGGACCAGTTATACCACTGTCACTAACACAGCATAGCTTCAGAAAAGATTTTCCCACCACCACACCTTTGCCAACCTCACGCATCACATCCCAGATGTTTTCAACGAATCCCACCACCCCTTCACGCACAATCTTTGCATAAATTGACATCGACAAACCCTTCTACACAGTGCCTAAGCATATTTTTGCACAAAAAAATACTAAACACCCTTTGGTAATAAAAGATGAGGTTATACACAAAGCACATCTTAGTATGTTGCGCCCTTTGCACTCACATAGTCGACGATATCCCCTGACTGGGTAATGAAATTCGCATAAAGAACAGAATAGCAATCGCTAGCAAGCCAGAAGGCTGTGGTGGTCGGTCTTTCTTGAGTGGAATGTGTGAGATAATTAAACAATTTCCCGCCAAACAACATCTAAATGAACCATACCATCATGCATACGATCACTCCATAAAAGAGTGCCACAGGGTGACATCCTATCCCCCCGCCCTCCTATTTAATTTATTCACTGACGACATTCCGCAGCCACAAATCCCAAATATACAAACAAATACGTAGACGACATATCGATAACAGCACAATACCCAAACATCAACATAGCACTATAATACTACAACGATACATAAACACACTAGAACAATGGCTCTAACAAAACCGAAAGACAACCTCCGTCCGCCCTCAATTCATCAAGGACACAATCCACACCAGAATCACACGGATCAATAAAAGAGCCCAAAATCACACTGATTTGATAAGTCTCACCTTTAAACAAAGCTCCCATCTTCCTGGGAATCATACTTGACCCTCATATGCCCTTCGCCTTACACATATCTAATTTATTAATATAACAAACAGCGTTACACAGAAAATTAACGCTTCAAAATCACTAGCAAATATCACTTTTGGATAACTGAAGGAATAGCTAATCAAACTATGCTCATAATTCATCCTCATCTGCATCAATTACACCAGCTTAGCACTAAAACACTCTCCAAAACCAACGCAGACAAGCTCCAGTCAGTTGAAAAAAGACACATTTATCACAATGCGCATAAACCACCCTCATCCCACACTTAAACACAAAAACCATAATGCTATAATTGGAGTACAGCTACGAGTACCATTGAAACAATCTAATCCTAAGCAACACATTACTAAATCACCTCTTACCAAACTAAAAAAATAAGTCCCACCTTACTACTACCAATGCCAGGACATTAAAATAACTTTCCAGTAACCACACACCACAACTTAATGTAACACATCCTCACTGTTATCTTCCATAGGCATTTAAACAATCTCCCGCCAAACAACATCTAAATGAACCATACCACAAACAGACAACTTAGAAAAATCACTACAGAGGATATACAGAGTGATTTTAGCTAGGTTTACATCAGACCACTATCGCCCAAAATTCACCACACAATAAAATCTCTCCCCAATGCCATCATGCATGTAGGTTATCTCAAGAGTTGGTAACTAGTAGTAAGAGTTCGAGGCCGTAGTAGACAATGGACAAAAATGCGACTTAAGCTGCTAATTCTCTTACCACTAAACTAATTAGAATATTAGTTATCCTACCAACATGATATTTCAATATTAAATTCAACAGGATAGTAAAAAATATATTTAGTATATTGGCATTTGGTCATTAGGTAATGATTTCTTTATTAAGCTGTTCGTACTAGCGAAGAGAAGTTTGCGATGTATGAACAGTGACCTAGAGTCTCGCATATTTATAATCCTTTGGTTGTATGTTTATATGTGTGAACCACAAATGATCTGAGAAGAGGGGGCAAGTGTTCGTGCGTAAATTAAGACTGAAACTAGGAGGATGGAAGGTAAGCAATTCTGGGCACCGATACTAAAATGTGATAAAGCGATACCGACACATCAATAATTTGACAACTTCTTAAGCGATACCGATACATGTACTTAGATACATTCATGAATGATTTAATGAGTGAAGAAGCAAGCTTATTTTCGCTATAAGTTGATTCGAGCTTAAATAGAAATTCAATCATATAACTGTGAAACATAAATAGCTAACTGAATCAGAAAACATCACACATATATAGGGATAATAATTAACAAACATGTATTAATTATAAATGATAAATTCTAGATAAATTTAAGACGTTACCATATTCAAAAATTTCTTTTAGAAATATTAAGTTAGAGAATATTTTATCTGAAAGCCGAATTCGCTTTGGATAATGAGTATGGTTAGCTAAGCTGAACAGCCTCTCCACTGGAGCTGATGAAAGGAGAGGTGTGTTGCATTTAATCAAATATTTTAGAGCTCCCGAATATGACTCAAATATATTAATAACGTTGCAACATCCCAACATACTTCAGTACCTCTATTTTTGTAGCATCTTGGATTGTGAACGTTGTATTTCTGATAGCACTCGACAGCAAGCACTCAAAGGAGACTTATTTTTGTCCTCAAAAGTTTTAATAGAATTAATTGATGAGCATCCTTTGCATTAATTTCTTCTTATCATTTGTGTTGAGTTCATTCTTTATTGTCATCCGTTTCAATTTGGATTTTGAATTAGATACGGATGCGAAGTGCCAGGTCTAGGCGTTGCTTTTTTTTAAGAGGAGTAAAGTTAAATTTTTCAAAGGGAGTAAAGTTCAATTGTACCCATTTAGAGCCATGAAATGACCTAAATGACCATGGGCCATAAGGTTATTCACCCTGAAGATTTCAAATCTGCAATCATATTTGGCGCTGGTTGCCGACATCTAGTGGCAGAAGCATTATTTAGCCATTCAAAGGCACTTGTAAGTGATTTGAACCATGGGAAACCATCAATGCAATAACCATTTATCATCTTAGGACAAAACGCCGCCGGGCATTGGAGGGACTTTCCCTCTTGTTTAGCTCTGCTTCATGGACTGAAAAGAGCCACAGGCTCTTCAAATCGCCATGCAAAGAACATTTGTGCCGTAAAAGAACGTAAAAATTGTCACATAGTGAGTTCCATCGTGTTACATCGGCAGCTTCAACTAGCAACCTAGAGTGAATTGAATAATTTCAGCAGATTTTGCCCTTTCCAAAGAAATCCAAATAGCAACAAATTTACACGTTGCAGAATTGTGATTTTTGCAAGTCACACTTTTAATATCCATTGTACACAAGAGATTCATAGTGTGTAAATAGCACCTTAAATTGGAAGAGATAATTATTTCTTCAGGTTCTTGTAAACAGGAAATAAAGTGTTTAATTATTCGTCTTCCTCACCTTTGTCGTCCTCTGTCTCATTCAATTTTGATCCTGAACTTTGTAAACGCTTGTTTCAGTTGCCACAATCTTTTTCTCTGCGAGTGAAAATTCTTGCCGGATATTATCCAGTTTTTCTGCTAATCTAGTTTTATTGTGCGCTTATTTGAATCTTGTAAAGCTCATAGTTTCATTTCTTCTCAAAGTGTTTCCAACAATCTAATGATAAAAAGATAAACAGCATTAATATCTCAAAAAAGTGTTCCACAAATCATTAACACAAATCTCACTCGCATAACATAGCGTGATTATAGTTTTTATAGATAATGACGTGCTTCATTTTTTTATATTCATATAAATTTCGCAAGAATCTTCACATACATGTTCATTTTCTTTCATTTAAATGTCTAAATTCATCCTTTATTCTTTTTAGGAACCTTCCTCTAAGATAACTTGTAGTACCACAGTGCCAGAATATCTAATATATTTTTCCCAAAGTATGTTTGTATGTATATATATGACCGTTATAGAAGGCCACTTAGAGCGACCTTGATGGTTAAATAATGTCACCATTAGGGATAACTTGACCCCAGGAGTAACATAAGGTACTCAGAGATGGCAAATATGGCGCCACCTAGTTGTTAGGTTAGGTTCGAACTTTACCCTTTCTAGGGTTTTTTGAACAAGTAATCGCAGCTATGAGTTTCAATTAAAACATCAACATTGCCCGTGGAAACACTAATGTTTGTGACTGCAATGTTTAAAAAACGCGATAATACTGCCACCCGCGTACTCACGCTTGTCTGTCCACCTGCCTGCCCGACAACCCCCTTGCTCGCCCTGCCGCACTACTGTAATATGAAAATCGTTCTCTGTTTTCTTTCATGATACACTACTCCATTACTCAAAATTAAAATAAACCTTATATTTTATACCTACCAATTTTAATTGCGTAATTTAACTCAAGCAGAGAATTTAATTTGTTCAGGATAGTTTTCCGTACCCGGACAATGCCGGGTATCTTCGCTATAATATAATATATTTAATTTTTGTTAATTAGTCTGTAGATAACTAATATGCAGTGTAAATTCAAATTAGAAATTCATCTACGAATTATTAATTATCAATCATTGAAGTCACACAAATCATAATATGTAAATGTGATACGGCATGTGTGACAGATGGCCATTAATAAAATGAATATTTCTTATCCAATCCACTCTAGCTCCGAGGAAACTGCGAGGCTTAGTGGACCAAATGCCAGCCGTCAGAGATAAATGTTGTTGAGCTGTCAATTCTTGTTATAAATTTCAATGAATTGCATCTGTTCCGAAAGCTATTTGGCAGCTCAATGAACGACGACATAGTACTTTAGTGCCTGGTTAAAAACCTAAAAGTAAAGTTTGTTTGAGGCCAACAACTTAACATGTATGTGAAATATTAAACAAACATAATTATTTTCCACACGAACAAATATACCATCTCCAATTCCTCAGTATTGTTTTCAAAAATGAAACATGAAATCTGTAAGTGAACAAAATGAATATTGTATTATGGTAAAATACGATAATAATAAATATACATAGCATCAGTTTGGTTAATATGTAAATAATTATGAAATAAACAACATTCAATTCAAATGAAATTGTAATTCAAAAATAATTAATCAAATAAATTTATGCAAACCAATTAAATACATATAGGAACATACCTGAAAATAAACTTTTAAATTTATCATTATCCAACATGGACAGAGGGTGCATGCCGTCAACAATAAAAGCAATTAATTTATCATAAAACTTTCTTTGAGTAATTGCAGGCGCCGCCTTGCCAAACTGAAGAGTTAGCTGCACATATTTCACTGCTACCGACGAGGTGGCTATAGCATCTGACTTGGTTCTTTTCCTCTGTCGATTCTTATGTTCATTGTCGAAACTCTCTAGCTTCTTTGGATGCCGTCTCTGTTGATAGGTTAAATTTTTTAATTAAAAATACAGCTTGATCAGAATCTAGATATCTTTAATATAATGAAAATTAATATTTTGATGCACTGACACTGTTCATACGTAAATTGATTTGGTTAATGTGGTCAATAAACATAATCTAGTAAATAAACTTACAGATAGATGCGTTGTCAAATTTCAGCAGGACGATGGATCAGCCTCGATAATTACTCAACGATTTCCGAACATACCAAATACAAAAAATACACAATAATTTCAAATCATCCCTACAATTGTGAAATTTAAAGTATTTGTTGTAAGTTATCAAATATGATTTAGCCCAGTTCCTATATTTTATTTTATCCAAATTTCTTTCTAAATCAATAATTTCTTTTGGATCATCTGAACTATTCAGTGTGCAAGACAGCAAGGATTATCCACTTCACGGCTGCTAATGAACGACAGCACGGGCGAGAAACAATCCCCTATTTAAGTAGCCAAACGACGTGACAGGTTTTGGCGTCTTTACAAGATAAGTGGCACTGGAGAGATTTACAGTCCAGCTGTCAAACAAAGCTACGGGTTGCAACATGTACTAATAGTTTATTTGATAGCAATCAACATGGCAATTACAGGATATATCTTAATCACAGATTATTTATCCTTAAGTTTACTGTAACTAACGAGTGAGGTGACATACCGAATTTGGATTTATTATATTATATAATAGAAATTTTCCGTGAGCTTTCGATTAACACTTTTCAAACTAAAAAATACTTTTTTAAATTAAATTTATTTCAGGAGTTTTATGTCATGCCTTATAAATAAATGAATATTATGTGCAATAGATCAGACTATGTCTCATAGTCTGATAGCTTAGTCATTATCATGAAATTTTCCACACTATCGTTAAATTAACAGATACTAGAACTCACAGAAATGGTATTGAGCTATAAATTATTTGTAAGAATGATATCATTGAGAAAATTAAAAATAACTACATTGTTTTTAGATCCCGTATAAGTAGCAGTGATAAAGCATTTGTAAAAAAGTATTGGACTTGATATCCGTGACAATAGCATACATCAGAGGAAATACAACGGAGACAAGACAATCAAGTTAGAAAGCAACCAACCATTAATTTCAATTTATCTTATATATCATTACTTTATGATATATAAGATAAATTGAGATGCGAAATTGAGTATCAATTGTAGACTTTTTCCGATACATTTAAAAAACACTTTAACTGATTACACTAACGCGATACCAATTATAATCGATGCAAATGTAGCAAAAATGGAGGTAAATGTAGGTAGTGTAGTATCAATGGGTTAGGTAAAGAGACGGAGGGACACGTAACTTGTTAGCTTGACTAACAGATTCATGCCCTAAGAGAGGAAGTAACTGAAATAGACTCAGTTAATGGTTTAAACAGGGGTCAAAATTAGAAAGGGACTGGATGTTTAGTGAATACTAGTATGAAAATGAAAATAAGAGTTGAATGAGAGAAATTGGTATCTGACTGGTGCTTGTGATGAGAGATTCTCGTATTAGATATTTAGATAGGAAGTTGAATGTAATAAGATGGTGTGGAACCATGAAGCTCAATACGCCGTTATCACAAAGAATTTCTATGGTCAAGACAGATCAACGCGGCTGTGTTTAATTTAGGGTGCTTTATCACCGACTTCCCCCCAGTTTGATAACGCTGTCATGCTTCCAGGTGGCAGCCTTGTCCATCTTCCCCTTCTTGGGGTAGAAAGAAATATCTCTTAATTTCCTTCGCCTCGTCGATGCTTAATATTATCAAAGTTCATGTTTGCTTAAGCCGCGTCCGATATCCATTGGGAATCTCGCTTAATTCCCTTCGCCTCGTCGATACCCGAAATTACCAAGGTCCATGATTGCTTAAGCCGCATCCGGTATCCCCTTAGGAGGTCATCGTGCGCGAAGCCCTCTCTCAAACATGGCTGTGGCTCCTCTTTAAGGTGATGCTACAAATCCTCAGCAGATATAGAGAACCCGAGCTTCTTGCCGTCCAGACCTTAGTATCTGTCTCGCGTTAAGTGATCCCCTCGCGCTTGTGATCTTGTCAGCAGATCATCTTCGTGCAATCCGCCCTGATCAGAGGAAGATTACAAAAACCCATTTATACCCCCGGAAGATTACCCTGGGTTTCTCTCGTCTCAATACATTGACTGAGACTTCCTGCCGTCTGCAGATGATGCGACTTGTGCTCAAGTCAATAGTCGCCAGATAGGCTCCTTAAAAAAAGTCCGCAGACGAATCTCGATTTCGTGATTACTTCTTCCTGGAGCCGAAGTAATCTTGACCACCTTCGGAGTCTCTCTGGACTACTCCGCATCGAGATCCCATCGAGGAAGACCTGGCCATTGGTTTTTCATATCCCCATTTCATCCTGCAGAAGTAACCAGGAGTCCTTTCTTCGTAAGTCCCACCTCTTCGTTTCCAGTCCTAAGAATTCCCCATTCGGTATAACGCCAATAGACTTGCTAAATCTTTCATTCAATCCAACTTATTGGATCACTTATATATTTTCCCGGACCTAGTTTTCTTATTTTTTGCCTGTCATCATATTCTTTTGTCGTATTGATTATTAGTTAGATTTTCATATTTATATATGCCCTTGTTCTTATTAATTGTATTAAATTTTATTTTTGTAGAGGTGTTTATCTTTCGAATAACCCTTGAGACGAACCCAGCAAACATATTTTTTATAATATCAGACTCTAAGGAGAAGGTCCTTATCTTTTTTTTCACTTCAATTGCACCCGAACGCAGCTCCAATAGTGGCTTTCTTGCGTACATGTAGTGTGTACCTTTAGAGACTTTTTGGTCACGCGCCTTCGTCCCTCGACAGATGGAAAGGATTTGAGTGTATGTTTGCCGGGTGCTGGAATATATGATCTGTCTGAGAGGTATGAGTGGCTGGTTTCAGGTGTCATTCTAGGATTCTTAAGGAGAGAGAGAAAAGTGTTTTACTCGCTTTTGAGAAGATATTTGTTAGATCTCTTAGATCTGCATCTATATACCACAGATGGCTGGAAAATAGTTAATGTAGCTCCAATCTTTAAAAAGGGATGGCAGAATGATATTAAGAACTATAGGCTGATAAGTCTAACCTCAATAGTAAGTAAGTTACTTGAGAAGGTAGTTAGAAAGGAATAGCAGACTTTTCAGAAAGAAGTAGCTTCTTATCATGGATTCAGATCAGGTAAATCTTGCCTGACAAATCTGAGAGAATTTCTGGATTATGCAACAGGCAGTTGGATAAATAATATGAAAATGTAATTTACTTAGTATTTAGTAAGGCATTTGATAAGGCTCTTCACGGGAGACTAGTGCACAAATTGAGAATCTAGGTACAGGGTGCCCCACACAAAAAAACAGGAAATTTGGTACAGTTTATTTAATTTGGGGAAACAGGAAACAGTTGTTAACAGAAACACTGTTAAAACAGAACAAAAACACAGATTTTAGATTTGGTGTACAAAATGCTTTTCGTGGTCAGTGGCACAACGAAGTAGACGGTCTAGACAACTTCCAGTTGCCCTTTAAATGAGTTCAAGCAGAATATGTGTAGATAACTTTGTGTAGGAAAGGGAGGCAAAGAAAAATAAAGAAATAAAGGTAGCGAAACGAGTTTCGAACGCGCTTCCCGCGTTACTGGACAGTCGTTAGCGAAAGCTTTAAACCACTCGGCCATCCTGAGTCCCAAAAAAGACTCATTCAAGAAAAGCATTTAAGCCGCTCTCCTGAACTTCTCACACGCTACAATTGTTCTAAGCTTTCATCAACAGAGTTTTTAAGGTTTGTATGGCTATAACGTCTCTCCTGTGTAATTGAAGTTTATTAAACAGTAAATCCCACATAGTTAAATTCATTAAATTGAGATCAGGACTTCTAAAGGGCCATTCAGGAGGTTCAATGAACTCAGCAGTATTGGTTCTGAGTCAGACAACAGTGTCTTTGGATGTATGGGCCTTCGCTCCATTTTGTTGCCATGTCCATTCATCTGTTCCCATTACTTGGTTTATGTCGCGGAACATTCTGGTGCATACTTCATCTCTATACTGTAACTGATTCATTGTTGGTTTTTTTTCTGAACGATGGGAGATGTTCTTGGACAGCAGCATCTCCTTCAATGAACCGCCATTCTATTTACCATGCCAGAAGACTTCACCATAGCACATGATTAATGGCTGTTGTTTATCAATTTTCACCAGCGGGTCATCCTTAGAAATAGTTGTTTTAACCTGTACAGCACGATCAATGGGATCATTTGGGGAGTTCAAAGGTGTGTGAAGACTGAAATTGGATTAATCGGAAACCACACTTTCTTCCACTTATCGTGTCCTTCGAAACAAGTTATCATTGCTTGACATTTTTGTTCGCGTGTTTTTTCTATGTGCTTCAGTAATAAAATTGCATTTAGTTCTCCCAGAGCACCTTAATTTAGATTGTCGAAAAATGCGAAAGACTGTGCCCTTTGGTAACTGTAATTCTCTAGCGTTTAAATATTCTAAAGGCGAATGATACTCGTATTTTAAGAATAGGGAAGTTTTGTTATCTTGAAACATGATTATACCATGGGTCACTATTTAAAAATTAAGAACTCTAGACACAGGCTGGATTTGACGAAATACTATTTCTTTAATAGAATAGTTGATTCTTGGAATGCATTGCTTTAAGATGTTGAAAATAGTTCTAGTCATACATTATTCAAAGGAAAGCTAGACAAGTATATAGGAGAAGAGCATATATAATGAACCTGATTTTGCGGATTTATACGTATTATAGCCAAGTTATTATTAGTTCTTGCATGTTTGTGGTCTTGTATTAAAACTAGATGTGACGAGACTAATGGTTGATGGCTGATATCACAATCCTACGATTGCAGATTATACCATGGGTGTGACTTTCTGGGATGTTGGATACTTTGACTGGGATGTCTTTGATAGGCCTTAGTGGATTTTCTCATGCTTTGCTTGGTTATGTTATGATGTATGACTAATATCTCACTGGAAAGGAATTGTAGAATCTAGGCCCATGTAGAAAATCTGTCCATAGTCACTCGACAATTAAACTGGAGAACAAAAAAATCGGTGTTGGGCCTGGACTTCAGACTTAAATCTGG
The DNA here is from genome assembly GCA_963969495.1 of Ceratothoa steindachneri. NCBI lineage: Eukaryota > Metazoa > Arthropoda > Malacostraca > Isopoda > Cymothoidae > Ceratothoa > Ceratothoa steindachneri. The sequence goes on along the minus strand of OZ018328.1, from coordinate 23,784,069 downwards.
ATATGTCTTAGCCACTAATTATTCAGAAAATACTGTTTTTTGTTGAAGCACCTTGCTTTTTAAGATATTACTTGAGTCATTATCTACTTCATTAGCCTTAATAAATGTTACTATGAGTTGTTCGTAAATATAAATGCATCGACATAGTTAAATTGTATTTTTGATTTTACTGATGTTACTGTTAAGCATTGTACTTGTGCTGACGTTGCTTCATCACGAAAAAGTATATAAATCAGCCAGATTATTTTTGTTTAATTCAATGCGTTGTCACAAGTGGCCATAGCATAGAACACAAGGGGGCACTCAGGCAACGTATGGTCTGGGGCTGTCCAAGATGGTATTCTTCACCCCTGGTGTTTGTTTGGTAAATATTAGAAAAAAATCATCAAAAGCAAAAATGAAATGTTTCCCATTGTAAAAGAAAAACCTCTGCCCCCCCCCCCCCACACACACTTTATTGGAAAAGACGTGCGAGTATATCTCGCCATGGAAACGTCATTCCTGTTCGGGAACATTCGAGAAGTTTCGACTCCTGAGCGCATTGGGGAAATATTCCCCAATCCTGCGAAATCGTCCTAAGCCTCCCCTTCCCTTGGGACGAGGCTAGAAAGAGCCCCTGTGTTTCGCACCTTGCTGTTAAATGATGAATCGACTCCACCTCCGGATTAAGAGGTCTATAGCTTGTGAGTCATTTATTCAAATTCCCTCTTCCCCTTCAGAATTGCTCATACAAATATTTGGTTTTGACTGGAGATCGAGGAGTCGTGCATGCACCCCAAGGTCGTCCTCATCGTCTCGTGGAAGTCCCGTTAGCGTTCATCCGACAAGCAAGAATTTCTCCTCCGTGATTCTATCCCAGTCAATTGGTAGCTTCTATGAACTGCAAGCCTTTGAATTTGTGCAACATTATCCCTTCGTTTAATTGAACCGAAGAAAATTTCCATCGATTACTTTTGTGGAAAAGAATTTCCCCTTCCAGTGGAATTACGAGAATTTCAAGATTTTCTATCCTTGAAGATTGGCTATCCTTATCGGAAGGTTGGTTCGAATCGTGCCTCACTCGCCTCATTTAGACCGTGCCGTACTTGCCTCATCTGATCGTTCCCCACTCGCCTCATCGCAAGATGGACGTTCCTCGAAGTCACCAACTCGTAAAACTGAAACCCCCTCCATTATTAGTTTTGTCAAGTCACCCCCTTTTTATCTGAGCCTAGTAACGCAAATCAATTAATTCTATTTGAGAAACTCTCCTCATAATAATTATCTAGAGTCTATTTCAATTTAAATAATCCCCTTTTGCCATTTTTTTTATTCTTATTTTGATGTGTGTAAATAAAATTATATTTTTGTTAATTCATCTTTAACTAAACTTGAACGATACTCTTGGACTATTCAAGTAAATCTCGCCAACCATTTATGCACTCTGTTTTATTATTAAGGATTTGAAACCCGATGCCCAAAGTGTGACCTCCTAGTTAGTCATTAATCCCTGCGAACAGTCCTTCAACGGTTCGCGTTGCAGTATGTGATTAAGTCAGCCTCCACATAATATAGGAGTAGTGTATGGTATAGAGTAGTTACCACGATATATATTATACACATATATTACTTCTATATTATAAAAACTGGTGTCAAGTATGTGAGGTTTATTACATAGTAAATCATTTTTGTTTATTTACATCCCCTTAGAGTTTTAGTAGTTCGCTCTCAATTATTGAAGTTTCTTTATTTTTCTCTTTTGTCCAATGTACGTTCAAGTTAGTGCTTGATCAGTATAACATTAATCTATTAACTATTTAAAATTTAGATTATTAGTTGGGACCCGTTTTTTGTGTTTGTGTATTCCATTTACCGGAATATTTGAGTTAATCCCCAGCCGGATTAGAAAGATTAACCCGTCCTAACTGTGTAGGAAGAGTTTTAGTGTTCTTTTAGTGGGATAATTTTTGAATATTTATTTTGGGGAAAAGTTAGGCTTCACGTATATTGCCAAGAAATTTCGTAACGTCAATAGCCCCGTTCGCATGTTGCGTTTCCTCTAGTAAGCCAACAAGATGAATTCTTCGTTTGACCGTTTTAAGAGTCATGGAGAGTCGTTGGGCCTGTCTGGCCGAAAATTATTAACTTATATTCAGGAAGAAGAGAGTAACGAAAGAGAAAAGCAAGGCAACGAGAACTAAGAGTAGCTGAAGAGAGAAAAGAACAAAAAGAAGCTGAAGAAAGAAGAGAGATGGAAAAGAACAGAGCAGAAATAAAATAGCGTGAGAAAATAAAGCAGCATGAACTGGAATTAAGCCGTAATCAATTGGAGTTAATCTTAGTTAACTCCTGGACCGAAAGTCCACAGTTTCCGTTAGTAAAATTACCCGTCTTCAAAGAAGGAGAAGATTTGGGATCATATCTTACTCATTTCGAGAACATTTTTGAAATCAACAATTGGGACATCGAGGTTGATGGTGTAGCCAAATTGTTCCCCCTCCTAAACTCACAGTTGAGAGATATATTCATGTCCCTTTGCTCAGAGTCCACTGTGGACTACTCTACCTTCAAGTTTTAACTCTTAACTGCCGTAAATATGACCCCAGAGTTCTATCGTGCCCGTTTCCGTCACGAAAAGATCCGCCATCCACCCCAGTCAAACTTTTCGCCATTTTGGGTACAGCCTCCAGAAACACATCTAATTTTGGTTAGATGAGTGTAAAGTCCCCCATGAGTACAAGTACCTTATGGACTTCGTCCTTATAGATCAATTCTTAGCTTCCCTGACCCCCGAACACCATGCTTTCATTAAGGCCAAGCGCTACTCTACCTTAAAGGAATCCTTAGAAGAGGCTAATGTTTACGCAAGCAGCCATAACTTGTATCTCAAGGTTAATAAGAAGCCTTTCCCGTCTCCTCCCAAGTTTAGGATTAATAACTTTTGTCCCCCTCCAAGAAATACCCCTAAATTCCTGAAAGTTCATGGCCCTTCGAAACACAGGAACCTCCCTCCTTCGTTACCACTCGCCCCGCGTCACTATTCCCCAGAAGGCAGATAATCTGTTTTACGTGCGGAATAGAATGTCAGGTAAGCACGAATTGTCCTCAAAATTCACAATTCAGAAGCGTGTCCTCACATCAGGTATACCAAGTTAGTGCCACTCCTGCTCCTTCCCTGTCTATTCAGGATACCATTGCATCTCTCTCCTCGGCCAACAACTCCCGTCATCAAGTAAATTTTCTCTTTAATAAGAGCTCCCCCGGTGATTTGAAATTATAAAATGGAGCCGTGAACGGATGCCATGTGTCCATCATTGTACGTGACACTAGGTGCACATGCATTGTGGTATCTGAGAATTTACTTCCCCCGGTGGGTCCTGACCACCAAAAGTTCGCTGTGGTCCATGATTACCTTGGCCGAGCAAATCGGCTCCCTATTGTAAAATGCCACATCGAATGTGAGTATTTGACTGGTTGGGTTGAAGTGGTAGCAGCCCCAATCACGTTTTGCTCTGTACTGATTGGTCAGAGCCCCCAGGTTACAAGTAACCCGGTAGCACAACCCGTGGTAACCCGTGCCTGGGCCGCCAAGGCTTCCCAGGAACCCGTTCTTTTAGAAAGCCCAGTTGATCCGGAGATGGAGAGCCTCCGGAACGAGGACTTTGTTCGCACCCAGGAAGGGTGCGCAACTCTACCCCTTCCCTGGAAGAAAGCCATGACTCAGGATCAAGAGTCTTTTCGTGGTGGGAAAAGCATCTCATACATTGTCAAGGATGAGCTCTTATATTGTAAAAGTTTCGACGGAACCGAACCTGAAACACAATCCTTGTGTGTTCCCCGCTCTCACGTCCCCCAAGTCCTCCAGATTTCTCACGATAGTTTATTCTCCGGTCATTTAGTCATGATAAAACCGCTTAGAGGGTTTTTACGTATTTTTATTGGCCAGGTGCAGCCAGAGAAATTGCTGATTACTGCAAATCATGCGATGCCTGCTAAAGAACATCAGCAAACGGGCGCGTCCAGTCAGCCCCCCTTCAGAAAAGCTCCATCATCTCGGAACCTTTTTCTCGTCTTGTCATTGACCTTATTGGCCCCATTTATACCCCGTCTAGTGAAGGACACAGTTACGTCTTCACTTTGGTAGACTTCGCTACCCGTTTTCCTGAGGCAGTTCCCCTTAAGCGCATTGATAGCGTTTCGTGCGCCGAAGCCCTCATTTCTAATTACTCTTGTAGGATTTCCGAAAGAGGAATTGTCGAATCGAGGAAAACAATTTACCTCCGAGTTTATGAAGTATGTCGGAAAGCTCCTCATGGTAAAACCTATGTTTACCAAACCTTACCACCCAGCCGCAAACGGAGTTTGCAAAAAGCTAAATGGCACATTGAAAGCAATCCTCAGAAAATTGTGTATCGATCAGCGCCGAGAATGGCACCGCTTTTTACCGGTGGCACTGTTTGCGTGTCGTAAAATCCTCCATAGGACCCTAGGATTCGCTTCCTTCGAATTATTGTATGGCCGTAATGTTCGAGACCCCCTTAGTATTTTAAATAACTTTTTACCAATCCCCGTCTGAATAACGAAATCCAATCCTCCTATTCTTCCCTGCTAGACCTCCGAAAGCGTCTCGAGATATGTACAGACATTGCGTACCAAAATGCTGAGGTAAGTTTGGAGAGGTATCGAACTTGTATCGATTTAAAGGCGAAGGAAAGAAGTTTTAAGCTTGGCGATGTGATGCTGTTGCTACTTTCCACGGAGAGTAACAAACTTCTGAGCCATTGGAAGGGCCCCTTTTGCGTTTTAGAGGTAAAAGGACCAGTGGATTATCCGATTTGAACCCCCTCAGGAGATAAGGTTTTGCACATCAATATGTTGAAGAAATATCAACGCTGCGTGTCTCTCAACAATATTGTGGCCCTCGATGAAGAGTCCCCGTTGGAAGCGATGTACCCCGCTGACCCCCTCAATGTCGTGCAATTAGTATGCATTAAACAAGATGGTGATTACCCTACCCCACCTTTGCTTGGACCCTTGGAATCATCATCCCCCATGCTGGATGTCTCCCCCAGGCTAGCGCCTCTTCAAAAGAGCCAGTTGCAGCAATTGCTAAATGGATTCGAAGATGTCATCTCCAAGACCCCCGGTTGCTCCAATCAATTTGAGCATGACATCGTTCTCACCACTCAACAACCTGTTCGAACGAAGTCCTACCCTCTTCCCATCCACCTTAAGAAAGCATTTAAAGAAGAAGTGGACAATCTTTTAGTCTTAAATATCATCGAGCCCTCGAAGCCAGATTACTGCTTCCCAATAGTCATGGTTCGCAAGCCCGAACAAGCCTTCCGCATGTGCGCCGATTTTCGAAAATTAAATTTATTCACGGTGTTTGATGCAGAACCTATCCCCTTTATAGGCGAAAATCTCAACCCTTTTGAGGAAGCTAAACTTATTTCTCTGTTGGACCTCTGCAAAGCCTACTACCAAATTCACCTCCGTAAAAACGCGCGTAATTATACTGCCTTTCCCACCTACAAGGGTATTATGCAGTTTAAAAGACTCCCTTTCAAGTTAGTCACTGTATGTACTAATTATAACAGGATGATGCGAAGGATTTTGGGTGACTTGCCGCATGTCTCCTTTTACTTCGACAACATTTAGTTGCCACCTCTACGTGGGACCAACACGTGATAGCTCTCAGCGCTCTAATTATTAGGCTTCGTGAGCACGGACTCACCCTTGGCACTAGTAATTGCCACTTTCCGTACGATACAATTAAGTATCTGGGCTTCAAGGTTGGGGAAAATCAGATGGGCCTGCAGAGCGAAAAGGTCAGAGCCATTGTTGAGATGTCTCTTCCCCGCACGAAGAAACAGCTGAAGTCATTCATGGGATTGGCCTCCTTTTACCGTAGATTTATTCCCAACTTCGCATCTATTTCCGCCCCTTTGAGTGCCCTACTTCAGAAAAGATCCCACCCCCTTTAATTGAATCCCGAAGCTACTGCCAGGTTCCAGCAGCTCAAGGAGAAGCTAGCGTCCGCCCCATTTTGAGGCTCCCTAATCTCTCCAAACCCTTCGGCATCAGGAGGAATGCGAGTGATCAAGGCATTGTTGCTTGCTGCTTCAATACTCTGACGAAGGTGAAAGCCACCCGATGGCTTACGCGAGCCAAACGCTACTGCCCGTGAACGTAATTAATCGCTAATAGAACGGGAAGCTTTAGCTATAGTATGGAGTATTACCAAGTTTAACATGTATTTAATAGGGAAAAAGTTTATTGTCGAGACTGAAAATCGCCCTTTGTAGTACCTGCGAAATACTAACAGCCAGAACGGACGTATAATGCGATTGCTTTTGATACTCTAACAATATCAGTTCAAAGTTTGGTATATACGTGGTACCGAGAATTGTATAGCTGATAATCTTAGCCAGAATCCATTAGCCGACAATGCCGGTTAATCCACTAAATTATAGGTCGCCTGTAAATAGGTAAGCTAATCATGTATATATGTTTTTTTTTTAACTCTCTACATATATCTACGAGTATGGTCCGTGTAGTTACTTATTTAATATAGTGTTGTTGTTTTTTTGTTGTTCCACTACCCTTTAGCCAAAGTTCTAATTTGGTTCCTTAATTGAAATGTTTGTTTTTTGTCGACCCATTTACATTTTTTTTGGGGGGGGGGCTCAGATCCATATCATAGCTTTTTTTGTAAGCCTGTCGAATACAAGCCAGGTTCCCCGTTTTTTTTTATCAGACTGACGCCTTAATAATTATTCCTCCTATCCAAATTTGCGATGTCCCTTGTTCTTCCCACTCTTTTAGAAAAGTTCCATCTTATGGAAGGGAAAGATGTAAAAGTACAACCTCTGACGCCCCCAGTTTATTGGAGACCACGTGCGATTTTATCCCGCCATGGAAAACGTCACTTCCTGTTCGTGAACATTCGAGAAGTTTCGACTCCTGAGAGCATGGGGAAATATTCCTCACGATAGACAAGGCGAGAAAGAGCCGCTGTGTTTCGGGGCTTTCTGTTAAATGATGAATCGACTCCGCCTCTAGATTAAGATGTCTGGAGCTTGTGACTCCTTTCTCCAAATTCCCCCTTCCCTTTCAGAATCGCCCATAACAATACTTAGTTTTGACTAGAGATCGAGGAGTCCTGCACGCACCCCCAAGGTCGTCCTCGTCGTCTCATCGAAGTTCCGTGAACGTTCATCCACAAGTAAAACTTTCTCCGCTGTGATTCTACCCCAGTCAATTGGTAGCTTCTGTGAACGCCAAACATTTGAACAGTCTCCCTTCGTTTAATCGAACCGAAGAAAATCTCCATGGATTACCTTTGACGAAAAGAAGTTTCCTCTTCCAGTGGAATTACGAGAATTCGCACATTTCCCGTCGAACGTCATCTTGGAAGATTGGCTATCTTCATCGGAAAGTTGGTTCGGATCGTGCCCCACTTGCCTCATGGCAAGAAGTACCTTCCTCGAAGTCACCGACTCGTAAGACTGAAATCCCCCTACATTAGTAGTATTGTCAAGTCCCCACCTTTTTATCTTAACCTAGTAACGTTAATCAATTAATTATATTTGAGAATCCCTCCTCATAATAATTATCTAGAGACTAGTTCAATTTAAATAATCTCCTTTTGACCTTTTTTTTAATTATTATTTTGATGTTTGTAAATAAAATTATATTTTTGTTAATTCATCTTTAACTAACCTTGAACGATGCTCTGGGCCTATTCAAGTAAATCTCGCTAACCATTCATGCACTCTTTCTGATTATTAAGGATTTGAAACCCAATGCCTCAAGTTTGACCTCCTAGTTGGTCGTTAATCCCTGCGAACAGTCCTTAAATGGTTTGCGTTGCAGTAGGCCATTAAGTCACCCCCCATATAATATAGGAATAGTGTATGGTATAGAGTGGTGTACTACGACACCCATTAATTCATTTTCCTTACTTTTGATTAAAAATAAATGACATTAAACATTCAATGTTACCAAAATTGCAAGTTTGCATCTTTTTTCATACTAAGTATCAAATAAACCCTCGGTTGCAAATCAAACATTTGCAACCACTTGCTTTCAGTTGTTTGTTAAAGTTGGAGATTTGGAGTAAGAAGTGATTTTGTGCGTGTTTCTTGGGCTTGAATCTTCTATAATATTTCCTAATAATGTTTTTTCATTTACATAGGTTTTTCTATACTTTAGTTACTTTTAGTAGTATATAATTCTTGTTTCGATTTATTTTTATATTTATGTGCTTCATATTTTCGGCGTAATTTATATTTGCGTTATTTTATTTTATTTTTTATCCTTCTGTATCTCGAAGCCTTTTTTGGCATGAGTCAAGAATTAGAACACACTCGTTTGGGTCTTTGGGTTCAGTCATTGTAAATCTTTGGTTAAGTTTTCTCTTTTGAAGTTTTGAGTGATGGAAAGCTCGGATATACTGAGGAGAGTCTATTCTGCCATATTTTTCGGTTACCCACTCGATTTTGTTCAAGATTAGCAATTTTCTTTTAGTTCATTTAACTTTAGTTTAATTGGGCTCCAGTGCTAAATTAATTATTAGGGTTGATAACCATTTACATCCTAGGGATATAATTTCCAATAACGCTTTATACAACTTTGGCGAAAAATAACCCTCGTTGGTTATTCCATTCCCTATTTTACTCCTGCATTTGTGGGTTTTAAGGGTAAATTCCGTGACTGGGATGAGGTTTAGAATTAAGACACTGATTCATTACCGTGGGATTACGAAACAAGGACTAGAGCATTGCTGTGCAGTAACCGAGATCACATGATGCTCTTCTAATATGCGGTCTATCGACATGATTGATGTTTTAATATGCATTCTGCTGACATGCTTGATGTTCTAATATGAAGTTTATCGACATGTTTGATGTTCTATTATACGGTCTAATGACATGATTGATGTTCTGCTATGCAGTCTATCAACATGTATGATGTTCTTCTATGCAGTATATCGACATGTTTGGTGTTCCTATATACGGTCTATTGACATGATTGATGTTTTCCTATACAGTCTATCGACATGTTTGATGTTACTTATATTCGATCTATTGACATGATTTATGTTTTCCTATACAGTCTATCGACATGATTGATGTTATGCTATGCAGTCTATCAACATGTTTGATGTTCCCCTATGCAGTCTATCGACATGTTTTATGTTTCTATATACGGTCTATTGACATGATTGATGTTCTCCTATACAGTCTATTGACATGTTTGATGTTCCTATATACGGTTTATTGACAGGATGGATGTTCTCCTATACAGTCTATCGACATGTTTGATGTTCTTATATTCGGTCTATTAACATACAGGATGTTTTACTATGCAGTCACCCTCAACGTAAGCGTTCTAAATTCATTTCACCCGCATAAATTTGAGGGCTTTAGGAAAAAGGTGGTTAATATTGAAGGATAGGTGGTTATTTAAAGGGTGGTAGGTTTTATTTTGGTGCAACTACAAATCCTGTGAAAAGGCATCACAAACCATTTAATAAAATATGTAAAAACTAACTACCATTTAATTAGCCTCTTAACTTTCCAAACTAACCACTTTCCTTAGCCTAACCGACACTGATCTAGAAAATAGACGGTAGTCTGGAACGCCTAACCAGAAACTAGACGGTAGCCCGAAAAAAACCAGCAGCCTAAAGTTAAGACTTCATACTTAACCAACCCTGAACAAGAACACTAAAACGACTCCTTTTCGCCGCCTGTCCTCTGCCACTGTCCCTTTTTTATCCAGAAGTCTTTCACAGGTCCTCCATCGGATAATGGAATTAAAATAAAGATCAGAGTGATAAGGGCTGACAAGCCTATCGCCACCTGGGGAAGGTGAGGCACGAGTTTTAATGCTTTTTTGTACCCTTCCCCCCCCCATCCCCCAAGCGAAAAGGGAACCGTTCCTGCCCCAAGAATATGCCCTCTATTCCGCATCTACTCGCGATTTTGATCTCATCGTGATTGCGGTTGATTGCTAACTCATTGGGTGGGGGGGGCAAATTGCATTCATTTTTGTCCATTGCAAATGGTGGGTTTATTCCTGGGCCGTTGTTATTCATTTTCCGGTTTACTTTGTGCCTCGTGCCCCGCGAGTTGTGTCCGAGGTAAGCCTAAATTCATATCACGAACGCGAGACAATCCATTGGATTTTACCTACTGTTTCTCATTAACAAGTCGAGTTATTTGAGCAGCTTGGACATTTGTATATAGTGTTCCCGAATTAACTATCTATTCCAATAAAATTGAGCAATTGTTTAGAAAACTAACACAATTTTATGTTAATACTTAATTATGATACAAAAACAAAAGACCCGGTCTCATTGGAGCCAGCATCCCCCATCCCACCCACACACTTTTTCCCGATGGAGATCGGCATGTCGGCCCAATGGCCTCTGCTATAGGTCATATACCGATTGATTACAGGTTAGGATCCCAGATACCCGGAGATGATTATTTGGAGGACCATGCAGATGTAGAAATGGTCCCGGAAGTGCCCCGCTCCAGATGGCAGGCGAATAATGATTCGGTGGGGCACTTCCTCATGCCAAATTCCCCTGTTTAGGATCCTCGTCGGGTGGCAAGAACTCTCGAAGTCTCACGAGGAGAGGAGAGATATTAACCTCAAGGTGAGGCCATAGTGTCAGCCAAATCCTTCCCCATTTCGAGGGAAGGCTAGGACTGAGGCTGGCTTGTTCTGCCTCGGGGTCCCTTTCTGTGTGAGCTGAGAAAAGGTAAGTTGAGTAGAGCCTCGATGACATCGTGGATCAGCATCGAGAGACTATCCGGCGTTTTCGAGCCCGCTGACTTCAAACGAATCATTCTTTCAGTCCACTGATGGGATTATGTTGGTCTAGGTCACAAGTTCCACCAGAGAGTGGCTCTATCAGGGTAAATGAGAGTGAACCAAAGGTCATCCGTTTCTCGGACGGGACCCTTCTGGTGAATGCGGCGAACCTGCCTTGTGTATTCATTATTAATTTGTATGGGAAAGGGAATGAAAATAAAATTAGAAAACAAATTATAAACATTATAAAAGTATAAAAGAATAAAAATTTATACTTTCAATAGATAATTAATTCAGAGACACCCTTATATTCTTTACCAATTTTTTTTATTTTGGTATCAATTCTTTTCTCTTCTGACCTAAATCAATCCTTAAAACTTATATAGGTCGTTGGTTACCTCTTTCAAAACTTCAGCATCAACTCCATTCATTCCATTTGCCGGGTATTGCAAAAAGTCCTGTTACACTCGTTACATGCTCTCTCAGCAAAAGACACAATGACAGTTTTGATGCTATCAGACACATTTTAATTGTTTTAAGACATAAATATGTTTAAATTGTAATATTAATCAATGTGGCTACTCTCGGCAGAGGGCACGCACTCCAGGCGAGACCTGATGGCTGCGCACACGTTTTGGATGAAGTGTTTCTTTATGCTGGATTACTGTTGCCTGCTATTGTCGGTATGGGACGAGTTACTGGCCGTGGACACGTAGTGGACTTTGGAGATGCCCTGGTAGAAGCTTACCACGTGGTCGTTCTGATTGTTGATGACCGAAACGACCTTGAAGGGCTTTTGTATCAGAAAAAAAACTAGAATTCGATTGTCATTATTCTTCCAGTCGTTGATAAGGTAATGACAGTGTTTCTGACGTTGTTCTCGCGTACGGGCGGTGAACAGAAGACTTTCCACCCACTTTAAGCTCTTGCCGCCCTCCTCCTTGACGGCCCTGGACACCGTTGTCACTGAGATGTACTTCCTCTTCGCTAACGCAGTCATTTTGAGCTTCAGAGCACTTTCGAAGGCCTTTCTCACAGCCAAACGATTGACTACTTGAGGTATGCGTTAAAGAATTCAATCTTTAAGGTCTTCCCCTTTCCTGCGCTTCTGCGCGACTCTGTGAACGGTCACTAAGCTTACGCCGAGCCACTTAGCGATCTTGGACTAGTTGTGGCCCGCTCTCAAATGAGCAGAGATCTCGATTCTTTTCACTTCCATCTCAACACACCTACACACAATGGAAAGGTGTTTTAATGGCACGTGCTAAAAATGTAGAACTTTAACTTTGACGGGATTTTTCTATCACACACGTACACCTCTCGAAATATGAAAAAAAACTAGCGCAACAGAACTTTTGCAAAACCCGGTCACCTCACAATTGCCAGATCACTAACTTGGGAAATTTTGATTACGTTTTCAAATTTCATCATGGCTAAAAAGGACTTCCCTATAAATTTGGGGATTTTTATTACATTTTTATATTTAATCATGGATATAAGATGATTTTTCACCATAACTTTCTGTATTTTGATTAGGTTTGAAATATAATCATGGTTACAAATTATTTTATCATAACTTTCTTTATTTTGATTACGTTTGCAAATTTCATTATGGCTGTAAGCGATTTCCCCATAATTGTATATTATATAATAAAAACTATTTATTATTTTTGTAATTATATTACTAATATGCACTTTTGCATCGGCCGCTTGTGTACCGGTCTATTTCTCACCCATTATTTAACTAACGTTTTGACAACAACCTTCAACTATTTTTGGCCAACTCAACAATGAACTTAAAATTTGCACTTTAAATGTGCTTCCGTCACTTTATTTTTTATTCTTACCCTGTATGTGAGGTTGGAGAATATACCTATAATCTTCCAGCACGTGTCGTAAAACGCCGCGGGCCGGCAACTGCATAAACACATTGGCATTGATGCGCGTTGATTCAACTGAAAGGGCGAATTGTGCGAGTGAAGAATTACATCAAGAACCTCCGTATTTCTGTTGAATTATATACATATCCGTTGATACACCACTTAAAATGCTAATATTAAATGGGATTAAAAATACAAATATATCCCAAAAGATGTAAGAGCATTTAATTTAAAAGGTGTGAATTTGGTTTTGTCAATCTTTACTGACGTCAGCAAGGCCAATATGCGGAAATTTTATTTTATTATTATAATTTTTCAAGTTTCGCCAGGGATTTTATTAAACCTTCTTGAACATAAACGGAAAGTGAGTGTTCTACGAAGCAGGCATGCTCTCCTGCTGCCTACAAGCCCATATGCCCTTTCTTCCTCTAGCCTCTAGTCGATAGCATGCCCTATGCTCTACTCGATGCTATTCGGAATGCAAAATAGCAGAAGCGATCTTTCCAAAGGCTTTTTATGGTATCTCGTGTCGGTGATACTGAGGCGGCTGATGCCTCCGTGGCCCGCACCCTTGTCGCTAACTCCCCAGTGGCCTTGTGAAATCTACCCTGCTATATCAACTCTGATCAAATAAACACACACAAACTGTTTCAACGTATACAAATCTTTGCACCCCAGGTTCGTCTCTACCGGGGAAGCTTCACGTGTGCAACCTCTCGTGTTCAGAAAACTGAATTGGCTACCCATCCAATCCAGCATTGCTTACCACGTCGTCCTCCTTAGCTATAATATCTTAAATGCACGGTACCTTCTTTTCTGTCTTCCTCACTAAACATACTCCACCCCTGGGGACTTTACCTTTCGTCTCCGTTCCCTTACTACTTCATTTAGTCGGGTGGTCTGCGTGGGTAATAGTGCTCTCTCGAATTGTGCTCTCAGATTGTGAAACGGTGTCCTCTTTCTCTACGTTCCTCTCACCCCTCATCCATCGCTGCCTTTATACGTCCTCTGGGGCAAACCTCTTCTCTCAAGCCCTTTCTTATTAGATAGACAAGCGCTTTCTGAAGGTCCATGGCCTTGAAAACCCTCATACAAAGATGGTCTGTATTGTTGCTAATATTACTATTACAATATTTCCTCAATAGATATAATTACACATTGAACATCTACTGGAAGCGAGTGTATTTTGTTTCCAATAAAATGATTCACCATTTGATGAGAGTGAAAATAAACCTTAAAGACAAAAAGGACAAATTAGTAAGGAGATGATGAGTATACTGACGAGTGAAGGGTAAAATTTCTTAGTATTTAGTGCAGTGAAGCGGGAAAATAAAGGAAACCTGATGAGAATATCTTGATTGGAAAACGTGTGGAAAAGGGAGTGGGAAAATGGGCAGCGGTTTTCTCCAACCGCTTTCCCGAGTGCGAGAGACAAAATGATAAACGGAAATGAGAAACAAACGAAAACACTGAGCTTCTTAACCCTTTGTCTGTCCCGTGCATCACATGTAATGCACGAGAGATATTTCCCAGGCATACATGTGTTTTCATTGTATGAGATGCATTCTATGATCACATATTACCCACCCACAAAAAACAAATAAACCTACTATAACCAAAAACCTGAAAACAACCACAGACGTTCTGAGAATACCTATGAAAATGCTTTGAAAAGGCAAAGGGTTAAACAAACGATTCTATTTCAGGTCGGGGAAAGTAGTCAGTATAAGAAAATAATTATAAATTTGCTCTCCCTATGACAGTATTAACATCTAGAAGCGTAGTGTATACACCCATGAAGTGATTGAAACAAATTTACTTCACTACAGAACTCATTTTGAGGCTTTCCTACATCTCTTTTATCACTAATGTGAGGAGACCTTTAAGCTTCTTAAATAGTGCACCAAGTTTTGGAAAAGCATATGACCTAGGTTTTTTTTATAGTACACATGAACATAATTAAAGTGAATCTATTATAACGAGGGGATACCAAACTGTGAAAACTTAGTTTCTTATGGGGTAAATCTATTGTTTGCAGGGGTAACAATCTTCGAAGGCAGTCTTTGTTGAATGAGAAAAAGAAACACCTCTTCTCATGTTGCTTTTTGGTATTTAATTATGACAGCTTTAATTAGAATGATTTTGATTCCATTAGTAGTCGAAACTTTGCATAAAATAAGAATTTTAATCAAGTTTGAAGTTTATATTCATTTAGAAGATTACGAACAAGCAAAGACCTTAACATCCACTCAAAGCTAGTTCAAGGGAAGGGAAAAGTGACATTCAGAGGTGAAGGATTGTTAAAAAGAAAAGATATGCAAAATAAATTAGTTTAACATCTTTTTTAAGTATTACTTAAAAAGTAATATTCATCTATTCTATTTTTGAACCTATTTACTGAAGTCCATTAACTACATGGATTGGCAAACTGTTCCATGTTTGTGTTATTTTATAAGAAAAGAAATTTTGTGCTTATTGCAGTGATAAATCTTTTGTTTACTTGCTGGACATCATTATTTCTAGTGGCCGTTCGGCTATCTAACTCAAATAATGATTCCTAATTTATACTTATGTAACTCAGAAGAACAAGAGTTACCTCGTATAAACAGGACAGAATGATTAAGTACCTAACTTACTTTCAAATATTATATAACTAAATTCACCTTGGTATATCACGATGGTAAAATCACTCATTGTTTTTAATTTACATTTATTTAAAGGTAAAAAAAGTGTAAAAAAAATAAAAATACTTGAATAGTGTCGAAAATATTTTAAATATGGGAGAAAAAGTTAACAATAGAGAATTGCAAAATGTTGCCAGGCGACTGGAGGATTCCAGGTTTAAGTACATTCATGATAAGATTTTTTTTAAATTATTAACAATGTCGTAGAATGGACTCTCGAAGATATACCATATATAACTATTCGTTGAGGGAACTTCTTTAATTATCTTTAGAGTGCATGATTGTTTGGCGGGCCGATATTATGTATCTTCGATATGCTTAAGAAGTGGAACTGAGCTAGAGGATAAAAATATTGCTATCATTAATAACTATCAACAAACACAAGACGGAAAATATTGACATAAATAGAGAATGGGAAGGGTCGTGGGGGCTCGGGCTAATCCGAGGATTAAAGGATTCAAAAAGGTAAAACAAATATAGAGTTAAAAGGATGGGATGGTTCGCTAAACCATTTAAAGCACAGGATAGAATTGACAAAAGGGTTCAATACTCAAAGGTGACGTTTGGCTTACGTAACTTTATACTAGTGGTGCAGTGGAAGGCGACGTGAAGGAATTTTCGGTCCGCTGGCGAGTTCCAGCCGAAGACGGGGGGAATAAGATGATCCTGATGTGGCGTCTAGGGAATGAGAACAGTTTCTCGACGAACGGCTTAAAGAACAATGGCTGTTCTACGTTGTTCTCTTCCGAACAACAGGGGAAGGGGTGAAAACCGTAACTTGTCTACGGGCTTAAAGAACAATGGCTGTTCTACGTTGTTCTCTTCCGAACAACGGGGGAAGGGTGAGAACCGTTTCTTGTCAACGGGGCTCGAACGAACAATGGCTCTTCTAACGTTGTTTTCTTTCTGAACAACGAGAGGGAAGCCTTGAGGACTTGGCGTCACGAAAGGCTCGAACCTTGGCACTCGAGGGATATTGTCCTCCTTCTGGACAAGTGATGGTGAATCTCGAGGTCGAGGTCCCTTGGCGCACAAAGTGAGAGAGGGTCGTGGTGATGTTTCGCGACGAAAATCTGGATGTCCAATCTGATCTCAAGTGGTAAAGTTTCCATCTAAATAGTCGAGACACTCCATTGGCGTGGGGGACAATGGAGTGGGAGCTTCGAGGGAATGCACAGCCGAGGCTGGGAACAATGCCTTATCTGCCCATAAGCCTAACTCAATCTGGCGAGGTCATGGTATGGGGGCGAACGGGGGGACGATAACCTCCTTGTTTAAACATTGACATCCGGTGGCTGCGATAAGACGCCAAGCTTCGAAGCGAAGATGCACGTAGGAGCATCGTGGTTTTAAATAATATGTGATAGGAGTTGAAACTAACGCTGCCTCAAGCCGTTCTATCACACCCCTGCATTCCGGGGGGAAGTTGTCACTTTTAAAAAAAAGAGAGAAGGGACAACGATAGAGCTCCGTTGTGGAGAACTCGTTTTCTTGTACCAACCGTACCTTCCTGCACCTAACTCGTATTACCTCAATACATATGATTATTTTGATCTTTTGATTATAAGGGAAAATAACCTTTAATACAAACTTTTAAAAAAGGCATGGAACATTGAAATGATATAAAATTAGTACATACGGGACAAAATAATTTATACGTAAATTAATGGGTACAAAAATATATATACATACAAAAAAATTAGACATTGAGCGTTACAAAATTCAGACATATACATTAACTAATTATATTACAAGAGAATCTTAATTTAAGTCGTACAAGACGGTATATACCTTGTGATAGAACGAGTTCAGAGCTGCATTCATTTCAACTTCTATCACATTTTATTTAAAACCATGAGGCTACCCACGTGCATCTTCGATTCGAGGCTTGGAGTCTTATCAACAGCTACCGGACGCCAATGTTTAAACAAGGAGGTTATCGTCCCCCCCGTTTGCCCCCATACGCCGACCTCGCCAGATCGAGTTAGGCTTATGGGCAGATAAGGCATTGTTCCCCGGCTCGGCTGTGCGTTCCCTCGAAGCTTCCACCCCATTCTCCCCCACGCCAAGGAGATGTCCTGGCTATTTATATGGAAACTTTACCACTAAGATCAGATTGGAGATCCAGATTTTCGTCGCGAAACATCACCACGACCCTCTCTCCCTTTGTGCGCCAAGGGACCTCGACCTCGAGATTCACCATCACTTGTCCAGAAGGAGGACAATATTCCTTGAGTGCCAAAGGTTCGAGCCTTTCCGACGTCAAGTCCCCAAGGCTTCCCCCCCCTGTTGTTCAAAGGAGAACAGCATTAGAACAGCCATTGTTCGTTTTGAGCCCTTCGCCAAGAAACGGTTCTCATCCCCCCCCTGTTGTTCAAGGAGAACAGCATTAGAACAGCCATTGTTCGTTTTGAGCCCTTCGCCAAGAAACGGTTCTCACCCCCCCTGTTGTTCAAAGGAGAACAACATTAGAACAGCCATTGTTCTTGAGCCCGTAGACAAGAGACGGTTCTCATCCCCCCTTTGTTCAGAAGAGAACAACCTAGAACAGCCATTGTTCGTCAAGCCGTTCGTCGAGTAACGGTTCTCCTTTCCAAGACGCCACGTCAGGATCCTTTTATCCCCCCCCCCTTCGGCTGGAACTCGCCAGCGGACCGAATATTCCTTCAAGTACCTTCCACTGCACCCTAATGAAGTTACGTAAGCCAAGCGTCACCTTTTGAGTATTGATCCCTTATTTGTCAATTCTATCCTGTGCTTTAAATGGTTTATCGAACCATCCCATCTCTTTAACTCCATATTTGTTTTACCTTTTTTTGATCCCTTAAATCCTTGGATTAGCCCGAGTCTCCACGACCCTTTCCATTCTGTTTGTCAATATTTTCCGTTTTTGTGTTTGCTGATAGTTATTATTAATAAAACTCTATTTTATTAATGATAGCAATATTATTATCCTTGAGCTCAGTTCCACTTCTTAAGCATTTTGAAGATACATAATATCGGCCGCCAGACAGTAAAAACGCACTCTAGAGATAATTAAGGAAGTTCCCTCAACGAATAGTGATATATAGTATATCGTCGGGAGTCATTCTACGACATACCTACATGGAGATACTAATTCTATGAATACAATTACTCTACGCTATTCAGAAACGCATTCCTACTGAGTGCGTCAGCGACCTGGTTATCGGAACCTTCTATATAATATATTTTAAATTGATACTCGTGCAAGAGTAAACTCCAGCGCATGATGCGGCCGTTGGAGTGTCGCACATTCCTAATATAGGCTAACGGACGGTGGTCGGTTCCTATCTGAAATTCTTTACCTATCAAGTACATCTTGAATTTGTCTATGACCCAGATAATTGATAGAGCTTCCTTTTCTATAGTGGCATATCTCTTTTCGCGTGGTAATAATTGACGACTAGCATATGCAACTGGATGACTCGTTCCGTCATCCTCGTATTGAAGGAGTACACCTCCAATGCCCTCGTTGCTCACGTTGGTCTTAATCCCAAAGGATTTTTCCGGGTTGGGCAACTTTAAAATGGGTGCAGAAATGAACTTACTTTTGAGCTGATTAAAATGGGAAACAGCGACATCATTCCAACGTAAACGATCGGGGAAATTCTTTTTTTGAAGGGGGCTGAGGGGGGCCGAAATTGCAGCGAAATTCGGAACAAATCGCTGAAGGTGAGAAGCTGATCCTAGGAATGATCTTAATTGCTTCTTTGTAATCGGGAGGGGCATGTCGGCGATTGCCTTAATCTTTTTCTCTTGGGGACCCAACTGGCTTTGTTTTATTTTGAAACCCAAATATTTGATGGTTTCGTGGGCAAAATGGTATTTGCTGGGGCCAATGGTGAGGCCATTTTCGCGCAGTCGCTCGAAAAGAGCTAATAGGGTGGTTAAATGGTGACTCCATTCAAATAGTTCTTGTAGCTGACTCTTTTGATGTGGTGTCAGCTGCGCGTCAATATCCAGGTCAGAGGGTTCCAAAGACTCGCCTGGTAGGGAGGGAGGAGGGTAATCGGCATCAGGTTGGGGGCACACTATCTGTATTACATTAAGAGACTCTGCGGGGTAATCTTCTTCAAGCGCCGATGTTTCGTCCAGTTCTACGAAGGTATCTCCATGGGCGCGTTGGTGGTTCTTTTTTTCTTGGGGTCCACGGACAGTCTCCGTGTCCTTGTCTTGGGCCTTATCGCCTAAGGGTGTTAGTAATTCACACTCCTTTGTGCCGTCCTAAAGTCCTGGTTTGGGGTCTCCGAGAAATCGGACGGTATCGGGGTTCTGATGGGGACGGGCTCCTGGGCTTCTGTCTTAGCTCGGCCTCGAGGAAGGGCGGCCTTGAGACACAGGGTCGGAACTTACTTGGGGGCTCTGTCCGATAAGTACGGAACAGAATTGTATGGGTGCTGAAATGATTTCAGCCCAGCCATCCTAATATTGACACTGCAGGTAACATCTAACGACGGGGAATTGGTTCGCCCGCCCAAGTTAGTCATGTACCACCGCAAATTTTTCGTGGTTAGGGTCCACTGGGGGGGAGGAGTTCGTCGGACACGATGAAACACGTACATCCTGTGTCCCTGACGAGAGTCGATACTCGGCAGCCGTTCACGCTGCCCTCCTTAAATTTCAAAGTTCCCGATGAACTTTTATCAAAAATAAAATTTACCTGGTGGCCTGACGGAGGGGGAGAAGTTTCTGCTTGGGTCTGCACCACCGGGGAAGCCGGGGTTGCATTAATCTGGTGAACTTGGTGGGCTGGTTTGCTTTTAAGCCTAGAATTTTGGGGGCAATTCCAGCTCATGTGGTTTTCTACACCACAGGTGAAGCATATGATTGGTCGCTTCGAGAAGAGAGATGGAGGAGAAATCTTAACGGGAGGTTTGGAGTCCCGTTGTTGGTTTTGGGGAAAGAAGTTTTGGGGTTTTACGGGGCTTGGAAACTTCGTCGGCTTTCCTGTGAAGGGGCACGAATCCTTCCTTCTTTCCTTGTAGGGGGATTGGTGAGAAGTTCGATTCTCCTTTGGGTATAAATTATGGCTTGCGG
The DNA here is from genome assembly GCA_963969495.1 of Ceratothoa steindachneri. Lineage (NCBI taxonomy): Eukaryota > Metazoa > Arthropoda > Malacostraca > Isopoda > Cymothoidae > Ceratothoa > Ceratothoa steindachneri. The sequence continues at coordinate 23,763,638 of OZ018328.1, read as the reverse complement.
CATAGACATCCGCTTCTTCGGTACATTCTTTAAAGGTCTGGCACCGACGATCCTTGACGAACGCGCGGATCTCCGTCGGGAGAGACGCCAAAAATTGATCTCGCAACACGAAGTCTGTTAAGGACTCGTAGTTCGGATCAACCTTTGAGGATTCTAACCAAAATTTAAAATTCCTCTGAAGAATGTATCCGAATTGACGGAACGTCTGTCCGGGTTTAATACGACCTCCTCGAAATTCTTGGCGGTAGAAATCGGGAGTCATATTATGAGCGGCCAATAACTCAGCTTTTAAGGTGCTGTAGTTAATTGTACACTCAGATGGTAAAGATATAAAAATTTCGCGCAATTTTCAATTTAACAGGGGCAGTAATCTGGCTACACCTTCAGCCTCCAGATCCATGTTATTGATTTCGAGGATCTTTTCGAAGTGGGCTAAAAATGCTCCGAAATCCTTTCCATCCTTGAAATTGGGGAGCTTTAGGGAGAGATTGGGGATGGGGGGCTTCGGAACGGGAACTGGCGGACTGTATCTCTGCTTCAACACGAGCTAATTCAATCTGATGGTGAAGCTCAGCTTGTCTTCTCCGTTCCTCTTTTTCTTCTCGTTGAAATTCTCTTTCTCTTTTTTCTCGTTGGATTTCTCTTTCTCTTTCTTCTCGTTGGATTACTCTTTCTCTTTCGTGTTCTTCTCGTTGGATTTCTCTTTCTCTTTATTCTCGTTGGATTTTTCTTCCTCCTTCTTTTTCTTTTTCTTCACGCTTTTTTCTTTGCTCCTCTTGAACGTACTCAATTAGTTCTTTTCCGGAAAGTCCCAAGGACTCTCCTTGCGCTTTAAAGATTTCGAACTGAGTCATCTTTGCACTTGGGGGCGCAATAGTCAACCAACTAAAATTCCTTGCAACAAGAATTATGGCTTCTAGAGAATTAGCCTACCTAAATATGGGCACTGACTTATTCATACTTGGTTTCTCAATCAAAATACCCACTGACTAAAATCACAAAAAAAAACACAAACAAATTATTATAACAGTTCCTTAAACTACTCTAGCTTCTTAAGTTTAAAAAAAAGGAGATAGCAATCGTTAAAACAAAAGGGAACTACTATACTCTATTATTATAACGAATAACACTATGCTTTACTCGACTGAGACCAGTGTTTGCAAAGATATAGCGTTAAACCTTACACACCTGATACCAAATTTAAATAGTATATATATATATATATATATATATATATATATATATATATATATATATATATATATATATATATATATGTCATAGAATGGACTCTTGACGATATACCATATATAACTATTCGTTGAGGAAACTTCTTTAATTATCTTTAGAGTGCGTGATTGTCTGGCGGGCCGATATTATGTATCTTCGATATGTTTAAGAAGTGGAATTGAGCTCAAGAATAATAATATTGCTATCATTAATAAAATAGAGTTTTATTAATAATAACTATCAACAAACACAAGACGGAAAATATTGACATAATCAGGGAATGAAAAGGGTCGTGGGGGCTCAGGCTAATCCGAGGATTAAAGGATTCAAAAAGGTAAAACAAATATAGAGTTAAAGGGATGAGATGGTTCGCTAAACCATTTATAGCACAGGATAGAATTGACAAAAGGGTTCAATACTCAAAGGTGACGTTTGGCTTACGTAACTTTATACTAGTGGTGCAGTGGAAGGCGACGTGAAGGAATTTTCGGTCCGCTGGCGAGTTCCAGCCGAAGACGGGAGGAATGAGATGATCCTGACGTGGCGTCTAGGGAATGAGAACCGTTTCTCGACGAACGGCTTGAAGAACAATGGCTGTTCTACGTTGTTCTCTTCCGAACAACAGGGGGGAGTGAGAACCGTCTCTTGTCTACGGGCTTAAGATTAATGGCTGTTCTAATGTTGTTCTCTTCTTGAACAACAAGGGGGAAGGGTGAGAACCGTTTCTTGGCGAATGGATTCAAAATAACAATGGCTGTTCTACGTTGTTCTCTTCCAAACAACGGGGGAAGGGTGAGAACCGTTACTTGGCGAACAGACTCAAAAGAACAATGGCTGTTCTACGTTGTTCTCTTCCGAACAACGGGGGAAGGGTGAGAACCGTTTCTTGTCAACGGGGCTCGAACGAACAATGGCTCTTCTAACGTTGTTCTCTTTCTGAACAACGAGGGGGAAGCCTTGAGGACTTGGCGTCACGAAAGGCTCGAACCTTGGCACTCGAGGGATATTGTCCTCCTTCTGGACAAGTGATGGTGAATCTCGAGGTCGAGGTCCCTTGGCGCACAAAGTGAGAGATGGTCGTGGTGATGTTTCGCGACGAAAATTTGGATCTCCAATCTGATCTTAGTGGTAAAGTTTCCATCTAAATAGTCGAGACACTCCCTTGGCGTGGGGGACAATGGAGTGGGAGCTTCGAGGGAATGCACAGCCGAGGCTGGGAACAATGCCTTATCTGCCCATAAGCCTAACTCAATCTGGTGAGGTCGGCGTATGGGGGCGAACGGGGGGACGATAACCTCCTTGTTTAAACATTGACATCCAGTGGCTGCGATAAGACGCCAAGCTTCGAAGCGAAGATGCACGTGGGAGCATCGTGGTTTTAAATAATATGTGATAGGAGTTGAAACTAACGCTGCCTCAACTCGTTCTATCACAAACATAATATGAATAATGTTTTATTGCAATGAGAGTCCCCTGAGTAAAATTTGTCATGCAATAACGGGGCAAATTTCTAACTGTTTCGCTATGAAAACAATCCTTCGTTCAGATGCCTGTGCTTCGAAATGGTTAGCCAATTTACCCTCTCATTCATTACAATTCGACCCACAATTAAGTGAATTCTCTCCAAAAATTAGATATTTTTCTTCTCAGTTGTCATTACAAGAAAAAGTTAGGCCTAACTACTGATATGGTGATGGAGTAAGTGATGAAGTGTGTGGTAGGTATCATAGGGCTGAAATAGGTTTGAGGTTTGTTCTAGGATGAGGGCATCTCGAGCATTCTTCGCCTTCTTCTTTGTTTTTTCGTCTCCTTCGAAATTTGTGTTGACCGTCCAAGACGGTCAAATTCTTCCCAGGGTTTATTTATATTATATTATTTTTATTTGTTTTGTTCCTCTGTCGCGGATTTCAAGCTTTTCAAGTCATTTGATTTGCCAGGATTGAAATTTCCTGGGGATCATTAATTAGGAATGGTGTTCTAAAGGGTCATTGTCCAGGATTGATAAAAATTTTCTCAAATATCGCTAATATCCTCTAATATTTTATGAACCCAAAAAATTGGTTTGATACCTTATTAATAATACTCTAGGGAGTAAATTACTCAATTTAATACCCAATGAAAAATTAAGGTAATAAGTTTAAGTATTAAAATACTGACCACGCCTCTGTAACTCAGTTATTAGGCAATTATAATGAAATTACAAAATCTTTGAAAACCAAAAATAATTAATATTTCTATTAAAAGTTAAATAGACCTGAAAATGCAGAAAAGCACTGAAAAATATATTGAAGATGTAAAGGTTACCACTAATACTAGCCTAAGTGTATCAACCTCGCAAAATTTCAAAAATTAAACCTATGAACCATTCAAACTTTGTACAGGACAACAACTTGCTAACCAGCCAAACCTTTGGAGTAGAGTAGATCCATTTTGAACAATTGAAAGTTATGGGTGTACACTACTATAGTACTGTTTGTGCAGCCATCAATGCCGATTCCGACACTACTCAGATTAATTTACACATCACAAATCAAAATTACAACAACAAGAAATTCAAAAGCTTAATTGTGTTATTATTACCTACTCCTACTGTTATAGTCTATGGTAGTAGAAAATGCTCTTTAATTAAATGTATGCTACTAGACCTCTGGTCTCAATCATCTTACATTAGTAAACAAATTTAACAAAAGTTTGGGTGAGAAAATTTGGCCTCAAGTAAATATAAAATACAAACTTAGAAGCGACAATTCACTCAAGAATATGAAATAACCCAAATTGATAACCCTGTAACTGGTTGAATAAGGTAACAGGGAATTTTATAGTTAATCTAGCCTTTAATCCTAATTGTAAAACACTTGGTATTAAACGAGCTGTTAATAATCTCATAGGAAATAACTGTAGTCTAGCTTATTCACTTTATTATACGTTATTATAGGTTAAACATAAGTTCTGATTTAATACACCATTTGAGCCTCAAAACTGTTAAAATAGGAGAGGCAACTTGCTATAAGGTTCAAAATGGCAAATTAAGACCATAAACCCCTCAAATAATGAAGTTTCTAATGCCTATCATAGTTAAATTAATTATAATAATTCTCAAACCGTACAAATTTCTTATATTACAATTATCATACTTCACAAACTTTTCAAACTACACAAATATCTCAAATGACTCAAACAAACCAAATAAATCAAACAACCAGAACAGATCAAATTCATCAAATAGATCAACATATTTCTTCACACACAACACAAATTTTTCAAATTCTTCAAAATTATTAGAACTACCAAAATTCTCAGCCCTAATAAAATTAATAAATACCTCAACATTTACAATTGCCACAAAACTCAAAATCATGACTTGCAAAATTCTCAACCCTTTGATACTCGCAAAGTATGCCTAGTAAAATAGTAAATTTAATCCTGAATCTAATAGATTCCTATTTCAACCCTCTATCCATTTCTAAGGGTAAAAGTGAGATCTGACGTAGCTAGCGACCGCTGGCAACCCCATGTTCAGCGAAACCTGGCAACTTCATGCCATTAGTGGCCTATTCATTCTTGCACTCATGGGAGATAAAAATTATTGTCATTCACGCAACTCTCTCACTCGGCTGGCACCATTGCTCCACTACAAGTGCCAGCCTTTACATCAACATCCACGAAAGCTCTCTAACCATGCAGGCTGCAAGTCTCCTGACATGAGACAACCAAGAAAGAAAACTTGTTAATAAAGACAAATAGTGAGCCTGTTTGCTTAACTTGCTTAACCAACTGCTCCCGATAGATCTTCAAATAGAAAATAAGTTTAAAATTGAAAACCTTGGTATTAGACATAATGACACCTCATACTCAGATAAACTAAGTACAGAAAAAATAATTAACAAATAGAATTTAAATATATGTATACCTCATAAGAACTCCTTTTAAAGATGAAATGACGTAAGCCTCTATCAATTATGATATAGCTCTTGACACTATGAGACATGTTGAAAGATCTCCGAAACAACAAAATATTTATGAGCAATAATCTGGTCATCAAACAACAGTTGCACTCAGGAATTATTGGAAAGTAGACTTAAAAGATTTAAACAATGACCTTGATGGATATGTTTTTATTCCTTATCATCCAGTTATTAGAACCCAAATCGGATCACTACTAAAATTATACGTTTTTAACTGTAGTCTAAGGAGAGATGGCAATTCCTTGTCGTTAAATCAGGCCTGCTCTGAAGGAATAGACTTAATAATAATAGGTATTTATAATGCGCCCTTCAGGGTTGTTAGCCCTCCCAGAGCGCAGGTTGTGTATCAAGTGTAGAGAAAGTTTACAGGGGAGAGAAAGCGATCAAGAGCTTTGAGAATGGGATTGATTGTCGGGGTAATCAAAGACGCTCACACAACAACCTGTCCCTGAAGCCAATGAGTAAGAAAAAGAAAGACACGAGAATGGAAAAGAAGAAAGAATAATAGAATGAAACAAATAGAGGTGAGGAATAAGGAGAGAGTAAAAGAAAGAAATAGATAAAGAATTAAGAAGAAGTAAGGAAATAAATAGACAGATTTATAATAGGTGGATGGTTGGGTAGTTGGGGTAATGGATATCAGCCTTATCTCCTTAGTGTTAAAATTTAGGCAAATAAGTTTTTGCTTCCTGTAGAAAGAGAGTGATTATGTGATAGTTTATGGGTTTTTTACCAACCCTTTTGGGGTGAAGTGTAGTCCCTTCATCTTAAACCATATACTTAAATATAATTAAACATATAGGAAGAATCAGAAACTATCAAAGTCTTAAAAGTCTTTTTATGTTGACAAGATCCTTTATTCAACGTTACATAAAAATTTGCTTTCTTTACTTTATGAGGAAAGTCAAGAATTTGTCAAAGGTCAGTTCATTCTTAGAGGATGGGACACCAATAAATCTGAATTAAAAAAAAATGAATTGGTTTCAGATGAAACAATTGTTAAACACAACAGGTTACTAGTATTGTCCTTAAAGTGACTTGAGGTGATCTGAATTTAGACTTAAGACAGATAGAATAAATCCAAACATTAAATTATCCTAAAACTGCTTTTAAATTCCCCTAAATAAATTTATTTTTCCCCGAATAACTTTTAATCGTCACTCTTCAGATTAGTTTCCATTAAACATATTGTGTAATGAGAACACAACTTGCTATAAATTTTGCTTCTATGCTACAATAGAATCTAAGTCTTCTAATTTAGTTTTCTAAGAACAAAATCGCTTCAGAAGACAAAACTGTCCCACAAAATTAACTTTTGTCAGTCCTTCTTACTTTAAAATCTTTTTCACTTATTTTAGAATCAGTTAATAGTTCCCAAATGAAGATTAACATATAAATTAATGCTAAAATTTTACTAGAATTGGTATGGAAGGATGACTCTGTTAAAAATAAGTTTCAAATATGCTAACCTCAAAATAATGTAGCTGATATACTTACCGAAGGGATCACTTTTTTTTGTTCGAAAGTAAACTGGAATTATGGATTTATGGTTAAACATGACAAGAAACTTCTTCAGAATGTCCAAAAAGCTATAGTAGCAACAACATTCAGACAAGTCAAGAAACTCAATAAATGCAGGACGTAAAAAAATCAATTGCGTCAGCTTTGGATATCCTAAAATGACAGATTTCCCTAATAATAGGCTCGAATTGATCAAAACCTTCGCCCATACTGATATAGACTATACTAATCATCTCTTCGGTAATGGATAATAACCATCAGCCTGTTAAAATATACATAATCATCTACAGTTGTTTAAGACAAAGAGATGTACATTTAGATCTTATACCTGGCCTATCATTAGACTCCTTTTTTTAAGACCTTTCAAAGGTTCACAAATCAATATTATACCCTGTCTTCTATTTACAGAGATAATGATACTCATTTTATTGCAAATAAAAACTATTTATATAAGGCCTACACTTCAGCTGACTTTCATCATTTCTTATAGTACCACTCACTTCAACATAAAACTATTTCACCTTTTGCAATTTGGGTAGGAGGGTATCTTTGTAAGGCAAAATTAGTCAAACAATGTCTACATAAACAAACGTTGCAAAAAAAGATTAAACTATTTTCAACTCGTAGCAGTAGTGCTTTCTGGCATTCATAATTGCATAAACAGTGATCGAATTAGAAGCTTAAACGCTTAATGAAATCTTTTAATTACATAGCAACTCAAGACTTGACCTTTATGAGGCTAGGTCATTGTGGATACCTGATTGTGAGTCACCTATTCATGAATGGGTAACTACAAAGTTGAGTCAACAATATAAATTGTTCAATAATTATAACACACTTTGGTACACACAATGGTAATTGTTAATTAAGCCTCGCCAAAAAGGTTAAAAATAGTTAATAGTGTACTAGAAGTAATGTTTTGAGGGCAAGAGGAGGTATCTTGCAACTGAAACGTAGGGGAGCTGCACGCCCTTCCGACCCCAGAGCTCCAAGAGAAACTATTGCTCTCTCATGAGTCGTTTTTTTACACTTTTAAATCTCCCACTATTTTTTTCGCGCCTGCATAGACTCACCAAAGGGTGAAAGAGGGCGTTAAACCTTTTTGAATAAAAAAATATTATAACAGTAAAAATTAATGATTAATTGAATTTCCAAACCCCACTCGTTGAAATATAAAATACCAGGCAATGGCTTCACCACTTCCCCCTAAAGGGGGAGCTTGCGCTTCCCTAATAAGATTAAAATTTAAAATCTAAAAAAATGCAGCCATGGTTAAATTTTCATAAATTTTCTTAACTCCGCCAATTATAATAATTCTAAAAAGGAACTCTAAACTAAATTTCCCCCATTTCAAAATATTACTTTGCTAAAATATAGTCATAGAATAGAAGATATATAAAAATAAATTTTCTGAACTTCACCATTTGTAATTCTTTGGGTTTTAAAAAATCACAAAATTTCGATACTTATATTTATTTCTGAACTTCACCATTTTGTTTTTTGATATTATAAAAGAATTATTAGAAATAACTTTGAGAAAAAAACATAACCAAACTAAGATGAAATTATTATTCAAATACTCAAAAAAATCCCCTTCTTAAATTATAGAGTTAGTAATGATGATGATGATATTTGTATATTTAAAGGAGAGTTTTGAAATTGAATAAGAAAGGACTATTTTCAATTAGCAAGTAACTGCACTTAATAGAAATTCTGTTCAAAACGCACCAAAAGTAGTACACACAAATGTGTAAGCAGGTTTTTTTTAACAACATATCAAATTCTTCTTTAGAACAAGTCAAGTAAGAGAGAAAATGGGTTCAAACTGGTGGCAAAATTAAAATAAACGGAAACTAAATTAAACGATCTCGGTAGGGAGATTCGTTTTAAAAAATGATATAAAGTGAAGTAGGAGGAATGAAAAGAGCGAGAAAGAACGCAACTCTTCGGAATATCTTCTCTGTTGGCCACAGAACTAAGGATAGATAACTAAGAACCAATCCGAACGAGGCCTCAATGTATATATAATATTATGAAATGTCAATAACAAATGTAGCTGACTGACTGACGCGACCACAAAAGATTTATCCTTTGGATCGCGAGTTTCCTTTCAGCGATTATTATTGTAATCAGATACACATCAGATATAATAACTTTTATTTTTGTCAGGGAGGAGGAATCTTATGTAATTGCCGAGAAAAGGCGAGATAATGGCCCTTATGATCATTAACGGGCCGTGGCTTTCTATATAAGATAGTGAGATAATGGCCCTTTTCGAATCACCAACGGGGAGTGACGTTTGTTGGGAAATCAATATCGCGAGGATAAAACTAGACGCTAGTTTGGTTACACAGCGTCAAGAGCTAGGTGGCAGGTGTGCTGTTATTTTACTCCCCCTTCCTTTGCCCTGCTGGCACCACCAGCCCCGATATTCCTCGCAAGGAAACTTAGAATCGGCAGATTTCGTAGCCCGTTAGTATAAAAAAGGAGGGTGGTAGATAGAGCCTTTCGAATAAAAATCTATAAGCAAGCCCACTGTCCTTTCTTATGGTTTAGATCTGGTTTCGCCAAATAGAGGAGCTGCCAAGTGTAGGGCAGGAATGGTCTTTTGCAGTCTTCTTCTATTCTTATGTTCTTATGTTCTTCGATGAAAAACCGGAAGAGACCATTAGGGCTAAGGTAGACCACTCTGAAAAATGATGCCCCTAGGAGAGTGGGTTAAACATGGACAATCACCCGCCCCGCCCCTACCCCAAGAGAATAGGTGAGGTATATATATACGGCGATCTAGAGAAAAGCAGGAGATCGAGTTAGCGATCGAAAAGACGAATACCAGCGTCAGTCCGATGATTCATCTCTTGGTCAATGCTGATCATTAAGAAGCCCCACAAGCGTAACTCAAAGATTGGAATAATCATACATCTACTGTCCCCTTCGTTTATATCGTCAAGTTAAGATACATCACCGAGAACTCTTCTCACTTATCTCGAAGTCAGCTGGGCGTCCGAGTCAGTAACAACATGCCTCGCACCGAGCTGGCTCACCTCCCTCGGGTTTAACTCAGCAAGACGAACAGCTGCACGTCCGATTCCACCTCTCATCTGGACGCACACTTGCCTCACCTCACCTTCAATCCCTCCTCTACTCCACGAGATCCAATGTCAAGTTCATTACTCGTCTGACGTCACTTTGTTAAGGTAAAAAGTGTCCCATTTAATTAGGGTCTTTAATTAACATTCCGTACTAAAGTGAATTTGTGTGCCAACAATCGCGTAGTATTCATTGGTAGTAGTATGTTTTATTTAGACCCTCTTATTATACCCGCTGTAGATTTAAAGTTTGAATATTTCATTTTTTTGTAATTGAATGTATATTTTTGCTCTAGTTGCTTAACTAAATCCTCAAAATGTAGCACATGGCAATAAATATCCTCCCTGGTTAAAGAATCAAATCAAAAATATAAAGATAAATAGAATTACGTCTATACTCGGCCGGATACCACGATATTAATATTTGGTGTCAGGTTTTGGGGATTCTTTGAAGAACTCAATAATAGTTGATTGCGTTGCATCCCTTCAATAGTAATAAATTTGTGCCTAGCGTTCGAGGAAAATTAAACATAATAAGAGGATCAGGTTGGTCTATAACTTTTGGTTAATTGTCTGTGGTTAGCCCGTTAATGTTAGTAATTATTTTTTTGGTGGGTGATATTCTACTTAACAGAAAGTGTGGGTGGTAAGAGTGGGTAGGCTGAGCCCTACTTGTTTCGTGGGTGCATAAGTACCTTTAGCGTACATCGGTGAGTTTTTGACGTACAGACATAGGTAAAATGTTGGCGTTTGAAAGATTCCACCAAGAAGGTAAAACTCTTGGACTAACAGGCCAAGAACTAAGTGCCTACATCCTGCAACAATAAAGGACAGAAAGATAGGAAAAGAATTAAGAAATAAAATTACAGATGCAAGCAGAAAGAGGAAAAAAAGAAGCAGAATAAAGAAAAATGCAGAGAAAAAGAAGAGAACAGGCGCAAGCGGAAAGAGAAAAAAGAAAAATAAAGAGGCACGTAGAACAGGCGCAAGCGGAAAGAGAAAAAAGAAAAATAAAGAGGCACGTAGAACAGGCGCAAGCGGAAAGAGAAGCTGAAGAAAGAAAAATACAGGGGAAAAGAGAACAGGCGCAAGCGGAAAGAGAAGCAGAAGAAAGAAGAATATAGAGGGAAGCAGAAGAGAGAGAACGAATACGCGCATATGAAAGGGAAATGAACAAGGATCAGGTGGAAGTCAATTCCGTTGGATCCCGGTCTGGAGATACCCAGATACCTGTTATGAAAGCCCCATCATATCAAGAAAACGGAGAACTGTGTTTGTACCTGACACATTTCGAGAAAATCTTTGAGTTGAATCATTAGGACATAGAAACAGAGGGAAGGGCCAGATTACTTCCTCTGCTTAATACTCGTCTCCGTGATATATTTATCTCGTTACCATCCGAGGCTTCTGTGGATTATTCTACCCTTAGGTCCGAGCTACTGGCCGCCATTAATCTAAATCCCGAGGAGTATAGGATGAAATTTAGACATGCTAGAATTTAGCCTGGTCAACCATACCGTCAATTTGGCTTTATCCTGCGAAGATATCTCCAATTCTGACTGGATTCAGCACAAGTAGGAAAAGAGTTCGACTCTCTCGTCGACTTCATTCCTAAGGAACAATTATTGTGTACCTTGCCCCAGAGATACGAGCATTCAACAAGGACAGGCGAGCCGCTACCTTCAATGAGTGCGTGGAGAAAGCGGATCTACATGCTTCCAACCACAAAATATATCCACGCGAGTTTAAAAAGAACCAGTTCTTGTCTCCAAAGAAAGGTGGGTATTCCCAGAAACCCCAACAAAAAAACTCCCTAAATTTGTCAAGAACTCCGGACACCCCTAGAAACCCCATAACGTGTTTTAATTGTGGCGCCCCAGGCCACATTAGCTTCAATTGTCCCCAAAATTATAGGCTTAGGTCATCCCCGAGTCAAAAAGTACACAACATCACTACAACTCTTCCCCAAGAATAACCTCCTGCTTCAGCGTCTCCTTCGTCCACATCGAATTCCCCTGACCAACAGGTGAACTTTGTGTTTAATAATAGTTCTCCCGGATGACTAAAGTTCGAAATTAGATCCGTAAATGGTCGCCGAGTCTCAACATTGGTATGCGATACGGGGTGCACCTGTATCGTAGTATCAGATAAATTGATTCCCCCAGTCAGCCCCCAGCACCAGAGGCTCGTGGTCGTCCAGGATTTCTTGGGTAGACCAAACAAGTTCCCCGTCGTGGGATGCCACATCCAGTGTCAGTATTTGACTGGCTGGACCGAGGTAGTGGTAGCGCCTATTAAGTTATGTGCAGTCTTAATAGGCCAGAGCAAGCAGCTCTCTCTAAATCCAGTGGCTCATCTTGTAGTCACAAGGATTCAAGCAACTAGGAGGTCCACGGCTCCGATCCCTTCATCTCCTCGTGAGAACCCTGAAGATGAAGAGCTTAATTCCCGAGCCTTCGCTACTGCCCCGAAAGACTGTCCGACTCTCCCACCCCTGGGGGAGAAGGCAGCGAAAAATGAAATACCCCCCACCGTCGGATAAGGTCTTGTACATTCCCGGGTGTTACGCCCCACGGGTAGTAAAAATCGCACATGATGGATTATTGGCTGGACATTTCAGTCACCCCAAAACCTCCCTAAGTAGTTTTAAATACTTCTTTTGGCCCGGCGCTGCTAAAGAGATCGCCGAATACGGCCATTTATACAAGCTGTACCAGAAGGCCACCGCTAAATGCTGGGTACCGCCGGCTCCCCTACTGAAAACCCGTGTCATTTCCGAACCCTTCTTCAGAATACCTATAGACGTGGTGGGGCCACGCCATACCCCGTCTAGTGAAAGACTCTCTTATATTCTCACTTTAGTACACTGCGCCACTCATTTCCCCGACGCAGTTGCCCTCAGGAAAATGGGCAGTATTTCCTGTGCAGAAGCTCTCATCTCCATTTTTTCCCGAGTCGGCATCCCTAAAGAAATCCTGTCAGATCGAGACCGTCAGTTCACGTCGGAACTAATGGAATACTTAGGCAAGTTACTCCTCAACAAACCCCTCTTTAAAACCCCTTTTCGCCCATCCGCAAGCGTGATGGGGGGGAAATTAAATGGTAACCTTAAGGCAGGGTTAAGAAAGCTCTATCAGTCTCAGTCTTGACAAGGGCATCGGTACCTACTAGTCGCGTCCTGAGAGATCCCTCACGGAACTCTGGGTTTTGGCCCATTTAAATTTTCGTACGCACGTAACGTCCGAGGACCTATAAACATCCTTAAGGAGCTCTTCACTAATCTTCAATTAGATAAAGAAGGAACCATGGAAGCATTATACTCCTGGAAACCTCATTAGGTAGTAGACACAGTGTACGTAGAGTCAGATAACGAGTATCCTCTACCTTCAGTATCATTTCCCCAGGACAAACCGTCCACCGAGTTAGATGTAAACCCCCACCTTTGCCCGCTCATAGATTCCCAATTGTCCGTTCGAGTGAAGGAAAAATTAAGTTCTGCCCCCATCCTCCGACTACCCAAAAGAAGTTTAGAAGCCGAACCGATGCCTGTGGTAAAGGAATCGGGTGTGTCATGGTACAAAATGGAAACGATGATACTTCTGTTCCCATAGCTTATGCCGTAATTTTTGGGATAAAGAAATTCAATTGCTATACAAAAGGTAAAAAATTTAACTTGCAATTCCATCACCAGTCGCTAGCATATTGGCGTAACAGCAAAAACCAGAACGGCAGATTTATGCTAGGAAGTTTATTGGTCATCGAGTACCAATTTAACCTAAACTATATAAAAGACTCTGTGATAGAACGGGTTGAGGCCGCGGTAATTTCAACCACTATCACATGTTATTTAAAACCATGATGCTACCCACGTGCATCTTCGCTTCGAAGCTGGGCACCATCGCAGCCACTTGAGTCAATGTTTAAACAAGGAGCTTTATCTTCCCCCGTTCGCCCCATGCGTCGACCTCGCCAGATTGAGTTAGGCTTATGGGCAGATAAGGCATTGTTCCCAGGCTCGGCTGTGCATTCCCTCGAAGCTCCCACTCCATTGTCCCCCACGCCAAGGAGATGTCCCGGCTATTTATATGGAAACTTTACCACTAAGAGGATTTTGGAGATTCAGATTTTCGCCGCGGAACATCACTACGACCCACTCTCACCTTGTGCGATGAGGGACCTCGACCTCGAGATTCACTATCACTTGTCCAGAAGAAGGACAATATCCCTTGAGTGCCAAGGTTCGAGCCTTTCGTGACGCCAAGTCCACACGGCTTCCCCTGTTGTTCAGAAAGAGAACAACATTAGAACAGCCATTGTTCTTGTGAGCCCGTTGACAAGAAACGGTTCTCACCCCCACCCCCTGTTGTTCAGAAGAGAACAACGTAGAACAGCCATTGTTCTTTTGATCCCGTTCGCCAAGAAACGGTTCTCACCCTTTCCCCTGTTGTTCAGAAAGAGAACAACGTTAGAACAGCCATTGTTCTTTTGAGCCCGTTGACAAGAAACGGTTTCCCCCCCGCCTTCCCTGTTGTTCAGAAGAGAACAACGTAGAACAGCCATTGTTCGTTTGAGCCCGTTCGCCAAGAAACGGTTCTCACCCTTCCCCCTTGTTGTTCGGAAGAGAACAACAAAAGAACAGCCATTAGTCTCGAGCCCGTAGACACTAGATGGTCCTCACCCCCCTGCCCCTGTTGTTCAGAAGAGAACAACGTAGAACAGCCATTGTTCGTTTGAGCCCGTTCGCCAAGAAACGGTTCTCACCCTTCCCCCTTGTTGTTCGGAAGAGAACAACATTAGAACAGCCATTGTTCGCGAGCCCGTAGACAAGAGACGGTTCTCCCCCCCCTGTTGTTCAGAAGAGTACAACGTAGAACAGCAATTGGTCTTCAAGCCGATCGTCAAGAAACGGTTCTCATTCCCAAGACGCCACGTCAGGATCATTTAATCCCCCCCTTCGGCTGGAACTCGCCAGCGGACTGAAAATTCCTTCACGTCGCCTTCCTCTGCACAAGTATAATTACGTAAGCCGAACGTTACCTTTGAGTATTTAACCCTTTTGTCAACTCTATCCTGTGCTTTAAATGGTTTAGCGAACCATCCCCTCCCTTTAACTTTGTATTTGTTTTACCTTTTCAAATCTTTTAATCCTCGGATTAGCTAGATTCCCCACGACCCTTTCCATTCTCTGTTTATGTCAATATTTTCCGTTTTGTGTGTTGTTGATAGTTATTATTGATAAAACTCTATTTTATTAATGATAGCAATATTATTGTCCTTGAGCTCAGTCCCACTTCTTAAGCATATCGACGATACATAATATCGGCCAGCCTAAACATCCACGCACTCTAAAGATAATTAAAGAAGTTCCCTCAACGAATAGTTATATATGGTATATCGTCGAGAGTCCATTCTACGACAGGCTCCGATAAGTATAAAGCCGATAACCTAAGCTGAGCCTCCTCCCCCGAGGATAATTAAACACCCGTTAGTGTTAAAATCATTTTTTTGTGTATATATGTAAAGTGTTAAGGTTTATTCGTGTAAGGAGTTAACTGGAGAAGTACCACTTAATAGTCAATTTCATTTTCTTGTTTTTTATTGTAATCTATGATTTCTTTTGTTGTTAAATTGATTTGTGTGATCCGGGACCGATTGACATCACAAGGTAAGAATTGAAACCATTTGTTTACCTAGTTATGTACGTGCGTGCGTGTACGTACAATGTATGGTTTTGTAGGATGGTTGAGCACAGTAACAGTAGGATTTGGTATTGTATTCCAAGACATGTTTGTTTTGTTTTGTCGTTTATGTTTGTTTGTTCTTTTCACTGGACTTCTCCCCCCCCCCCCATTGCCTTCTTTAGAAGGGAGAAAATGTGGGGAAATCAATATCGCAAGGATAAAACCAGACGCCAGTTCGATTACAAAGCGTCAAGGGTTACGTGGCGTGTGGGCCTTTACGCTACCCCCCCCCCCCCCTCGCCCCTTTTTCCCCGCTAGTACCACCAGTCTCGATATTCCTTGCAACGAAACTTAGAATCGGCAGATTTCGTAGCCCGTTAGTATAAAAAAGGAGGGTGGTAGATAGAGCCTTTCGAATAAAAATCTATAAACAAGCCCACTGTCCCCTTCCTATGGTTTAGATCTAGTTTCGCCAAATAGACGAAATTAAATTATTTCCGACGAAGTGATGCCCCTAGGAGAGAGTGTTAAACATTAGCATCCCCCCTCCCTCTTTTACCCCAAGGGGGTATGTGAGATATATATATACTACGATCTGGAGAAAAGCAGGAGATCGAGTTAGCGATCGAGAAGACGAATACCGGCTCAGTCCGGGCGTTAAGGTGGAACCGAGCGGGAGTTAAGGAGAAGAAGAAGAAATCCCTCCCGAGACTGTTCCTTTTGGTCACATCGAAGAGTAAACCATCGGTATAGAGAATCACTCTCTTATCTCTCTGGTCAGAGAAACCCCCTATCTTAGTTTTCAAATAAAACCAGAGATATCCCTCACCATTTGAGGAATACCAAAGTGAAGTCCCACTCGTAAAAGAATTTACCTCTTGGTCAACGCTCATCATCGAGAAGCCACACAAGCGTAACCCAAGGAATAGAATAATCATACATCCACTGTTTCCTTCGTTTATATCGTCAAGTTAAGATACATCACCGAGAACTCTTCTCACTCACCTCGAAGTCAGCTGGGCGTCCGAGTCAGTGACAACACGCCTCGAATCTAGCGTCCTCACCTCGCTCGGGTTTAACTCAGCAAGACGAACAGCTCGGCGTCCGATTCCATCTCTCATCTGGACGCACACTCGCCTTATTTCACCTTCAATCCCTCCTCTACTCCACGAGATCCACTGTCAAGGTCATTACTCGTCTGACGTCACTTTGTTAAGGTAAAAAGTGTCCCATTTAATTAGGGTCTTTAATTAACATTCCGTACTAAAGTGAATTTGTGTGTCAACAATCGCGTAGTATTCATTGGTAGTAGTATGTTTTATTTAGACCCTCTTATTATACCCGTTGTAGAATTAAAGTTTTAATATTTCATTTATTTTTGTAATTAAAATTATATTTTTGCTCTAGTTGTTTAACTAAATTCTTGAAACGCAGCACATGGCAATAGATATCCTCCATGGTTAAAGAATTGAATAAAAAATATAAAGATAAATAGAATTATAGCACTCTTAGATAAAAAAAGGAACGGAGTTCTATATAAAAATGCCAGATAATAGCCCTATTAATTTCCAACAGGGCGTGGCTTTCTATATAAGATGGTTAGGTAATGGTTCTTATCGAATCACCAACGGGGCGTGGATTTCCATATGAAAACGGGAGACAATGGTCCCTATCAAATTACCAATAGGATGTGACCTTTGATACGAAAAAGTGAGATAATGGCCATTGTGATAGAACGAGTTAATTTCAAATCCTATCCCATATTATTAAAAACCACGATGCTGCCCACGTGCATCTTCGATTCGAGGCTTGGAATCTTATCTCAGCTACCGGATGCCAATGTTTAAACAAGGAGGTTATCGTCCCCCCGTTCGCCCCCATACGCCGACCTCGCCAGATCGAGTTAGGCTTATGAACAGATAAGGCATTTTTCTCCCGCCCGGCTGTGCGTTCCCTCCAAGCTTTCACTCCATTTTCCCCCACGCCAAGGAGATGTCCTGGCTATTTATATGGAAACTTTACCACTAAGATCAGATTGGAGATCCAGATTTTCGTCGCGAAACATCACCACGACCCTCTCTCCCTTTGTGCGCCAAGGGACCTCGACCTCGAGATTCACCATCACTTGTCCAGAAGGAGGACAATATTCCTTGAGTGCCAAAGGTTCGAGCCTTTCCGACGTCAAGTCCCCAAGGCTCCCCCCCCCCCTGTTGTTCAAAGGAGAACAGCATTAGAACAGCCATTGTTCGTTTTGAGCCCTTCGCCAAGAAACGGTTCTCATCCCCCCCTGTTGTTCAAGGAGAACAGCATTAGAACAGCCATTGTTCGTTTTGAGCCCTTCGCCAAGAAACGGTTCTCACCCCCCCTGTTGTTCAAGGAGAACAACATTAGAACAGCCATTGTTCTTGAGCCCGTAGACAAGAGACGGTTCTCATCCCCCCCCCCTTTGTTCAGAAGAGAACAAAGTAGAACAGCCATTGTTCTTCAAGCCGTTCGTCGAGTAACGGTTCTCCTTTCTAAGACGCCTCGTCGGGATCCTTTTATCCCCCCCCCCTTCGGCTGGAACTCGCCAGCGGACCGAATATTCCTTCAAGTACCTTCCACTGCACCCTAATGAAAAGTTACGTAAGCCAAACGTCACCTTTTGAGTATTGATCCCTTTTTGCCAATTCTATCCTGTGCTTTAAATTGTTTATCGAACCATCCCATCTCTTTAACTATATATTTGTTTTACCTTTTTTTAATCCTTTAAATCCTCGGATTAGCCCGAGTCTCCACAACCCTTTCCATTCTGTTTATGTCAATATTTTCCGTTTTTGTGTATTGTTTATAGTTATTATTAATAAAACTCTATTTTATTAATGATAGCAATATTATTATCCTTGAGCTCAGTTCCACTTCTTAAGCATATCGAAGATATATAATATCGGCCGCCAGACAGTAACGCACTCTAAAGATAATTAAGGAAGTTCCCTCAACGAATAGTGTAATATATGGTATCGTCGGGAGTCATTCTACGACAGCCATCATTTAAACATAAACGGGGTGTGACCTTCTATAGGAAAAGGCGAGATAATGGATCTTAATCATCGATGGGCCATGGCTTTTTGTATAGGATGGTGAGATAATGGCCTTTATCTTATCACCAACGTGGCGTGGTTTTCTGAAATAAAAAGTAAGATAATGGCCCTTATCCAATCACCAACGGGGTGTGATGTTCTATTTGAAAAGGTGAGATAATAGCCCTTATCAATCACCGACGTGGCGTGACTTTCCGTAAGAAAAAGTGAGATAATGGCCCTTATCATTCACCTGCGTGGCGTAGCTTTCTATATTAAAAGGTGAGATAATGGCCCTTACAGAATCATCAACGGGGCGTGACCTTCTATAAGAAAATGTGAGATAATGGCCCTTTTCGATTCACTAACGGGGGGTGACGTTATATATGAAAAGGCGAGATAATGGCCCTTATTAATCACCAACGGTCGGTGGCTTTCTATATAAGATGGTGAGATAATGGCCCTTATCGATTTAACAATGGGGCGTGGCTGTCCATATTAAAAGGCAAGATAATGGCCCTTATCAATCACCAGCCGACCGTGGCTTTCCATATGAAAAAGTGAGATAATGGCCCTTATCGTATCACTAACGGGGCGTGACCTTTATGAAAAGGCGAGATAATGGTACTTATCCAATCACCAACCGGGCGTGGTTTTTCTTATGAAAAGGTGAGATAATGGCCCTTATCAAATTACACCAACAACGCCCCCATAATAACTCACAGAGCCGTCGAGCTAAATACATAAAAGCTCCTCATGAGTAGATTTATGCCCCTTCATAATTGTACGAGGATTTTTTGCATGTACAGACTACATTCTTTCACCTTAATCGTATGATGTAGTACCTCTAACAAAGGTTTGATGGTCTCTAATCCTGAGATGAACGAAGATGCCGGGGGGTTTTTAATACAAGGTGGCCCGAGAGCCGAGAGAAGGCTACTCTATGTAATAGTTTAAGAGAGGCTCGTCTTTCTTGCGACAAAAATAACTCAGGTTTTATTCCTGTTGGTTTGTTATTATTAATACTTCTGCTTAAGATTTGTTGCTACCCGCTGTTCCTGTGCATGGCATAACTATAAGCAGAGGTAGATAAGATCAAGTTCAGATAACCGAAAAAGTGATCTTGATTATTAAGATCAGATCGCCAGAAAAATGTTCTCTTGAAGATACAGATAAGATCGTGATTTTGAAGATTACTTTTCAAGATTACTTATATATGAATTAAAAATAGTTGGAGTGTTCTGAAGTAAACAAAAACAAATTATTTTTTTTAGCAATTCCATAAGGAATTAAACAATACAAGCATCGCATACTACCCATGTACTATACAATAAAATAGATCTAGTTGATGAAAATGATTTATGTACGTTTAACACTTCAAGTAAAAGGGTCATAGTAATCAATTCTCATTCTAATCAATGTAAACATTTTTTTTACATTGAGAATAATAGATAGTTAGAATAATAGTCTTCCTGAATCAGTAACAATTCTCGCAAATTAAGCACTTTTTGGAATAATCTTGACATTCACATTATAAATATATCATATTTTAATGAAATTGAATCGAAGTATTATTTAAGTAAAGTACACATATGTTTAATATTAATAAAATTACATTCGGCAGCTTATTACTATTAATTTCTGATTTCTAAAAAATTAGTAACATTCTACATTTTTTATTGTTTTTTTCATGATCGTCACATTGGTTCGTGTCATCAATCGAGGTCAGCGGATGCTTTGTGTGGTCGCTTCTCACTCCTTATATATATATATATATATATATATATATATATATATATATATACTCGAAACTTTGATGACCTTTTGTTTTTTTGCATTTAATGTATGTTTTGTGATATTTAACATAACATGCTTATATTATGCGCAAAGGGGCCAAAATGTCATCAAAGTTGCGAGCGTATAAAAAACTACAACAAAATGAATAAAAAATTTTAAAATAGAAGAAGCAGAGATGGCAAAATAAAAATATGTCAATGCCGAAAAGATGTCTATCGCCACTTCTTCGCCATCATCACATCACTGCAAGACAATCTGAATTAAGTTAATGCCTTCGTCAAGCCTTCGCTCTCATCACGCCTTTGCCATTTTTATGTCTTCTCCAACATCACTTCTTCGCCATCGACACATCTTAACACTTCTTATTTTGAGATCCTTATTTTTTTATTGTTTTGTTGTTTTTTTGGTTTTTGTGTGTATTTTTATATATACTCGCAACTTTGAGGACCTTTTGGAGTTTTTGCGTTTAATTAATATCCGTTATGTTGTCAGTAGATCTAACCTAGAGGAATTGACGATTTCCATTTCAGTTTTTTAGGTCGTAGCGTAAAACACTATTATCATAACTTATCATAAAAGAAAAGCTATTAAATGACCTACATATAGTATTTAGTTATATTTTTCTCAATTCTTATTTTACCAGGTCCAATACTCATATTAATGAATAATCAACATAAATAAGTAAACATTTTTTACATAGATTTTAATTTCATAGTTTTACTACACTAAGCATTTACTGACAATATAAGGATTAAAACCTTATTTTAAGAGTTAATTTAATGTTTAACCGCTGTAAGCCTTTGCTTTAAGCAAAGCCAATTGTCCAAAGTTACCATCCGGGATAGGACTTCGTTTGGGGTATGAACAATGCCAGCAAATGAAAACAACCGTTCCACTGGTGCAGAGGAAAGTACCGTGGTATTATACGTCTTAAAGATCTTCTTTATAGCAGGATACATATCTATTGGTATCCTGCAAATAATTGCAAGATTATTATTATTGTCCTTAGGGTCAGAGAATGAGCCGTCCATAGTTTTGAAGAAATTGTCATCAGATGATAAGAACTATTACCCGCGCTGTCAGAATTACAATTTCGTAGCTTGTCCTTTACTTGATACTTGGTTTCTTCCCAATCACCGAAATTAAGCCCTTGCAACATTAATATCAATTTAATTTGGAATAGGGGTGAGATATTGAAGCCAAAACGGCAGCAGTTACTTCGGGGCTCAACGACAAAGAATAACCAAATATGGTATTGAAGCCAGAGAAGATTGCTGCCAGAAATAGCATGCAGTATCTCAAGCGCAGGTCGTTTGGTTGTATAGGCTCCAATCTTGCGAGGATATCTTGAATCACTATGAGTGTTGAAAGAACACAAAAGTAGGAGCATTTTATTCTGCTTGTAATTT
Source organism: Ceratothoa steindachneri (assembly GCA_963969495.1). Lineage (NCBI taxonomy): Eukaryota > Metazoa > Arthropoda > Malacostraca > Isopoda > Cymothoidae > Ceratothoa > Ceratothoa steindachneri. Next base: position 23,741,887 of record OZ018328.1, on the reverse strand, counting down.
GATGAGGGCTGCTGCAATTGGTTTTAGAACAGACAAATATTCTGAAATATTGCAATTCATTGTCTTTGAGGGTGGATAGATTCAGTACTTTAAGAGCTACTTCCACGTCGTTCTCATGTCTATAAATTTGACTAAATGAATCTTACATTGAGTTCCATCGGGTGATGCATGGGTACCTAAATTAGACGCCAGTTATTTCCTATATTTTTTAGGCGAAATTTGGTCTATCAGCAACATTTCCCAGCGGCGAACATTTTTCCATTGCAGAATGCTTTATCTTCTTTAGTTTAGGAGAATTCAGTCTTTTATCTATAGCAGTTGTTGCGATCAAGTTCAGTATGTGGAAGGCAATTCGAGTATGGGATGATAGTTCCACTGAATCCTCTTCATTTTCTCCTGTCTGTTCAGGAAACCTTCTGATGATAGACTCCATCTGAATCTTTTTATCATCTTCATCAATGTCGTCATTACGATTCTGAACACCAACACCGAGCTCTTTAAAGTATATCACCATGCCCGTTGCATTGTCGGTGACCTTTGTCGTAGAATGACCGCGACATATACGCCACTTCTACACAATATGCGTAGACGCTCAAGGTCAACGAAGGACCTTGACGCAATCTGGTCACGGCAGAGATGGAGGAGGATAGAAATGGGGGAGGTTAGGGTCCAACATTCCTAGACGAGTGCGAAAGTTTTAAATACAAACGATTGAGTGAAGCTAGCCGATATTAAACTAATGAAGTCTGTGGGCTATAAGGCTTATGAAAAAGTGGAAACAAAATATACTTTAATATTTACACAGTTATACACAATAAATAGATTAAATAGAATAATGGCAATGGATACTCGATGTATTCAATAACCGAACTAACAGAGCTACTCGGAGTGAGTTCTACGGGAGGGGGGAGTCAATAGGCTATACGAACCACCTCTGTATATAGGCAAACACAGATGACTGGCAATGTAGCCACAGATGATTCGTCTCATCCTGGCTTGGCTTCGAGTATTTAAGATATGATTTTTTTTTATTATTAAAGAGCTCATCTGGTGACTGCCTACTTGGGCATTAGTCGCCGTATTAAAAACTGGCCAATAACTAGGCTACTTTAAGATAAAATTAGGATAAAAAACAACCCCCCCCCCCAAAAAAGGGCAATGGAATAAAGCAGTAAGCAAGCTCCTGCGTCAGGGGGAGGTCCCCACAGCGCAGCGCAGGAGCGTGCGACCTATAAAGGGGGAAAAAAGCAAAAAAAAAAACAGTAACAAACAAAAACAAAACAAAAAAACCCTGCTTAAATAATAGGGAGAAGGCCAGCCTCCCCCCAAAAGTCAACAAGTCCACCATTCAATGTGCACGCACTCATCCCGAGTAGAAAGGACAGGCGGCAGCGACCCCGCCCATCCCGGTACCGGGACAGGTAACGTGCGCGAAGATCACCCAGACTGGGACATTCGACAAGAATGTGCGAACAGTCTGGGGGACGACGCAGTCGTCGCAATAGGGCGCAGGCGAGCGCTCCATCAAATAGCGATGCGTCACACGGGTGTGTCCGATTCGGAGACGACAGAAAGCGACCTAAAGCCGTCGTGGCATTGAAGGATAGGTCCATGGGAACAGTCGCGGCGCAATGGCACGCAACTTTAAGTTCCCTTCGATCGTCTCGCATCTTCTTTGCCAAGCAGTCCGAAGAGCTGCCCGTATTCCTGCCATGTAGTCAGTGTGAGGAAGAGCGAAATGCTGGTCCGGTCGCAGAGTCCTCGCGGACTCTTTGGCGCCCTAATCGGCGCGCTCATTCCCCGCAATTCATACATGGCCAGGAATCCAGCAGAAGATAATCTCGACATCCGCCCAGCTCGCAAAAACTGTGGGGTCACGGATATCGCGAACCAGGAGGTGCGGAGATTCCAATGCCCCGAGAGCACTCAGGGCGCTTTGTGAGACGCTATAGATCAGATTCTGGTCTCCGGACCGGGCACGTCGCGTAATCTCCCGTAACGAGTGGTGTATTGCCACCAGCTCGGCCGTGAAGACAAACGCAGCGCCTGGCAGAGCCCCGCTGACTTCAAACAGAGGGGATACGGCGTGGAAGCCGACCCCCTCTTTGGACTTGGAGCCATCCGTATACACGGTCGAACGCAATACTACCAAAGCTGTACAAGCTTTGGGAGCAGAGGCGTGTCGACAAATAGCCAAATGTGGTACCCTCCAGGGTGGCGTCCTGGGCAGAACCAGGGGCGCCTCCGGGTGAGAGCTATACCTAGCTCTCAGAGGAGTTTGATATCCCTAAACCCAAAGGGTTTAGGGTAAGACTGGCATCTCTTAGCAGCATAGACACCGTCGATATCAGCTGTGGTTGCAGTGAGAGCTGTTGCCGACTGAGTAAGGCGCTGGGCTCGCGCGTACAGGTAAGAAATGCACTGTACGCGGAGTAGAGCGAGTGGCATCTCCCCAGCATTGACCAACAGGCTCTCAATGAGGGAAGTGCGGAAGGCACCGGTCGAAAGGCGAAGGCCGGTGTGGTGGATCGAATCCACCTTCCGCAATAAACGCTCGACTGCGGATGAATAAAACTTGCATCCGTGGTCGAGCTTCGAACGAACAAAGGATCGATAAAAAAGTGAGGCAGTAGCCCTATGAGCGCCCCAAGCCCTGAACGTCACGGAACGGAGAATATACATAGCGCGGGTACAAGAGACCCTAAGGCTGCGAATATGAGCCTGCCAGGTGAGGCGTCGGTCAAATACAAAACCAAGGAAACGGTGCGATTTCACAACATCCAGGCGCACCCCATTAAGAAACAAATCTGGGTCAGGGTGAAGCTGAGGATGGCGGCAGAAGTGCACCACCTTAATCTTAGCCAAAGAAAACCGAAACCTGTGCGCTTCGGCATAGCGAGAGACGCAGTTCAATGCCTGTTGGAGTCGACGCTCCAGAGTTGGCATCTGGGCCGCGCCAAAAGAGATCGAAAGGTCGTCCACGTAGAGCGTAGCGAGAACATCTTCTGGCAGCACCGAGGTGATGCCGTTGATGCTCAGGGCAAAGAGTGTGACACTGAGGAAACTTCCCTGCGGGACACCCTCTCCCTGCTCCTTTGGGCTGGAAAGAGCTCCCCCCACCCGTACGCGAAATCGACGATCTCGCAAAAATTCAGATATAAAGATTGGGAGGCGTCCCCTCGCCCCCATCGTGTAGAGAGTCTCCATGATACCGTATCGCCATGCGGTATCATAGGCCTTCTCCAGATCGAAAAACACCGTGGCGTAGTTCTGTCTACGAAGGTAAGCCTCGCAGACGGTATAGTCCAGTCGGAGCAGAGCATACGACGTGGAGTGGAACTTACGGAGCCGCACTGTGCAGAAGACAGATGGCCTTCGCTGTCCAGGAAAAGGGCTAATCTAACATTTACCAATTTCTCCATCAACTTGCACACGCAATAGGTTAGAGAGATTGGACGGAAACCGGTCGGAGTATAGTGATCTCTCCCCGGCTTGCGAAAGGCGAGCACAGTAGCGATTCGCCAGGAATCTGGGAGAAGACCCTCCACCCAGATCCTGTTGAACAAATCTAAAAGAAAGGCTATGCCTCGCTCACCCAGGTGTCGAAGAATGGCGTACGGAACATCGTCCGGACCATAAGCAGGGTCCGCGCACGAAGCGAGAGCGGAGGGCTACTCACGCACAGTAAACTTGTCGTTGAAGGGTTCTCCGCCTCTGGAGTTAAAGTCCAGCCGGCGGCCTTCCGCGACATCACGACGTGCATTGAGAATGGCGGAGCAGCATCCCGGCTAGAAAATGCGGAAAAAAGCGGTCGCGAAGGATTCCGCCACGGACGCGGGGTGCGAGATTGTGGTCCCATTCTCCTGGAGAACGAGAGGGGGATCCTGCGAGAACTGGCCCCCAATCCTTTTGACTCGCTTCCACACCTCTGCTAAAGGGGTATTACCGTTAAGTGAAGACACGTATTCCCGCCAAGAAGAGCGGCTGGCGTGCTTCAAAATATACCGGAACCTAACCCTAGCCCGACGAAATTCACCGACAGTGAAATCGTTTGGGTGGCGCTTATAGCGTATGTAGGCATAACGCTTCTGTTTAAGGGCCGTCTCACACTCGGCCGACCACCATGGGAGTGGTCAGCGTGCAAAACGGCCAGACGTTCTAGGAATAGTAGTCAGGCCCGCGGCGATGAGGTTGCTGTAGAAGAACTCAACGGCCTCATCTACCGACCTAAACTCCTCGACTGAGATAGAGAATTCAGTCATTTCCTGAAATGCAGGCCACCGCGCCCGCGCTAAGCACAACCGAGGTGGGCTCTTAGGCGGCAGTTGCCCTGAAAATGATAATTGAATGAGAGAGTGATCACTACCATGGAGGGCATCGACCACCCCCCCAATCAAAATCAGAAGATCCTCACGGGAATGGCCGTACGCTTCCCGGAGGCAGAACCCCGGGCGCTGTCGCTTTCGAGGACTTATTGGGGGAGGTTGGGCTCGCCATGCAAGTCTTTTCCTGCCCCCGCCTCTAAACCTTAGGCGGGCGTTGCGGCTTCGGAGGCGGGGGGCCCTCTTTTCGAGGAACCACCGTCTTTGAGCCACTCGCTCCACAACTAGGCGTGGGCGAAGGAGCCGAAGCTCCTTTGTTGCTGTCCTCCTTTCGGGGGATAGCTTTAGGAACCCCGGAAGATGGCCTAGCGACCAACTTCAGGGGTGTTTCCTCCTGTGAGTCTAACGACTCGGTGGAGGCGCGTGGCCGTTTCGCCTTACGGAAAACGGTCACGCTGGGCAAAGAGGGGGGAGCCCTAATTTTTGCCAGGGCTGGGGATGAACCGTTTTTGCCGCTAGCTTTACCAGGGAAGCGCCCGGGTTGAGTAGAGCCCGCAGAAGGGCTCCTAATAGGCACGCAAACAACCGTGTTCGTTGGCCTTGATGGGCCAGGAGCAGAGGATGCCTTTCTAACTATTGAGGCATATGACGTCCCAGGAAGAGCCGGGCGCGCCAGGACCAAGTCCTTAGCCTCGCGGAATGAGAGTCCATCCTGGGCCTGAACGGCCAGGATTTCTTTCAAAAGGATATATGCACCAGATTGCTTCGAAGAAGCGGGGTGCGGCTCTCCGCAATTGACACACTTGGCTACACACGATTTGGACTTATCGTGTGCGGCCTTGGAGCAATTTACACAGACTTCGGGTGACCACGACTTTGCACGTCTACAAGAACGATTCGTATGGCCAAATCGGTGACAGTAATAGCACCGCCACAGCAGTGGCACGAATGCCTTTACGCGGTAGCGGTGCCAACCGGCACGCACCGACTCAGGGAGCTTGTCACAGTCGAACGTGACGAAGAGTGTAGGGGTGGGTCTCGAGGCCCCTCCCTGTTTTCTCATCACACGTTCGACCTTGACCGCCCCATTGTCGGCCAGCTCTAAGGTGATGTCCTCAATGGAGTAGCAACGAGTTTCCTCGCATAAACTACTCCTTTCACAAAGTTCATGGTAAAGTGCGGCGTAACACTCACCGGGGTGCCATGAAGTGTCCGAAGAGCACTTATCTTGGCCACCTCGGCGAGATTCGCCGCATTCGCCAGAAGGCTTCCATCCGAGAAACGGGTCACCTTCGGCTCTATACTAATTGCACTAGCTAATCCTCTCCTCTGATGGATCATGTTACCCTTAACCAACATGGTGCCATCAGTGGATCGAATAACGAGGAAGCGCTTGAAGCCAGCGGGCTCGAAAACGCCAGGTAACCTCTGAATCGGGGGCCTCGATGTCATCGAGGCTCCACCCTGTGCACCTTTTGTCCTTGTCACAGTCAGGGGCTCCGCACCCGGCGGGGCAAAGGGGCCGGATGTGCCGATCTTGGCTCGGTCACCTACCAAACTGGCAGCAGACCCATCCGTATTCGCAGCCCCCGCTGGTGGAGAGGATCCCCGAGTCTTTCTAGTCTTTCTAGTCTTTCTTGTCTTTTTCTTCCTTTCTTTAGGAGCGGAGGGCAGGGAATGAACCCGCTTCTCCCCTCCACCGGCAGAAGCCCCTAGGCCAGATGGACCGGCCTCATCCAGGTCCTTCTCCGAAATGGAGAAGGTCCTGGTGGTCGCAGGGGCACCGGTCAGGGGAGACCCCTCCCCTCCTTGTACTGCCTCGGAGGCCCAAGCCGTTTGGGGAGGCCCCCGCATAGGGGCGGACTTGGGTTCGGTGCTTGGCGCCAAGCCCGGACTCCCCCCCCCATATGGAAGGCCCCACCATCTGAGGCTGGGTTTCCTCAAAGACCATGTCTATCACAGGAGGGGCCTCCAGTTGGCCATCCCCTCCCAGGACATCGCAGGTCCCCTTGGCAGCGTCACCAGTCTTGTTTGGGGAGGCACAGGCCCCGACCCCGGCAAGGTTCAAAATTCTTGCCAGCAGGTCTTTTGAGGTAAGACACCGAAGGGACCTGGCTTCCCTTTCCCCCCCTCCCCCCAAGGGGGTTCGCCCCACCGAGCCTCTCACACGAAGGGTGGTTGGCAACGGGCCGCCTGCCGACTTTCTTGGCAGTCTCCTTAGAAAGAAAAGGAGGGATTGCGGCTGGAAACAGAGAGGCACCCGAAACCACCTCCAGAGAAGGAAGCGAGGGGGAGTTCCCCTCATCTGCAGGTTCAGAAAAGGAGTAAGCCTCCTCTCCGGCCAAGGAAACATAGAGGGTCCCCCGCGCAAGCACAGGGGGGGGGACCTCCATTCTCTCGGTGGAGCCGCCCGAGGGCGGCTCCGTCGCTGTTACAAGGAAAATTAAGGGGATTTTTTTATATACTCATCATTGGGCATGGCGACCCTCCCTCTTCTACAGAAAGCAACTGCTCATCACGTCTCACAGCTGCCCGCACTGCAAGAGGCACCCACAGGCCCGGCAGAGCCAGGCCCCGCCACCTGGGACCACCCCTCCCACCCGGTGACCCGGCAGTCCATCGGCATGGCGGCTCCACCTTAAACACGGCGCAAAAAGATAGATTGTGAAGAGGAGAAGAAAAGGGATATTTGGAAGGTATGGGTGGGAATGAAGCAGGTTGTAAAAAAAAACTCATCCCAAACCGGAGCTCAGGGGTTAGGGAACGTTGTCCCCTCCCCCCTCAGCCCCAATTAGGGACAGTTGGCTTGAGAAGAAGGTCAGCATCTACCCTGTGAAATTAGAGGCTGACCAGAGAAAGCTGTGGGAGAGGTTGTATGAAAAGCGACGAAGTAGGAGAGAATTACAGGCTATCTGAAGGAAGGAAGAGAGGCTAAGCTGGGGCCGGACGGAGCGCTTGATCCCGTCAGCACGGCGGCCAGGATGGCAAATCTCCGCGCCCCTTACGGGGAATTAAGAGATGAAACTAGGGATCGGATAGTTATTCGAGGGACCTTAACCACGGGGAGTTTAACCTCTAGTAGTAACACTAACTGGAGGGAGTATTCATGCAAAACGAAATGTACCGACACTAAGGATGGGTCAATTGACTGGGGCTTAGATCGCTCGGTATAATTCTAGCCTTCGGCTCGTAGAGAACTGGGAGCGCGATCAAGAATGACGTGTTTCGTTGTTAAAGGCAGGACTATACTTTCGATCCCCAATTGAGACCAACAACATTTAGGGACCAGCCAGAACCGTTACTGGGTGGGCGGGTGAGGAGGAATTTCTCCACGAACCATTCACGGCGCTTGAGGGATGGGAAGTACTCCAGCGGGGGTTTCTCGATAACACCTTGTGAGACGACAGAAGGGCGCGTTTGAGATTCCAATCCCTCGCTTATCGCAGAAAGCAGTTTGATATTCTCACTGTTCTCACAGTCCTCGCTCACGTGGACTGTCCTCGTGCCTGACCTCGTGGTTTTGACGCATCTTATGGTGGCAAGAAACCTTCATTCTCTACAACTCCTCCATTTCCAAAATGTTATTTTTTTTAAAAAAGTGACATCTGACAACCGCTGGATGGGTATTAAAAGTCTCAAATTTTCCCGACCTCAATAGGGGAGGGTCAATTGAGTGATACCTGACTTGAACGGGTCGCGCTTTGGTGGCTCGGACATATTTACGTACAAAGAGTATCCAGGAACACAAGGAATAAATGAACTCGACAAGAACACAAGGGTTACAAGAACTAACACTAGTTCAAACCGGTGTCGATTATCTAAGGTCGATAACGACCCAGAGCTTCACAAAAAATATAATAAATAAATAAATAATACACACAAAAGATAAAAAAACACAATCAAAGAAGATACAAAAGGGAAATATAAAATACAGGGAATTAATTGATCCGAACGATACAAAGGGTTACAGGATCGTTCCTGATTTGTGAACAGAAACTTATTGTCCAAATATATACATTTTAAACTAAAGGAACAAAATTAAACGCAACAGTTACAAGCATAAAATTTATCCTAGATTGGTTTGGGTAGGCTGTAAGGGGTTCCTACTAAAGCTAACCGCAACAAAATTCTCGGATCCTTTTATATGATTGATTTTAAATTGATACAACTGGAGGTATAAACTCTTTGTCTGTGGAGGAAGCCGTTTATCTTTTTACACCTTCTTTAAGGGAAATTTGATAATAAGCCTTACATAGGTCCAATTCGCTAATGTAATTGGCCTCTTCAAAGAGATAGAGGTTTTGGTCGATCAAGGGGATAGGCTAAGCATCGAACAACGTCACCGAATTAAGTGTCCGAAAATCGACGCAGACCCTATATGACGCGTCAGACTTCTTTACCAACACAGTGATGGAGCAGTAATTAGATTGGGAGGGTTCTATAATCTTTAAATTTAACAATTTAGTGACTTCTGCGTTAAAGACCTCTCTTAAATGGAGGGGCAGGGGGTACGGCTTAGAAAGAATAGGCTCTATGATTGTTAAAATAATATCATGCTCGAACTGAACGGCACAGCCGGGAATCTATAAAATCACGTCTCCAAATTGACTCAATAAATGCTGCAGCTAACTCTTCAAATAGGAGGGTAGCTGGGCGTTAACGTCTAGGTCTGGATGACGGGAATTCGGGAGCGCTGGGCACAGTAGGCAAGGGGTATTCCTTATCATTTTAAATGCAAGCCACTTGCGCCACATTTAGCGGATCTAGGGGGTGAATGGCGCCAATCCGGTCGATTGCAACATGGGCGAAGGGTTCAGGTCTGATGGATCTCTTGTGCATCGTAGCGGGTCTGACGTGTCCTTTTGCGGCGGTCATTTGACAGCCATCGCACGAAGGGCATTACTTAAGGATGTCATCTGCCGCACCTGGCCAATAAAAATATGTAAAGATTCTCTAAGCCGTTTTAGTATGGCTGAAATTGCAACAGAAAATACTATCATGGGCCGTCTCTAATATGAGGGGTACCTTCGAACGGGGAATGCATAATGCCTGGGCCTCGAAACTATTGTTTTTCAAGTAGGCGCGGTACAGGAGGTCGTTCTTCACGACGTAGGAAAGGACTTTATTCCCGCGGGTGGACTCCTGAATCTTATTATGAGCTTTGGTCCAAAGGGGGCGGAATGAATCGCAGTCCTTTTGCTCTTTAGCGAATTCATTGTTCAGAACGTCGCTAAACTTGGAGTCGCAAGGGGATTTAAGGGGAGCGGGTTCCTCTACTTCTTTTTTAGTCTGGGAACGCGTGAGGTCGGGTTGAACCGCAGATCTGGAGGTAACCTGTGGGCACTGTCCGATCAGAACAGCGCAGGAAGATTCAAGGGGAGAGGGTGCCTCTGCTTCCTTTTTAGTCTGGGAGCGCGTGAGGTTAGGTTGAACCACAAGCTGGAGGTAACCTGTGGGCACTGTCCGACCAGAACAGCGCAAAGCATCATTGGGGTCGCTACCACTTCAGCCCAGCGGGTATAATACGGGCATTCAATAAAGCATTTCAAGATGGGGAATCTATTTGCACGCCCAAGGTAGTCATGTACTACTGCAAACCTATCATGGTTCGGAGCGATCGGGAGATCAGCTCGTCCGACACCCCAATACATGTATACCCTTTATCCCAAACAAGGGTGGAGACCCGTCAGCCATTTTGTGATCCGGTCTCAAACGCCAAGCTTCCTGGGGAGCTCTTCTCGAACAAGAAGTTCACCTGATGGCTAGCGTTAGGAGGAGCAGACTGAGAAGTAGGCGGTTCAACTTGCGGAGGTGGTGAAGCAAGAGCAGCACAAATTTGGTGCACTTGATTGTGAGAACTAGGACGGAATTCTTAGTTCTGAGGGCAGTTGGTTCTCAAATGTCCTTCACTAACGCAGGAGAAACACACGATACGCCTCCTGGGGAATAGCTTGACATCACGGGGTTCCGATGAAGAAAAATTTCTGGGCTTGGAGGGGCCAGTTATTTTGACAAACTTGCTAGGGTCACGGGATGTGAAATTTTGTTTGCCACTTTTACGTTTGGGGGACAATGGATCAGAATTTCTTCCTTCCTTAGGGTAGCAATTGTGGCTTGCGGCAAATACATCGGCTTCTTCGATGCATTACTTGAAGGTGGAACAACTCCAGTCCTTCACAAAAGATCGAATCTCTCAAGAAAGCGAAGCCATAAGCTGGTCCTTCAGAATGAAGTCGACTAACGCTTCATACTCGTGGGGAACTTTAGAAGAATCGAGCCAGAAGTTGAAAAGTCTCTGAAGCGTATACCCAAACTGTCGAAAAGCTTGGTTGGGCCTCTAAACGGGCATGACGAAATTGAACGCAGTAGAAATCTGGCGTCATGTTATATGCGGCTAACAATTCCAATTTCAACGTTGAATAATCGATCGTTGCCTCCAGCGGAAGGGATATGAAAATAACTCAGAGCTTAGAAAATAACAACGGCAGGAGTTTAGCGACACCATCCGCTTTAATGTCCCAGTTGTTTAGCTCGAAGATCTTTCAAATAGGAACCGAAATCTTCTCCTTCCTTGTAAACAGGGAGCTTGACTAATGCAGTTTGTGGGACGTCCATCCGCGAGTTGGTGGAGGGCGTTTCAAACCTCGCTCTACTCATTTCCAGATCGTGTCGTCGGGTGGTTTCTCTTTCTTATTTCTCTCTCTCTTCTCTTTCTCTTCTTTCCGGTCTCTCTGATCTCTCTTCTTCTTGTATATGGGACAGAAGGTTCTTACCGGATAAACCAAGAGATTCACCTTGTAATTTAAATTAGTCGAATGAGGACATGATGTTCGCGAATTCGAACTAAACTTTTTAAAAAAACGTAACTGGATTGTCGACCAGAATTGACTCGGTATACACACGGCGCGATTAATAATTTCCCTCTAGCACTCATAAATAGCAGAATTAACTCGAGAGCCTTTAAGTTTGCTCACAGACCTGAGAACAAAACTAGACTGAGCCTTTCTTGATATGAAAGGGTGAAATTCCGCTGGGGGGAATAAATGAGAAGCAAAGTCTCAAAACTTACACACAGTATTTATAATGGAAGTTGCACACAACAAATGGGAAAAATAGTTTACAAGAAGATTTCTGCTTACCTTCTCAATAGCCAAACCTTCAGCCTCAAAACCTTTAAAAGACCTTAAAAGGAACCTTTTAAAGACCTTATAAACGTGACGCCAGTTAATATATATATATATATATATATATATATATATATATATATATATATATATATATATATATATATACATATATATATATATATATATATATATATATATATATATATATATATATATATACATATATATATATATATATATATATATATTATGTTGTAGAATGACCCCGACATATACGCCACTTCTACCCAATATGCGTGGATGCTCAAGGTCAACGAATGACCTTGACGCAATCTAGTCACGGCAGAGATGGGGGAGGATAGAAATGGGGAAGTTCGGATCCAACTTCACTGGGACGAGTGCGAAGGATTTAAATACAAACGATTAAGTGAAGTTGGCCGATATTAAACTAATGAAGGCTGTAGGCGATGAGGCTTATGGAAAGTCGGAACAGAATATACTTTAATATTTACACAGTGATACACAATAAATAGATTAAATAGAATAATTACAATGGATACTCGATGTATTCAATAACCGAACTAACAGAGCTACTCGGAGTGAGCTCTATGTGGCGGGGGAGGGGGTCGAGAGGCGATACGAGCCTCTGTACATAAGCACACAGGGATGACTGGCAAGGTAGCCACAGATGATTCGTCTCAACCTGGCTTGGCTTCGAGGATTTAAGAGATGAAACGGGGGACGAATGGTTATTCAAGGGGCTTTAACCCCGGGGAGTTTAACCTCTAGTAGTAACACTAACTGGAGGGAGTATTCATGCAAAACGAAATGTACCGAAACTAAAGATGGGCCAATTGACTGGGGCTCAGATCCTTCGGTATAATTTTAGCCTTCGGCTCGTCGAGAAAAGCGAGCGCGATCGAGACTGACGTGTTTCACAGTAAGAGGCAGGCCAATACTGTCGATGTCCAATTGGGACCAACAATATATAGAAACTAGCCAGATCTGTTACTGCCTCCGCCAAGGGAGTGGGGGAAATCTCTCCACGAACCAACACGGCGCTTGAGGGATGGGATGTACTCACGCGGGGGGGGGAGTCTTGATAACGCCCTGGGATAAGACAGAAGCGCACGTTTGAGATTCCAATCCCTTGCTTATCGCGGAAAGCAGTTTAATATTCTGACTGTTCTCACTATCCTCGCTCAAGTGAACCGACCACGTGCCTGACTTCGTAGTTTCGACGGAGCTTATGGTTGCAAGGAACCTTCATTCCTGACAACCTTAAATACAACTTTTCTATATGATAAGCCATGCTCCGAGTTCATCCTGTCCAATATTCCAGCAATTTTATCAAAGGTATATTTCCCATAAAATCTTTGCCATGGCAGTTCATCTGATCTTTGCAACAAGTCACCATTGATCTGTAATGTAAGAATATAAATTCATTGTTTTCATGAACATTTTTTAAGTTTAATTTAATAATATTGGATTGACACGCACCAGTTAAACTGCGCCACCAGACAGTGAACAGAAGAAATATATGATATACTGGAGGCAATTCAGTGATTATTCACTTTCCATACCACCCTTTTTACCAACGCCCCCATTTTGAAGTCTCCCCAGTATGATCGGCTATTCACCATTCAGGTCGACGCTAGCGATGCTGGGGTGTTATTGCAACATAGCGATGATGCATTGCATCCAACATGTTATTCTTCGTGTAAGTTTAAGCCCTATCAAATGAATTACAGTACTATTGAAAAAGAATGTTATGCTTTATTATTTGCCATAGACAAATTCAATGTATATATAAATGGTTCAGGGCTTCCTATTGATGTCTATGCTGGCCATAATCCCCCTCAAATTCCTACATAAGATAAAAAATTCTAACCAACGCTTAATGAGATGGTCTTTCGCATTGCAACCATATAAGATAAATATTCATCACATAAAGGGCAAAAATAATATTATTCCAGATATGCTATCCAGAAATTGAGGTCAGTTAATTCTTAAGTTTAAGTTAGATTTAGCATTTGATTTATTGCATTGAACTGTTAATTCTCTAGTTTCAGTTAGATGATACCTATTTGATTTATTGCATTTCACTTATAAATCTCTCAATGGGGGTAGGTGTTATGTATACTACTAGTTACAAGGTTTCATTATGTACATTTATGTAATTGTGTATCTACTTGTAATGTATTTGTAATTTTTATTTGTAATGTAATATATATTTATTTGTAATCTATATATTTATGTAATATCGAAACAACAATCTCCAACTCCTTTAGTGATTACCCATAATACAACCAACTACCCTCCTCCCACACAACCAATTAACTTGCTACCAATACTTATTTAAGTTTAAATTTCCCTGATTTTAGGCAGTTCACCTCCAACCACTTAACGCGCTCCTACTTGAATTGATTTGCTCTAGATTTTTTGTAATTATTCAATTAATGTGCTCTATTTTTTGTGTGATTATTCAGTGCACTACTACTGCAATGTAAGTCTCTAATAGTTGTCAAATTTGGCGCCTATGTACCTTAGACCTCTTTCTCAACGGGTGATAAGTATTATTAAGATTTTTTATTTGTATGTATTGTATAAACTGTATATTTGTAAATATGATATTCATGTTTCTCCAAACCTCATATATTTATTTATAACTTTAATTAAGTAAAAGGAGAACTGCCAAATTACAAGCTTTGACTTACTATTTAAACTGCTCTCATTGTTGCTGATAATAATAACTATAATAATAACTTTAATATATTAATTTTCTATATTTTATTTATTTTGCCTTTACCAATACTAGGCTATGCTATATATGAAGGAAAACTCTCATATATTTATTTATAACTTTAATTAAGTAAAAGGAGAACTGCCAAATTACAAGCTTTGACTTACTATTTAAACTGCTCTCATTGTTGCTGATAATAATAACTTTAATATATTAATTTTCTATATTTTATTTATTTTGCCTTTACCAATACTAGGCTATGCTATATATGAAGGAAAACTCTAGGATTATTAATAATCTTATAAGATTGATTGGCATAATTTGAACTCTGATTTAAGCAATTAATGAACTTATCATTGTTACTTGACTGTTTGTACACATTTGGGGTTTCTTAAGAATGGCATAGAGTCCAGCTTAGCCTATAATTGGCGTTCTGTAACCTCATGTTCATAACGAAGTTCTTATTATTTTCTCTAGTGTTATGGGACTTAACCCTGCCAGTAACACAGTGAAGAGAAGAACTATATGATAAAATGGAGGCAATTCAGCGATTATTCACTTTCCATACCACCACATCAATGGCGCATCCCATAAGAGAAAAATGTGGAAAACTCCAAATTCGCAGCAAAATGAAGACATGCCAAATTAATGAATGAGGAATACATGTCGAATAATTTAAAATATTATACTATAAATCCATCACGAATGGTCAATTTATCAATTATATAATAATAATACTCTAATCAATACCATACCAATGCGCAGTGACTCCCATGAAACTCCAGTAATTAGTTGACCATATGTCGCAAGTAACAGACACATGGTCAATTGCTGCCAGTTTTGCTTGTATGTCTTCCTTCATTTAAATTGTTTTTGTTGCAAAGGATCTAGCCAGGGTGCCTCTAGATGGCACCTATATAACCTGGTTGACGTCAGAAAAAATATTTAAAAATTAAAGAAAATACAATAGATTAACAATTGTCAAATGTTCGTACAAATTACATGAATAATTATTTTAATCAGAGATTAGCTATTAAAAACTATCAGAATATTTGAGTTGGTAGGAGCCCATTAGCTATATGCGAGAGAATCGTCTTTTCAAGGCTATCCTTGCATATTGGTGTTCGTGGAATTTGATTGGGAATGTGTAACATGGTGGGTGTTGACTGCTTGACTATTTTCGCAGAGCCAGACCAGCATTGATGCCGCTGACATCTTCTTCTTTAGATGAACGCTTGAAAGATCTCTTCTTTAATTCATCTTCACCTTAAAGATCCGAATACAGTTTCTGCACATGAAAATAAATTATTATCATGCGGAGAGACTTCTTAAAAACCCTGTATACTATTTATAAGAATATCAAACTTCAAGTTGATTTTAATACTTAACAAGATTTTCAAAAATATTATTTTTAACTAAAATTATTTTTCCTATAATCAGTGCATATTTTTATCGTATGCTAAATTGAAAGCAGAATTTCGTCCTTCAGATACACCTGGTGTTTTATTATAGTTTGACATTGGCAGTTTTAAATATAGTTAGTAATCTATTAATACCTAGGGTGCTAAATATATTCAAATGGACGTCTATCTATGTAAACGTAGCAGCCAGCAGTCTTGTGTGGCACCAGTCACTTAAAAAATGGTTTGAACCATTATTTTAATGTTGCTAATTATTACTTAATTACTGAGGTTTCTCAGAAGATTGTTTTTTGAGTTAAGGACAGTAGGAAGAATGGTAGTTTTCGTTGTATACTGCAAACAAATCCTTTTGATGGTAATTCCAGTTTTTTCGTCAATTTGAAATAATTTTTGGTTCGATTTCACAGATATATCATTATTAAAATATTATTATCTAAATATATTGAATACTGTTCTGGTAACAACCTCGAATATTTTGTTCCCTTGGGAGCCTGTTGAAGTTGTAAAGTTGTACTTATTATTAAAAAATTAGATCTGTAAATAAAATATATATAAAAATTAATAAAATTTAAAATTTTACCGAAATTCTTTCATTAATAAGGTCAACTACGTCTACTTATTATTTGACGTATAGTAAATGTGCATACTGTTTAATTATATAAATAATTAACTATAATTTGATAAATGATATCAATGTTTACAACTATATACATGTTTATATGTAATCTTTACCATTTTGGTGAAAGAAAAATCTAGAGCTTCGGGTATGTGATATCATCACTTGTTTAATTAGGAACCTTATGCACCCTCTTTGCATAAAACATAAACAGTCGGTGTTGAACAGTTACCACTAAATGTAGCTTGGACAAAAAACAAATAACATTTGCATAGTCTGGCCACTATTACGTATACCATAGGATATAGGGAGCAATTCAAAGGAGACAAAAGGCGTGTTAATGACTCATTTTTTTATATCATATGGGTGAACAAGGATTTGATTTAAAGCACGAACTAGATCAAGTCGAGAAAATATAGAGTCAAAATCCCAGAGGTATGACAATAGGTACCTGTCGGCTATCGTATGTGCGTCCACATGCCTCTAATTCCATACAGCGCGAAATGCACTAGATGTAGACTTCGGTGAAACGGAGAGTCCCAAGCGGTGTTGAGGTCGGTCAATGCAACCATCCATCAGTAAATTAAACTCTTGCTCCATTGTGGTAAGTTGATCTGAGTCTAATCTTCACGCATGAGTGAATACAAGACCTCCGTTCGTCTAAATCCGATGCACCACGTTGTGTTTAATAGGCTTATCCTCCGAAGGTGGAAGTGTAAGACCAGGAAACTCATGCAGAAGGCACTGTATTTGGACCTCGGTGACGAGGAGATGCACAGAATGAAGAGAACTTTTTAAATGAAAAAAAAAAGAAGCAGTCAGTTAGAGATATGGAAAGGAAATCCAGACCCAATATTCAACAATCTAACACGGCCACAGTGAAGGTTCATTGAAAAATGAAACAAAGACCGAGGGAAGCTGGAAGGTTAAGCTTCTCAGATGTCTATATATCCGAGGAATTGTGTTGCTTTGGAGACTAAACCGAACGGAGAACAAGCTTAGTCCGTGTGAAATACCGGAATGACACGGCATTCAGCAATAGTGTTAGCCAGGTAAAAAAAACGAGAAAGTGGGTCGAATGTACGAATAAGAAGACCAACCTGAGGAAATGAAAAGTAGGCAAAGCAGGTATACCTTATTAACACTTGCCTTTTTAGTTTAAATTTGTTGATGAATTTAAAGGATTTGGAGCATCAAAAGAGTGAATTGGTTCTTAGTGAGAAGAAAATGGTGGATTAGGGTTAGGTGGATGAGGTACTAGTTGTAATTATGGGCAGAGTTGTAAGGATTTTACGGTTTATGCATCATATTTATTGTGGTGCCAGCACAAATTAGTTGGTTGTAAGAAAATAACTTTAGAAGAAGCATTTGATGGAGAATGAAAATAGAATGAGTAGTAATGTTGGCAAGGCTGTGTACGATGTACATCGTTACTACCATATTTCTCATGGTATCAGCAGAGAACATTTGATTTTTATTACAGAAATTTAGGCGGGTAAGGATAAGCGGAAGAAGGATGAGAAAAGGGATACTGCACCTTACCTTTCGTGCTGTAACGCTCACGTTAGCTTTGCCTTCTTAAGGATGAACGGAGCCTATCGTTCCGCCCTTACTACTCATGACTGTGCTCTCGCTGTGTTTCCTGTCGCAGGTTTAGCTCACGGATTTGATTTTCAATCCTCTTCAACGGGGCAGCAAAATCTGGAAGCGGAAGCGCTGAAAACTGGCTAAGTTCCGTCCGGTTGTCGAAAGACTCCGGTCGGGACACGAACTTGCGAAATGGACGCGATACTATTTTGTGTTAAATTATATGGAACAGTTCCCAGTTTACATACTGATTATTATATAGTTCACTGGCTGCCTCTGCCATTCGGTCCACATGGTTGGTGGGAAGATGATCGATTAATATTAGGGACTTAAAATACTCAGGTGGTCCACGCAAGAATATCTCCGTTAGGAGCGAGTCAAAGTGCTCATATTCAGCCCTCTTGGCCCTGATGGGCTCTTTTCAATGTTCCAGAAATCGCGTGTGACACCGATGGCCCATTTGCTGGATATTGAGAAATACCCGCTATTCCTTCACCTGTAACTTCTAGATTCCCTTCAGAAAACCTCCTTCAACTCTCTCCTAGACTTTATCTTCTCATTCTCATTCAGAACGACCCGAAAAAGTACTTAGATATTTATTATTAGATTTTGTGATATAAAAAAATGTAATCTTGACCGGAGATAACGTGATGATTAATGATTATCTCACACATTCCCAACAACGTGATTGGATTTGTGGTATCATGTATGGGGAGGACGATGGGAGGGTATTTGCCGCAAAAGTCCATCATTCTCGTAATGTAATGTGCGGTCGTAAAATTCGTTTGGGTATAAATCACGGTGGATGTGCTAAAATCAACAGTTTGTGCAACCATCGTGATCCTTCCTCTGTTATGTGTGGTGTTATGCGTGGTTGACATTATGAACAGTTATGAAAAAGTAAGAAAAATTACGCACGTAGTAACTAGAAATTTAGTAAGTAATGTTATATAAAGAAGAGGAAAATGGAAAGTAAATTGCAAGGATGAGGAAGATTTCCTGTATTGAAAAAAAAGGGTGACGCGCGGTTGACGTGTGTCGATTTGTGATTTTCTGACCTCAACCGTCTTGGTCCAAGATGGACGACCAGTTAGACAAAAATTTATATTGATATGTTAATTAAACGAGAATTCTTTAACTAGCCAAAATTCTATGTTTAACTAACCGAAATGACCTGTTAAAAGCTTAAAGGAAAGAAGAAAAGTATTTGAGAAACATGATGTGATTAAATGCTTAATTATTTACAACGAAACAATGCAACAAAAGAAACATCAATAAACAATGTAATCATCGTTATTTTCGAGCAACTGCTTCCAACGACTGGATTGATCGTGGATGCCTTTGTTGTAAAACTCAACTAGTTTACCATCAAAGAAATTCCAACTGCAGTTTTTAGTTCTTCATCATTTGCGAACGTTTTGCCATTCAAGAAGTTCTGTAGTGCCCGGACAAAGTGCCCTGAGTGCTCTCGGGGCATTGGAATCTCCACATCCCCTGGTTCGCGATATCCGTGACGCCACGGTTTTGGCGAGCCGGGCAGATGTCGAGATTATCTTCTGCTGGGTTCCTGGACATGTAGGAATTGCGGGGAATGAGCGCGCCGATGAGGGCACCAAAGAGTCCGCGAGGACTCTGCGACCGGACCAGCGTTTCGCTCTTCCTCACACCGACTACATGGCAGGAATACGGGCAGCTCTTCGGACTGCTTGGCAAAGAAGATGGGAGACGATCGGAGGGAACTTAAAGTTGCCTGCCATTGCGCCGCGACTGTTCCCATGGACCTATCCCCCAATGCCGCGGCGGCTTCAGGTTGCTTTCTGTCGTCTCCGAATCGGACACACTCGTGTGACGCATCGCTATTTGATGGAGCGCTCGCCTGCGCCTTATTGCAACGACTTCGTCGTCCCCTAGACTGTTCGGCACATTCTTGTCGAATGTCCCAGTCTGGGTGATCTTCGCGCACGATACCTGTCCCGGTACCGGGATGGGCGGGGTCGCTACCGCCTTTCCCTTGTACTCGGGACAGATTCGTGCACATTGACTTGTGGACTTAGTTGACTTCTTGGGGGATGCCGGCCTTCTCCCTATTATTTAAGCAAGGTTTGGTTTTTTTTTGTTTTGTTTTGTTTTTTGCATTTGTTTTTTTGGGGTTTTTTTGTTTGTTTTTTCCTTTAGTTGCACGCTCCTGCGCCGGAGGGACCTCTCTCCGACGCACCAGCTTGCTTCCTTTCCCTCTTTTTGGGGTGTTGTTTTTTTTTCTCTTTAATTTTATTTTAAAGTAGCCTAGAACTAGGCCAGTTTTAATACGGCGACTAATGCCCAAGTACGCAGTCGCCAGATGAGCTCTTAAAAAAAAAAATGTAGTGCCCAGAATAGATGGTAGGTTGTCTGTTGGCGCCACGTCAGGTGAGTATGGTTGGTGAGGGAGAACTTTCCACCCCAGCTCTAGGTGTTTTTCACTGGTATGATTTGCAACGTGTGGCCGGGCGAATCTACCACCTGTTACAGTTGTTGAGTGTATAATTGAGCCTCAATATATAGACTGATTGCGTTCCAACATTTCACAGTAAATCACTCCCTTCACATCTTACCTGACACAAATCATAATCTTCGTTTAATATCTGTCGGCTTTTGCCTGAGGTTTTTCAGCTGCAGTTTTGTCTGGCCAGCTTCTTTTACGTGCCATGTTTGAGTATAGATACCAACTGTAATAACAACTTTGTTCAACCAATTTAAACGGCATTTCTTGTACAGTATTGGCATACAGGCGTCTATGCGATACTGACAGTTGAAATTGGTCAGTTTACTTGGCATCCCTTCGTCCAGTTTGCAGACTTTTCCCATTTCCTTTAAATCATGCAAATGGCAGATATACAAATGTATATATCTCTCAAAGTAGCGCAAGAGAATGATGAAAATGAATCCATTAAACCACATTGAAAGAGAATACGGAATAATTTTTCCTTGCAGTAATATTTTTATTACCTTTTTTTAGAAAAAATCCGTGCAGGGAAGCGTTTCGAACCAGGCACACTGAGGCAGCGAGCACCGCTTTGATCATATATATATATATATATATATATATATATATATATATATATATATATATATATAGAGAGAGAGAGAGAGAGAGAGAGAGAGAGAGAGAGAGAAAAAGAGAGAGAGAGAGAGAGAGAGAGAGAGAGAGAGAGAGAGAGAGAGTCTGGCCATTCCACGAAAAGGAGTATTTCATTTAGATTTACCAATTAACATTCCTTCTCTTCACTTTTTGTATGTTGGTTCAATCTTTCTCAATCAGTTCTTTTTGTCTGTTTGTAAATAAACATAAATCCTTATGCCCATTTTATTGATGAAACATTTTCAGGAGAGGAGAACCCCTCCACCAATAGTAGAAATGACTTTCCTTCAACATACATTGTTCTCCTTTTCAATTCCCCTGCCTTTACCTATTAAACTCTTTAATAGTCATTCGAAAACTCTCTAATCTTAAAAGAGTCTTCAAATTCCAAACTCTTTTAAAATTGAACTACTCCTGAATACCTCCCACCACTCTAATAAAGTAGTTGTGTAGAAAATTCCTTGAAAAATATGCGATAAAAATGTATAGATAAGAAACAGGACGTAGTCTATCTCAATTTTTGGTGCGAATGAAGTAGGAAGTGTCTCTTAGCACCATTTTGTTAATAATACGGATTATTTTGTAATATTTTTGCTGTATAAAAATTATTGCATAGTTTAATATATTTAAATTCGATAATATAGTTAAAAGTGGAGATTATTGCCCCTGACAAGGTGGAGGAGAGCAGGGACACGATCATCAGGGAGCTAAGGGCCGCCATCAGCCCAGGGAGGAGGAGGATTGGCAGCAGCGTTAGCCTGCCCAGCCAGAAGTCCAGGAACCCCAGGACTTGGACGCCCGCCTCTTCAACAAGTTGTTTGCTAGAGGACCGGCCAACCAGCAGCAGGATGTGAAGGAGGTCTTGAGGAAGTCCATGGAGGAGTGAGTGCCATCTAAAGGCGAGCTGGCCTGGTCCCTCTTCCTCTACCAGCACAGGGAGGTGTGGGTGGACTTATTCATTAAGTACAATACCTGCCTCCCCAGCTCTGCAGGTGTGGAGAGCCTATTCAGCACGGCCTGGGACGTCCTCAGGACCAAGAGGTCCTTCCTGGATGGGTGTCAACTTTGAGGAGCTTGTGTTTCTCAAAGCGAACATGGACCTCCTGTAGTTTAGCGGAGCCACACCGAGGAAAAAAGGCGCAGTTGCAAAGTCGCAAGTCGCATTGGGGGGCCAAAAATAGAGTCGCAAAGTCAAAGTCGCACCTAAAAAATTAAAGTCGCGCCCAGCTATGTGGATTACTCACTATCCGTGGACCGAGGTCATCACAGCTGAGGATGTAGAGGACAAATGGTAGAAATACCCCTCTAGCATCACCGACGCATTCCATTATTTTCTCCCTGTCAAAAGTCACACTACACACCCATTCGATTTACTTTAGATCACGGGCCACATGAAACGCCTTCTGCTTAAGAGGTATCAAACCTTTCGCTCACAGGATGGTGTTAATTATCGCTCACTACGTAACAAATTATTAAAAAAATTAAGTTAGCAAATAAGACTTATTATGCAAGCAAGCTACAGAATTTACAGCCCAGTCAGTGGTTTCGGAAGGTACGTGAGACCTGTGGCTTGGCCAATTAGCCTGGTTCGCACCCCTGCAACAGACACTTTACTTCGGAGGAAGCGGCCGAAGCACTTAACACTCATTTTGCTTCCATCTACCAAGAGCTCTCGACCCTCCAGGCTTCTTCGCGTACCTGCCGCTCCGCTCCGCACCTCCCACCGTTTCCCAGCTTCAGGTGTACTACAGTCTCAGAAATTTCCGAAAAAAATGATCAATCACTCCAAATGATCTTCCCATTCGCCCTATCAAGGAATTAAACTAAGCATCTCCCTGACGTGCATTGTCAACGCTTCTCTTCAGCAGTGCAAATTTCCATCTAACTGGAAGACCTTCTACGTAACCGCCATCCCCAAAAGCACCAACCCCGGTATCTTCAGTGACCTGCGTCCCATAGTTATCAACCCGCTGCCGAGCCTGCTGTGTAAGAGCTTCGTGGCGGAATGGGTTATTTGTTGAGGTATGCCTGTGAAGACTCGCTCAGCGCACGGTTAACTTCACCGGGATTTATCTAATGGCTTACCAAATTGCAGTTCAAAGGATATATAAAGAACAAGACCCCCAAATAAAATATAATTTTAATATATTTAATAAATGGATCAATATATATATATATATATATATATATATATATATATATATATATATACAAAAAGGGTAGTTAAATGGATTGTGACAATTTATGATATGACAGAGTTGAGCGGGAGGATCAAAATTAACGTTAACTCGAACAAGAGATATTAATTACGATTGAGCCGGAAGTCAATTCAAAAGTGGATGGGGGTGTAATCAAAGGATTAAAACACAAGATCGCTTTACCTAGAAGCGTGGTGGTGATCTGAGGTGGCGGGGGAAGACCAACGGCACAGGTCTTCGAGAAGTTACTTCGGGGAGTCCTAATGAGGAGGACTTGTAGATGCGGGTTTTGATTACTTCTTGTTGAAGAATCAGATTTTATATGCTGCAAAGAGATGTAATCTCAACTCGAGACGATTCTGGGATCGACAGGGAGTCTCAGAACTGAAGGAACGGGAATCTTGAAAGAAGTCCGAGATGAGAGGGACCACACAATTCTTCGGAAAGAATGGGGCTCGATAGCTCTCCTCTGAACAGGGGCCAAAGCTTGACGAAGGGAGGTCTGCTGGTCAAATCTTACGACGAGGTACGACTCGAACAGGTATTGTTGAACTTTGCTGGGGAACAGACAAATGGTCTGAACGGATGGACTACCAGACTCTCAATTTCCTTGAGGAATGGTGGACTCCGGGTTAAATAGGCGGGTGGCTGGTCCGATAGATAGCCCCAGTGCTTGGCAGTCCCTAGAGGATTCTCGACGTCAGTCTATGTAAAAGACTCGGATCGGACAGCGAAGCTTGCCTCATAAAATGGGGGTAGGGTTAGTATGGCTGCTCTCGCAGGGGAATAGACAAGCCTGGGAAGCAAGGGTTAGGGATAGTACGCCTGCGCTCGGCGTTATCGCGGGGGGGAGGGGGGACACAGGAGTGTTCGAAAACAAATACAGCTGGGTCGGGTAACTCAGCGCGGGATTGCTTCCTTCTCGAAGATTCTATACTTCACAAGCTAAGGAACACGTGGTTTAGAGCGAAGGGGCTGAAAGGGGTATTCCGAGGGGGGTGCTTCCTTCCACACTGGTCATTCGGGGGCATTCCTTCACAGTATACGCGGATTTGGCTCCACTGGTTGACGTATGGCAGTTCGGCATCATGAGAGCATCTTCCAATACGCGCTGCCTCATTAGCTTCCTCAATTTTGTATATTTAAACTTGGACAAACGTAAAACCTCAGCCGTCTGCGCATGTATCGATTTCCGTAAGGCATTTGACCTGGTTGATCACACTACTCTTCTCACCAGAGCCGCAATATCAACGGCCATCCGGGAATGCCTCATCTCTTGGCTAGCAGGCTTCTTCTCAGGGCGTCGCCAAGCTGTTCGTGTACAGGGTGCGGTCTCCACATTCGTCTCCCTCACATGTGGCGTGACCCAAGACACAAAGATGTGCCCCCTTTTACTTGGTTATCCTCATAAAAGACGCTCTCCTGGACATTGAATACCGTTGGAAGTATACTGATGATTCCACCATCGCTGCGACCGTCGACAACATTCTCCCGGATTACAGTTCTTTTCAACGTTCCCTCAACGCCCTTCTAGAATTGACAACCTCTAGCAACGTCACTATCAGCCACCATATGTCAGACGTTAATGCAGTCGACGTTTCCACTATTCCCATCCAAGTTTCAACACTTCCACTTGGTCCACCCTCGACCTGGTCCATTCCACTAAGCTGCTTGGCGTTACTGTCGACGACAAGCTAAGCTGGAACCCGCACATCGGCAACATTTTTAGCTCTGCCTCATATAGTCTGCACATGTTGCGTAGACTGAATTCCCTTGGCGTTTCTGCCCTGGAAATTCCAAACATTGATAAAATGTTTATTCTCCCCAAATTAATGTATGCGTCTCCTACCTGGTCCCCCTACCTTACTGCTACCCAGCTTGGCCACCTAGAGAAGGTACAGAAACGCGTGATGAAGATCATTCTGGGCGCGAATTACACGAGCTATGACACAGCCACCTCTTTCCTACAACTCACCCTTCTAGCAGCTCAGTAGTCCACCAATTTCAAACAGTTTGGCCACAAACTGCTGAACAACCCTCGTCATTTCGACATACTTCCCCATGACGCTCCACGTCCCCGCCTTGCCTTTTGAGCCTACAACAAGCTCTTCTCAATCAGAGCCCGCACGGAGCGCTACAAGAACAGTGTAGTTCCCACACTAACTAAAATTTTCAATAATTATCATTAACATCTGATATGTCTGTCTAGCTATTCTTATATTTCATTATGTATGTGTTTTTCAGTTTTGGTGCTCTATATATATTTCACTGGTACTTTTAAATATATATTTTCAGCCAAATGACTGCCAGTTTCTGGAATAAACCGTTAATTATTATTATTATTATTATTAAGTATCTGATATGTGTGAGAGATATGAATCTGGTGTCTGGCTGAGAAAGGGATGTAGTCATAATCAAAGTATGTAGAAGTGAATGATATTAAGAAGGTGGGTTCATGTGAATTACGTTAGAGGTATGATAGATAAAAAATGTGAAAGTGAAAAGAAGGGTGTTGTGTTAGATGTGCTTCAGAAAATAAAAGTTTTGATGGGATGGATGTCTCGAGCAATTGGTATGAATGAATATGTATATGTTAGAAGGAAGGTGTGATGCTTGCTGATATGTACGGTAGTTTTTATGTTAAAAAAGAAGTGTATGTGATAGAAGGATTGCATTTGAGAAGGAATGAGATCAAAGTGTTGTGAAAGAAGTATGTGGTATTATGTCTCTATGGGAGGTAAAGTAGATACTGTTTAATGTATCGCCATTATTAGATGGGAAATTAGAAATGTTAAAATAATACTCGCAGGGGAAATAGAGATATCACAAGGGAGCCTAAAATTACCCCACTCAAAGGGGACTCAACGATTAAAGGGGAGAAGTGTTTGTAGTTCAATGCACGGAGTTTTCGAAATAAGATGAAAGAGTTATTTAGTTATATAATAGAAGATAGAGTGTGTTTGACAGTCATTAGTAAATGAAGCCAAATATAATGTAAGTAGGAATGAATATGAAGTAAATGATTACAGTATGTAGTGAAGTGATAAGATTGAAAGAGAAATAATTATCTATGTTCAAAATAGCGTCCAATTCAATCAAATTCATACAATAGGGGATGGACAAACGGTGGAGTCGCTATGGAAAGATATTAGGATTAATAAAACTCGGGAATTAAGGATAAGAGCATTTTATAGACCACCGAACCAGTCCAGTGAGATAAATAAAGAGCAGGTCATGGCATGACATTACATTATATCAATACCATATTATAGCTATGGGAGAGTACCAATAACTTGGAAGCGAACCGACAAAAGGGACGGAAAACCACGCGTTCAGACGGGCTGTGGAACCGTAGAGTGCAACGAGGTCAGGTAAATTATGGACAATGGCAAAGTTCAAGGTTATTTAAAGAGACATGTACAAAAATAGAATTTTATTTACACAATAAATTAATAAGAGAATTGAAAAGTAGAATTACCTCGGAGAATTAACGGGCAAAAATCACATCAATAAACGGAGGGGAAAAGATTAACTCAATTGGGTTACTGAAGGGAGGTGGGGGGTTGGCTTACGGATGTCTTCTGTACGTGAGGTGAGACCGCTCAGACTTCAGAGCAGGAGGTTGGAGTGATGGCGGTTCTCCAAGAGCAAGGGGGGTCGGTAACTTCCGGTCCACACGTGAGTATTTTGGCTACCCGAAATAATGAGGGCTTCGACAGGAGTTGATGAAAGAAGTCGGGAAAATCAGTTGGGGCGATCGTTCAGTGGAATTACCTCCTGGATGAGGCTAATTCCAAATACACAAAATAATACAGCTGTCACTTTGCTTTGTTGCTAGCACTTGACTTGGAACCATGGGTAAATCTTCTGGGTTCTGGCGAGACTTCTCAGCTCTGTGTCTCTTCCGGGCAGTCGATCTTTATTTATGTCCGAGGCTCTTCCCGGAGTTGGGGGTTAGCGGGAAACAGCTCTACTCTCAAAGGGCCTCGAATCTTCTTGAGAGCTATTTTAGCCCGCATAAAGGTGAATCGTGGGGGACTCGATTCGAGGCTACCGTTGTGGAAGGATGGGGGGGTAGGTTTACAACTTTAGGCCTAGCCGGGCCTTCTGCTACACATGGGAGTTGCTTTCTGCTAAAGATCTTTTACGTGGGGATTCCCTCACAGAGGAAATTAACCGCGAATTCAATTTTAAAATCTTTATTCTTGGATATTTCAATTTACAATCATCTAATTGTAAAAAATACATATAAATAGGGATATAATCACAGATTTATTGGATATTTTTAGGATGTGAAGAAAGTGGGTGCATGTGAGTTACGCGAGAGGTACAAGAGGTTGATTGAAAAGGGGAAAGAAAGTAGAATGAAAGGTGTTGTGACAGGTGTGCTTCCAAGAATGGATGTTGGGGTAGAATGGATGTCTTGTGCGATTGGGCTGAATGATTATGTGAGGAGGATGTGTGAGATGGAAGGTGTCATGTTTGTGGATGTGTAGGATAAGTTTGTTGGAATGAAAGAAATGTATGCGATGGATGGACTGCATTTGAGTAGGAGGGGGGTAGATGTGTTGTGGGAGGAGTATGATCGTGTTATTAGGTCTTTGCGGGTGGGAAACTAGATACTAATAGTGATCAGGGAATTATGAGAGGACATTATAGTACTGAAAGTAGAATGGACTTGGCAGATAACAGAATAAGTTCCAAGGCGATAGAGGTGAGGTCATTCAAGTTTCGAGAGGTGCTTCAGGATTAGGGGGGTTAAATTGTTTCTATACAAATGCTCATAGTCTTAGAAACAAGAAGGATGAGCTATTTAGTTATATTAGCAATGAGGATATTGTGATAGAACGGATTGAGGCCGCGTAAATTTCAACCACTATCACATGCAATTTAAAACCACGATGCTACCCACGTGCATCTTCGCTTTGAAGCCTGGGGCCTTATCGCAGCCACCTGAGTCAATGTTTAAACAAGGAGATTTATCTTCCCCCGTCGCCCCATGCGCCAACCTCGCCAGATTGAGTTAGGCTTATGGGCAGATAAGGCATTGTTCTCAGGCTAGGCTGTGCATTCCCTCGAAGCTCCCACTCCATTGTCCCCCACGCCGAGGAGATGTCCTGGCTATTTATATGGAAACTTAACCACTGAGATTCAGATTGGAGATCCAGATTTTCGTCGCGAAACATCACTACGACCCACTCTCACCTTGTGCGCCAAGGGACCTTGACCTCGAGATTCACCATCACTTGTCCAGAAGAAGGACAATATCCCTTGAGTGTCAAGGTTCAAGCCTTCGTGACGCCAAGTCCACAAGGCTTCCCCTGTTGTTCAGAAAGAGAACAACGTTAGAACAGCCATTGTTCTTTTGAGCCCGTTGACAAGAAACGGTTCTCACCCCCCCTTCCTGTTGTTCAGAAAGAGAACAACGTTAGAACAGCCATTGTTCTTTTGAGCCTGTTGACAAGAAACGGTTCCCCCCCCCCCTCCCTGTTGTTCAGAAGAGAACAACGTAGAACAGCCATTGTTCTTTTGAGCCCGTTCGCCAAGAAACGGTTCTCACCCTTCCCTCTTGTTGTTCAGAAGAGAACAACATTAGAACAGCCATTGTTCTCGAGCCCGTAGACAAGAGACGGTTCTCACCCCCCCTGTGTTCAGAAGAGAACAACGTAGAACAGCCATTGTTCTTCAAGCCGTTCATCAAGAAACGGTTCTCATTCCCAAGACGCCACCTTAGGATCATTTAATTCCCCCCCTTCGGCTGCAACTCGCCAGTGGACCGAAAATTCCTTCACGTCGCCTTCCTCTGCACAACAAGTATAATTACGTAAGCCGAACGTTACCTTTGAGTATTTAACCCTTTTTGTCAACTCTATCCTGTGCTTTGAATGGTTTAGCGAACCATCTCATCGCTTTAATTTATATTTGTTTTACCTTTTTAAATCTGTTAATCCTCGGATTAGCAAGATTCCCCACTACCCTTTCCATTCTCTGTTTATGTCAATATTTTCCGTTTTGTGTGTTGTGATAGTTTTTATTAATAAAACTCTATTTTATTAATGATAGCAATATTAATATCCTTGAGCTCAGTTCCACTTCTTAAGCATATCGAAGATACATAATGTCGGTCAGCCTAGACATCCACGCACTCAAAAGATAATTAAATAAGTTCCCTCAACGAATAGTTATATATGGTATATCGTCGAGAGTCCATTCTACGACAGATATAGATATATTATGTGTTACTGAATCATGGGTTAATGAAATAGAATTTAGTGACACTATAAGTGAATTTGGCTTACAGGGCTATAATATGTACATTAGTCAAAGGACAGGTAGGATTGGTGGAGGAATAATTATCTATATAAAAAACAAACATTGTTTCAAGTTTAAATACTTCAATAAAGCAGGATGGAGTTAGTCACTTTGGATAGATATTAGGCTCAGTAAAAATAGAATGGTGCATTTGGGAGCTTTTTTACAGGCCACCTGGGCAGACTGATGATATGGCTGAACTAATGATAAGGGAAATAAGTAAGGGATGTGAAACAGATGCAGTTATTATTGGGGACTTCAACTTAAACTCTGAGGACTAAGAAAATATGATAGGTAGGGATAGAACAAGTGGCAGGTTCATAGAATGCTTTGAGGATAATTTTTTTAATCAATTTGTTAATGAGCCAACGAAAGGGAACAATATATCAGATTTAGTACTTTCTAACAGTGATCATTTAGTTCAAGAATTGACTGTTGGGAAAGCATTGGGAAATAGTGATCATCAGATAGTTCGTTTTAACTTGGGAATTGAGAAGGGTAAAATAACCGAGAATGCTGTAAAAGTTCCAAATTTTCATAAGAGAGAATATGTAAAACTCCGAAGCTTGCTGAATTTTGTAGACTGGAGGGAGAATTCAGAGGTAAAAATGCTTATGGGATGCGGGATACTTTCAAGCATATAATAAATGTAGTCCAAGAACAATGTATCCCAATGAAGGCCATTAGGAACAAAAGTAGGAAACCACTATGGTGGAATCAGGAGATAGCTAGAAAAATTTCAGAGAAGAAAAGGGCATATAAAAAATTACAGGTAGAAAATAATATTCAAAATTTAAGTGATTATAGAATGGCTAGGAATGAGTTAAATAAGATTATAAAGAAGAACAAAAGGGTGTCAGAAATTAAATTAGCTCAGGATAGCAACAAAGATCCTAGAAAGTTTTTTAGTTACTATAAAATTAATAACAAGTCTGGCAGAGTTAAAATAGGACCTATCAAATATGAAGGGGTTGTGAGAGAAACTGATGAGGAAATAGTTGAGGTACTAAATGGTCATTTTGCATCAGTATTTACAAAGGAGAAACTAAATAGTCCTATGTATAGTACTCATGGGTCAGGAAAAGAGGTGTTTACTAACATTAGTGTGGATCGGAGGAAGATAAAAAGACTAATAGGTGAGTTAGATACTACCAAGGCCTCCGGCCCTGATAATATTCATTCTAGGGTACTTAAAGAAGGGGTAGAAAGTATCTCAATAGCTCTGGAGAAGTTATATACTAGGTCACTGGAATATGGAGAAATACCCGATGATTGGAAGAGAGCGAATGTAGTCCCCATTTTCAAGAAGGGTAGTAACGAGGATCCAAATAACTTTAGACCGGTTAGCCTAACTCCTGTAGACTGTAAAATTCTTGAGAAAATAGTTAAAAAAGGGATTTGCCAACATCTAGAGAGGAAGGGGTTAATCAGCGATGCTCAGCATGGGTTTAGATCAGGTAGATCCTGTTTAACTAATTTACTAGCCTTTTTAGAGTTTGTAACAGATCAAGTAGATAAGGGAGAGAATGTAGATGTAATTTACTTAGATTTTAGTAAAGCATTTGATAAGGTACCACATAGGAGACTAATTCATAAATTAAAAATTATTGGGATATGTGGGGGTGTTTCAAGTTGGATAGCTGAGTGGCTGAAAGACAGGAAGCAAAGTGTAGTGCTAAATAGTGTAAAGTCAGAGTGGAGGGATGTTATCAGTGGGGTTCCTCGGGGATCAATTCTCGGTCCATTATTATTTGTCATCTATATAAACGATCTTGGGGAGGCAGTTAATAATAAAGTGTCAATTTTTGCGGATGATACCAAATTAGCAGCTGTAGTTAAAGATATTGATGATAATTTTAAAGTGCAGGGGAATTTAAATAAATTGGTTTCCTGGGCACATAAGTGGCAAATGACTTTCAACCTTCATAAGTGCAAAGTTATTAAAATGGGAAAAGATAATAGAAAATTTAACCATGAAATGGATGGGGATTGGCTGAGCTCAGTAGAGGATGAGAAAGATCTAGGAGTAGTAATAGATAAGTCATTACGGTTTTCTAAGCAGCGTATTGAAGCAAGAAATAGAAAAAATATAGTGCTGGGTTTCATTAAGAGAAATGTCAGTTACAAAAGTAAGGAGGTTATTCTTAAACTCTATAACTCTTATGTTAGGCCACATCTAGAGTACTGTATACAGACATGGTCCCCACATTTTAGACACGATATTAACCTTCTTGAGTTAGTGCGACGGAGGGCAACAAAGATTATTCCTTTCCTGAGGCACCTTGAATATATAGATAGACTGAGGGTATTAAATATGTTCTCGATCGAAAGGAGGTATGTGAGAGGGGATATGATTGAGCTGTTTAAAATTTTTCCCGGGATAGATAAATTGGATGTTAGCAAGTTTTTTGAGTTAGATGATGGAAATTGGACTATAGGTCACCACTTGAAAATTAAAAAGCAAGGGTGTAGGTTGGATTTAAGAAAATATTTTTACACCAGAGTGGTAGACTTCTGGAACAAATTGCCGCAGAGGGTAGTAGGTAGTCCAAATTTAAATGTATTTAAGAGTAGGTTGGATGAGTTTATGGGGAGGGAAGGTTGTGATGGTTCCTAAGTTTTGTATATATTAATATTGTTTGTATATATCTATTGCTGCATGATTTAGTTCTTGACAAGCCTTGATTGGTGATACCCTTGTTTCTGGACGCAATCCTCTGGATGTAGTTTTCCTGAGAGTTTGGGTGCCTTAAAAAAGAGGCCGTTTGACTCGGATGACCTATGATGAGCCCTTGTGGCTTTTGTCATCTGTTATATTATATTGTGGGGGACTTTGGTTTTGTCTTCCCCTGGTGATGGTGCTTTTTGTGGGTGGGTTTTGACGGAGGGGGGTGACCTTTGATATGCCCTTGTGGCTTTTGTCATCCGTGAAATTATGTTATGTTATGTTAAGCAGATGGTAAATCAGCCAACCCGTGAAAACTAGATTCTAAACTTAGTCTTAAACAATCAAGAATTTTTAGTTAGGCATCTTTTAGTTGGAGAAACACTAGGCAGGATTGATCATTTAGTAATTGAGGTACTCTTTTGCGAATAGAATAACATGGTTAAGAATAATGTAAAAAATACTAATTTTTACAAGGGAGGTATGGGAGATTTCATAACTTAGTAGATACAATAGACGTGGATAGGGAGTCCAGAGATAAGAATGCTAATGAGATATAGGATACTTTCCACCGAGTTTTAAATGCGGTTGAGAAGTTCCTTAGAAGAAAACAGGAAACCATTGTGTTGGAATAAGGATATAGCCATCTTAATTAATCAAGAAAAAGATAAAAGTTTTCAAAAATATTGCAAGAAAATACAGCGCTTAACCTAAACAGCTATAGAAAAGTTATAATTAAATGGAACAAGATAATCAAAAAGAGTCAAAAGCTATCTGAAATTAAGTTAGTACAGAATAGTAATAAGGATCAAAGAAAGATTTTAGTTATTATAAATTTAATAATAGAATCAATTAAAATAGGATAGGGTCTCTTAAATTGGAGAGGAACATTAAATAAAAGAATGAGGAAATAGATTAAATGCTCAATGAGCAATTTATATCATCATTTACTAGATAACATAAGTTCAGTTTTAATTCTTTTAATTATATCACATAATAAAATATTTTAGAGAGTAATAATGTTAATAGGGAAAATATTATGGCCCTTATAAATGGATAAGGGGTTTAACAAAGCTAAGGATGCAGATAATATTCAATCTATGATTTTTAATGAGGGAGAAAAGATGTTTCACTCGTTCTTGAGAAGATATTTGTTAGATCTCTTAGATTTGGGAAGACACCACAGATGACTGGAAAAGAGAATGTAGCTCCAATCTTTAAAAAGGGAAAAAAGAATGATATTAATAACTCTAGGCTAGTAAGTATATAAATTACTTAAAAAGTTAGTTAAAAAGGTATAGCCAACGTTTTAGGAGGTGGTAGCTTGTTGAGTGATAGCATGGGTTCAAGTTAGGTAAATCTTGCTTAACAAATCTGCTGGAATTCTAAATTATAACATAAGAAAATTGGATAAAGGAAATAACATATATGTAGTTTATTTATATTTTAATAAGGCTTTTGATAAGGTCCCTCATAGGAGACTAGTGAATGTATGTAGCTTGGAAGAATGTTTTAAATTAGGTGCCAAAGAGGCTGAATAATATAAAGCAAAGGGTAGCACTAAATTGAGACAAATCACAGTGGATGAAGGTTAAGGTTGGGTTA
Organism: Ceratothoa steindachneri; assembly: GCA_963969495.1. Classification (NCBI taxonomy): domain Eukaryota; kingdom Metazoa; phylum Arthropoda; class Malacostraca; order Isopoda; family Cymothoidae; genus Ceratothoa; species Ceratothoa steindachneri. Next base: position 23,708,173 of record OZ018328.1, on the reverse strand, counting down.
TCTCAAGGATTTTTTTTGGTCTTATCATTACTTTTAGTTTATATTAGCGACTTTGAGTTGTGGTAAAAGTCAAATGTCAATAATACAGATGATGCGAATTTAGCATTCAGTGCATGGGAAATACAAGGAAATTTCACAATTCTCTAATTTATATAAGCTATTTGCATTGGATCACAGATCTCAGATGACATTGAACCTCCAAAAATGCAATGTTGTTCACATGAGCAACCATAATAGAGAATTCGGTTATTAAATGGAAATTGCTAGTTGAACAACCGCTGAGGATGAGAGGGACTTCGAAGTTGCAAAATATGGGCCATTGAAGTTCTCTAAGCAGTTCTTAGGGTAGTGGGCTTTATCAATAACTTTTTTATATAAAAGTAAAGAAGTTTATCTCAAGTTGATCACACCTGAAATCGTGTATTCAGGCATCGTCTTTATATCATATGTAGGATATTAACATTCTGGAGCAATAAAGGTGATACCTTTCCTTATATACCTTGATTATACGAATAGATTGAGGGCACTCAACATGTGTTCATTTGGAAGAGGTTGCGTAAGGGGTGATTTGATACATCTTTTTTTAAATGTTTAAGAGATTAATATATTAGAAATAGAGAAGTTATTTAATATGGACAATGATGCTAGGACTAGATGCAGGCATGACTTGAAATATTTCAGAAAATAACCACAGCAGGTCTGACTCCAATAGATGTTTCAATTTGTTGATCAGCTTCTTGGTTTGCTTGAGTCGCTTTTCCTGCATTGACTTGAACATAAATCCTCTTCCTCATCTTGTATGAATAGTACCGAATGAGCATTTTTATCCACACCTTTGTCCATTGTAATTCCACACATCAATTTTTAGCGATCATTGATAAGTATCTTCTGGATTTTAGTGACGAATCCCTACTTTCTGAGCGCGTCAGATCGTCGAAAATGGGTTTTCCTCTCTACTGTCGCCTTGTACGATTAGTGGAATCCTAAATCTTTTAGCTTCTTTCTGACCTTTTCCACCATCCTTCTGCTGACGTTGAGGAAGTCTGAAATCACCTTGTTTGTTCTTCCGGTGCGAATTCTAAGGAGGACTCCATACCTCTTTCACAAATTGAGGGAGGGGGTAAGAAAATTCCATAGTCAGTTAGTCTGCAAAAAAATATAGGAAAAATGGTTATTGTTTTTAAGAAGAAAATGAGCAACAATGAAGGCACAAAAAAATATCCGTAAAATTAGCAAGGGAAAATTCCGACGAATACCGTCCACAACCTCTATTTTAGCCAAGTATTTATTAATATTTACATACATATGTTCTTGTCTTGTAAACTCAGTATGACTAGCTTACTGGTTAATCAGTGATAACGCAATCTAATGGATGTAGATTATACCATTGTGGTGGCGTTTTGAATAATGAGACTGGAATTAATTTGATGGGCCCTGTTAGCCTTTTTTATCCTTAAATTTTATGTTATGTTTATTTACCTATAGGAGGTTCGCTAGCCAAAGGATCAATTCTGAATTAATCAAAATGTATTTATTTCACTAAGAAATGTCTGAAACGACAAGTAGTTGAGGCGTCATTGATTGATTCCTTCCAAAATTTTAATTTGAACTTTGTGTTCAACCGAGTCTTTATGCCGCTAGTTGCCTCCCAGATAAGAATCACCAGAACATTCCAGTTTGAAAATATTCCCTCCGCGTCCTTTTGCATTTCTGTCTTTCTTGGTTGTTGTTATTGTTACTTATTCTCTTCTTGGTAGTCCATGATGATATACTGAATTTAGTAGATGATGGGATAGTAGTAGATAAAAGTGAGTGAAATTTAAAGTGGGGAGGGGTACTTTGCCCTAGTAGGATGGCATCACATTATATTTTTTATTTTTCCTTTTTGTCTTATTTGTTATATGTAGTGTTTTTCTATGTTTGTTTCTTTTTGTGTAGATGAGTTCAGCCCGGACTTACATCTGGTATATTTTCCTAATGTTGGCCGAGCTAAGATCTCTAAACCTGTATAGATGGATATTTCTCTCTTTGCCAGGTTCCGCCTCTCCGTGTATTGTCTCGAGTATCCGTGGTCGGAGATCTTTAGGCCCAGGACACTGCCTTCGGCAGAGTAGCCGTATCTCTTCCCATCGATGGTGATGTGCCACGTCAACGTGCTGCTCAGTGGGACGATTTTTAACTTGTCCCTATTAGTTCTTATCTTCCAGCGTCTCTCGTACCGGTTGATGTTGTTGATTTCTGCTATTGTATGCATTGCCTGATCCCTCGCTTTCTTCACCGGGCACGGAACGATCTGGGCGACGTCATCTGCAAATTGCAGGTACATCGTGTCCCTGTGCACCAGTGTTGGGAGGTCGATGGTAAGGACTAAGTAAAGCAGTGGGCTCAGGCAACTTTCCTGTGGAACGCCTGCCTTGAGTTCGAATTCGGGTCCTCTGTATCCTTCGATCATGAAACATGACCTTCTATCCATGACAAAGTCACAAAGGATCCTTTCCAGGATTAGGTCCAGCTGGAGGTTCAGGATCTTGTATTGAAGTCCTTCCAGCGAGACTTTATCGAAGGCCTTCTGCACGTCCCTCAACACAATGTCTACATAGTACCCATTCGCTCGACAATAGGCTACTTTTTCTGTCAGGATGCTAGTTCTGTATATGTGCCTTTTTTTGGCAAAACCCGTGTTTTTGGAGGTTATGCGCTCCTAATTCGCTCAGTTGAGCTTGTAGCCTATTAGCTAGGATCTTTTCAAAGATCTTGCCGAGCATCTCCAGAAGAGAGATCGGGCGATAGTTAGCCACCTAGTCTGGGGGCTTTTTTCCTCCTGGGAAGAAGATGAATTTAGCCATTTTTCACCTGTCAGGAAAGTAGCTTGTATTCAGGGCGGCATTCATGGTATTAACCAGTCCCTGAATGATTTGCCTTGGAGCATTCACGAGGTTGTTTTTCTTGAGCCCAGACCAGCCTGGTGCTCTTTGTTTGAAGGACCTTATGGTGTTCATGGTCTCTTCGAAGGTTATTGGGCACCTGTGGCCAACCATCTCTCTTTCCGTAGATACTGCGGGTGGGGGTGGGTTCTATGTATCACTGTGCGGAGGTCCTCGAGCAGTTAGTCTTCGAATTCGTGGTTAAAGTTATCGTTCTCCTCAGGGGTTATAGCAAAAATCTTTTTTCAGTGTGCACTGAATCTTTTTTCGAGAGACTCTGGATCCACAATGATTTCGTATCCATCTTTTATTAGTGTTCTGGCTTTGGTAGGCAGTCCCCTAAGTCTTCGAATACTATTCCAAAAACTTACTGGACTGTCCTCCCTGTCCAGCCTAACAATTATATCATTTCAGGTTTTCTTTTGTTTCTCTGTGATTGTGTGTTTTAGTTCCTCGCTTAGTTGTCTCATTCTGGCTGTCCTTACCTGATTTGGGCCTGTCCTGCCTATTTCTTCGAATATTTGCCTATGTTTCCGAGCGATATCCCTCATCTTGTTCGTCAAGATGAGGGCTCTTTCTATGGTCCTTGCGAGGGTGGCTTTTGCTGCTTGGGCATAGGACGTATTCGCTCTCCTTATTCCCTCCGCCTTTTTTTTCGTCTGCTTTTCTTTTCAGCACCTCTTTCTTCTTTGGGCAAGACATGGCCATAGCCCTGTGCTTTTGCCCACAATTCGGGCAGTTTTCTTCCACTGCCGGGCATTCCTGCCAGTCATGTCCTTTATCATTGCATCTAGAGCAGGTTATTTCCTGTTCCATATAAGGAGCGTCCTAAGGAATTATTTTATTATTTTGTTTCTCGTTGTTTAAAGGATGGGGCGTGATGCTTTGAAACTAGTCTTCTACTTGTGCCAATGTAAACTGATTCCCTTTAATAGAGTTTTTATTTCCATCAAAATCAAATTTACAATATAGGTTCAAAATTAAGTTATCTCTAACATTTCCTATACAATTGTCAAACAATAGCTGTAAAATCCTTTCATAATACAGGGTCTTCCACGAAAAGACTAAGCGATATTTAAGTGACTATAATTAAAAAGGTATTTGTAAATTTTACATTGTTTAAACACATTTTTGTTCATTAAATACAAATTTATAAATGAAAGCATTTTCTATCAACTTTGTTCTAATAATAGTGAAGCTGAATTGATGTTAGTGAAGCTAGCCAAAATTACGTTTGGGCAAAGTGAAGGAATTAATGAAAAAAATTGTACGTAAGAGTTGATTAGTTTGTTGCTTTTATTAGGCATTTTTCTAAGCAAAAATTAGACTAAGCTTTACAAAATATAAGATTAAATCTACTCCTATGTAGGAACCACGCTGCAGTTAACACAAGGATAAAAATATTCGTGGTCACAAGTTGGAGACTAAAAATCATTAAACAGGTACAAGATATTTTATGGCTGTTTTCATAATAGGCAGACTTCAAGTAAATCCATCATTTTTAACAGTGTTCATAATTACAAAATGTCTGGTACTAGTCTATATCTTAACAAAGGTCATCCCGTTCCCCAAAATGAGTATGAACCGAAGATGTTAAATATTTTTTTCTTTAAATCTAAATGTATCTGCTAGAATGAATGGAATGCAAATGTAAAAATCATTATTGAATCGTATTATTAACCTTGATTTGAAATTGAATCCTTATTAGATGTACCTCAAGCATCAGCTCCGCTAGACTAATTTTCTGTGCTGAAAATGATGGTAGAATGTTTTCTCAATCAACTCGCTCATTTTGGGGACAATGTTGTGATTGGTGACGAGGCAGCTTTTTTTATGGATAGAAAAGTGAGGTAAAATAATATTCGACAGTTTGCACCATTCTATGGGATGGCTTCCTTATTTTTTCGTTGTTACACGGCAATAATATGACTTGAGCTCTTTACTTAAGCATGATCAACGCAAAAATACAGTACTTCCAGAACTTAGCCTCAATCTTCACAATGGATTCAATAGACTTTGGAGGATTCAGGGCGGTGCTCAGAAACAGAGATAAAAACATTGTGGTGATAGAAAGTAACATAAATTTTCAACTATTGCATAGTTTCACTATATAATTGAATCAAATGGCTTCATAATCGACCAGATTTAACATTTTGAAATTTCTTCTTGTGGGGACATCTCAAGCGTAAGGTCTACTCCATCACATCTGCAACTGTAAACTAAATGAGCGACAGAATAGCGCAGTCACCTTGGCAAGGCAAATATTTGCACATTAATCCAAAATTTTGCGTGCACAATAAGATTAAATTTCAGCTGTGCTGAGAGAGAAATGGAGACGTTTTTAATCAGGTTTGGGTGCGTGGCATTTTACGCCCCCAAACACAAGTGTAAAAGATTAATTATTCACACTTGTATCTGGTTTCCTGCCTAACGTATCTGCAACTCTCAGCCAGCCCTACTCTTTTATCTAGTGGGCTTGGGAAAGGCCATGGCATGGCAGAGTTGGAGGACATGTGGAGGGAATTGGTTCTAAAGATATTTTCGTGTGTAATGGAATTTTTGTATTATTGGATTTTAATGAATTTATTGTTTCTATTTAAAAATTATTATATTTCTTTTATTCCATTAACTTGCACAAATGTGATTTTAGTGAGTTTCACTCACTCAATGCAGCTTATCATTATTAAAGCAAACCTGATGAAAATTTTACCATTTATAATAAAGGATTTGCTAGACGAAATTCCATTTACACAGTGTAAACGTTACAAATACTTTTTCCAATTATAATCATTTAAAGGTTGATTCGATTTTTCGTGGGACACCCTGTATAAATAATAGTATTGGAAAATTTAAGGAAAAAATGTTTCCATATAAAAATGCGTTTATTAAGGTCGCCCGTCGCCTCAAACAACTTGAATTTAATGTAAATTTCAACTCCATACTTAAAAGCTTTCCTGCCTCTTACAGGAACCGTTTATTCGTTTGATTGCAATGACTACAAAATGCTACTTTCTACAGAACGGCAAAGAACTTCAAGTACTTTCTACAGACCTACAAAGAACTTCAAGTACTTTCTACAGACCGGCAAAGAACTTCAAGTACTTTCTACAGACCGACAAAGAACTTCAAGTAATTTCTACAGACCGGCAGAGAACTTCAAGTACTTTCTACATACTGGCAAAGAACTTCAAGTACTTTCTACAGACCTACAAAGAACTTCAAGTACTTTCTACAGACCGACAAAGAACTTCAAGTACTTTCTACAGACCGGCAGAGAACTTCAAGTACTTTCTACATACCGGCAAAGAACTTCAAGTACTTTCTACAGACCGGCAAAGAACTTCAAGAACTTGGAAAGCAACATCAAATCAATGTATGCATTGAAACCTTCCCTAATTTTTATATAACCCCAAGATTGTTTTCCTTAAATACTTTTATATAAAGTCACGAAATAAATATTTATTAAAATAAATATATAAATGAGATTGTCCCTCTCACTGAATTTACGCGACAGAAGGGCATCTTAGACTATTGAAACTTCTGTACTTCATTTTTTTGTCACTCCTTGAAAAGAGCTTTGACAGTGAAGACGAAAGTACTCGAAATCTTCATTTCCTTTTCCTTATCCGGAAGTTAAGATATGTGGAATCACGCGATAATTTATGTAGATGTGGAGAACAGCTGACAAAAATCGCATGAGACATGTATGCATAACCCATACCACACCACCACAGCCACTATAACCACCATTCCGAAGAAGAAAATACATAAAACCAGAAACCACGTAAAACCCGGAAATTTTAAGCACGAGAATTGGGATCTTTTTGGACTTTCGACCTGGCCCGATTCTCTAATTCCGAAATGACGTCCGGCAAAGTCTGGGAAGAGATGGGAAAAGTTAGATTAAAAATAGTCTCAAATGAATCCCAAAGTGAAATAAAAACAGGAAGATAATAGTTTTTGCGCGCGAGATCAGACTGTCGAAATGAGTTTACCAATTCTAACTTTTGTAAAATTTCATCAACTGATGTACACATCGAAACATCCAAACATACACGAATTAATGGAGATTTAAATGATTGGAGACCCTGTTCCCAATTAGAATGAGGTTAAGCCACATTGCATGCGGTCTTGTAAAATTATACACTCTAGATACCCGAGTTCGGATCCCGCGTTAATCAATAGGTTTCCCACGGGAAAATAAAAGGCCTTAAAACAAGCACAGGTCAATGGTAAAATGCCTATGAAACTATTTAAATTATTTTTTACTTGAAAATGCGCAAACCGATCTCCTCAACCCTTGATACCTACACGTATCGTAAATGCACATTCACACACATACACAAACACACAACTACGAGTCACCTTATTTTTCTATGGAATTCCAAATGGGCTGAATAACAGGCATTTTTTCTATCTTCAGAATGTGTTCGAAAGCGGCTAACTATCGACTCGGGAACAAACAAAAGAAAAATAGGTTTCATCTCTTACTTAATGAAAAGATAGAAAACCTGATAAAAGTGCCAATGAGAAACAGACAGATAGACAGACAGAGTCAAACAAAACTCCAACAAATATTAATTAAGATAAATTTAAAACAACAGAGAGATTGAAAGCAGAAGATATAATAGGAAGACAAAAGGAGCGGTTTCACCACTCCTCCTTGCAAGAAGAGCTTGCGCTTCGCAGGCAAACCTTCAGTCTTTAGCTTACGACCTATCTGGCAATAGAAACGGGACTTTAGCTCAAAAAATTAGAAGGTTTCCAGTACAATTATCTTAATAATTTACTCTTGGTCTACGTTTTTTTCAGATCCATGTTTATTTTCTAGGACTAAAGGCAAGAAAAAAAATTTAGGAGAATTCTTTCGATATATGTTTCCATCCTTAACTTTATAATTTAACTTGGTGAATTTTTGAAATTTTTGAAAAAAAATTGGGGGCTTAGTGGACAAGTAACCTTTCATGTTTTTGAGTTTAGGTTTACTTGAAACTTTTATTCGCAGGTCTGTTTTTTGTATGTTTCGAGCTTTTATCAAAGTTCTTTCTAAGATTGAGAAAAAATAAATATAATTATCGAATGATTTGGAGTGAAAAAACATACAAAATCAAGAAGTTCAAAAAATGTATTAAAATTAGGGCTTTTGGCGCTTTTTTACTATCATTTCGTATATGAAACAAATTTAGATGAAAAAAGAGATCTGACGAAGGTTTTTCTAAATATCAAACCGGGTGAAATAACTTAAAAAAAAGGTTTCAGGGTGTCTATGTTGAAAAAAGTGTTTGGAAAATTCTCAACTATATATAAATCTTCAAGGGATAAAGACAATATAATAAAAGGTGAAATAACTTTAAAAAAATGTTTCAGGGTATCTATGTTGAAAAAGGTGTTCAGGGTGTTAAAATAAAGAGTCTATAAAGGGGATTAAAAAGAGCGGTTTTGAATAGCAAATAAGGCCGTAGGCCACACCACGCAGGGGTGCCTTTGGAACCAAGCTCCTCCTGTAAGGAAGAGTACGAAGTATGGCCTTGTAGTACTATATTTTAGGAACAAGATTTTTTAGGTTTGGTTATGACCTAGTTATTTTTTAAAGTTTTTATTGAAGTTATTTATAAGAGTTCTTTATAGAGTTTGAAAATCAAAATGGTGAAGTTCAGAAAAAATAAATAGGATTATCGAATGGTTTGGAATCTTTTAAACAAAATGAATCACAAATGCTTGTTTTCTTCTGTAATTTTTTCGAATATTCGAAAGTTTTATCGGTTATTTCTAGGTATTTCAAAAAACATTAATTCGTCTTTTTTTATTTGATTTAAATATCATATTGGTAATTTGTGTTTGTGCTGCTGGGCGAATTGGGTGTGTTCATTCAAAGTGTGATCTGATTGTTGAATTATTGTGGTGCTGTTCGCATCTGGTGTGCAGATTATTTGGGGTAAAACTGATGAAGGATGTTTCATTGTCTTTATAACCATAGCTAGGCCAGGTGAACTGGTATACCAAAAGGTCTGTTTCAAATATGGTAGCGGGCAATAGTTTTCTTGTTAGAACTAGATCCCTATTTTTCTATTTATTAGTAGATATTAAGGGTAGTTTTATTTAAGCATTTTTACTTTCAATGTTTTTATTTAGCCTTTTAAATTAGTTTATTTTGGAATGTAATTGTCTCTCGATTCATACATTTAAAAAATTAAAACAACAAGCCCAAGTTTAACAGACAAGCCACAAGAAAAAACTAAATAATTTGCAATATTATTTTTTTTCAAAGGAAATCGTAAACAGTTTATTAAGAGCCTGGCTGCAAAGGTTTGCGATGAAAGGATACAAAAATTGATAAAACATTACCATAAGTGTCTACCTAAATAGCACATTATTTTGTATCCTTTCAAGGCAAATCTCCACAGTTCCACTCTCACTTTATTTTCACTGCCAAACAAATCCAGAGAAAAACTATTGAAAAAAAATATCATCTAAACTGATAAAAACAACATATAACAATTTACAAAGAGCGTATCATAACACTAAAAGATAAACAACGAAACAAAATCACAACCAAAGAAAAAAATCATTAAAAGAGTTGAGGAATTCTACTAGCAAATACAGGGTATCCCATAAGTCCCATACCATATGGAAAATGTAATTTTGTTGTTTTTTATTTTGTGGGGTTTATAATACAACTGCACAACGATGTTGGATGGGTATGCGAACAACATAGAGGTGTCCGACGAATTTAATCGGCGACATCCACATGGAAACCCAATTTCATAGACCACTGTCTGACGACGGATTGAGAAAATCAAGAAGACTGGAAGTGCGTGCAGCAAACCACGTTCACGACCTCCAAAAACTTCTAAACGAAACAACACGTACTACGATATTGGCGCGTTTTGCTGTGAGTACAAAGAAATACCTGGGCCAAATGTCCACTAAAGTCAGTGTCAGTAAAAATAGTATTCGTCTTATTCTGGTGTTGGAGAAGTGGTACCCATTCAAGTTGAAATTACTGCAGAAACGTAGCACGATCTACTCAGATCGGCACTGCATTTTTTCGACTGGGCTTTATCAAAAGTGGACAGCGATCCCCACTTTGCCACTGGCATCTTGTTCTCTCATGAAGTCAACTTTTTAGTATCCGGCGAACTTAATCGCCAAAATTCGCTGTACTGGTCCTCTCAGAACTTTCACTGCTTTGACACCAATAGTGAGCATAGGAGTGAATGTGTGATGGGTTTATTGCGGGTTGTTTAAAGATAGACTGATTGTTCCATTCTTCTTGGACAACAATATCTCGGGAGAAAGGTACCTTGAAATGCTGGATATTGAGACTTTTTCAATCGTCCTAAATCCCGAGAGAGAATATCGCCGTGTTTTTATCAATTCTGAATCCATGCTCATTGAGCTGCTGACGTCAAGTCATATTATGAGAAACAGTTCTCTGGACGATTGATTAGTGGTATTGACCTATCCAACAGCCTCAGCGTAGCCCGACCTCATACCTCTAGATTTTAACCTAGATTGACATACTCTCTTACATATACAGTCATGTAACATAATAATTTAGGGTGCACTTGGTCACTAATAAAATACAAATAAAAAGGAGTGAGACAGGGGGAGTCGATGTAACCTAAACTGTTAACAGCAATGCTTCAAGTGATTCTCAGAAGTTTTGAGTAAGAACAAAATGAAAGTAATTAATTATCTTCGCTATGTTGTTGGCTTATTATTACACCTGAATCCCACACAATTGCTATCAATGGTAACATAATTATCATAATCGAAGCTCAGTTGGACTAAAGATTAACTTTTCAAAGACGAAAAGAATTATCAATAGTTTGTTACAACATTCGGTACACTTGGGAAAGCTTGTTACTCTTCATGTAAACATGAAGAGTTGTTTTTTTTAATACGCTTACAATTTTACACCTTCTACTGTTGCTATCTTTCTCATACTTTATCTATCATTTGCACTCATTTCCAGATAGCGCCCCATACCGCCGAACGTTTGGCTACCAAGTGCGAGAGCTTGCCCTTAATGGTGCCCGGCCAGTTCAACCGGGACCCTATGCACTAGATCCGTTTTGCGTATGCTGCCCAATTTAACAATGGTTCAACATGCACAATGATGGAAAAATAAACAAAAAATAGGCACGGAAAATAACAATGTAAAAGTTAATGATACCACGGCTCATGGGGTAGGGGGCTCCCCTTCACACATCTCTTTTAATAAATGGCTTCCCTTTTAATACCCTATCCTCTCTCGCAGCAGCCGCCGATTGTTCTCTCTTTAGTGCTAAATTGGGCCCTTCCCATAGAGGAATATACGATCCTAGAGGCCCTTCCCATAGGATAATAGGAGATCCTAGAGGCCCTTCCCATAGAGGAATAGGAGACATCTGAGAATGTTCCGCTGATCTCGTAGAGATATATGGTCTGAGTAAGGTATGCTCTCTATTGTAGTTTCGTAGGCTGGGTTAAGTGATCAACCGCTTCCTTATGGGATGAAAGAATATATATATATATATATATATATATATATATATATATATAAATGAATTCTTTATTCCAAGGTATATAGCTGGAATAAGCTTCGAAATGGCGAACAGGAGATAAAACTTTTCTTCTTGAATAATAATGACTCTTCTGACTAACTTTTACATAAAAATACACCTATATAAATAGTTATTTCATCTACACATAACAATACAACAATTCAACCAATCAGGATTGATATACATTTAATAGTCATTCTTACGTCCATTTTTGGAATAACAGCGAGATTTGAGAGATTTATTAAAGCGCAGAGCTTACAGATTTGAGTATTTTTACATATAATTAAATATAAGCAAAAATAATTTAAATCATAGCGCTGAATATACACACTAAACAAGGAGAGCAGAGAGGGGTAAGTTTACATGGAAAAGTAGGAAGAACGAAAACTCCAGGAACTGTGGAGGTCATCTATCTTTTTTTTATTATATTTACATATTTATTCTATATATTCCATTTATAAACAGTTTATCACATCGAATTTTAACGTTATTTATTTTTTTATATCTCATTTCTTATTTATACACTTAAAGTAATAATTTTTGTATGGTATTTAATTATTATTCTTGAGTGATTTACAGCTTTGACGTTGACAAATTGACCAATTAGCTTTAAGATATAAGCACTGTAATGATTGTCCAATCAGCGCCATGATAGATTTAAAATGTTACTAATGCTCCAACCGTTTACACATAAGCACGGCTGAAATTAATACAAGCCTACGTCGACAAAGGGAGGAAAATGGCGGACCATGGCCTTCCAATAACAACGGTAGAGGTCATGGAAGTCATAAAACCCTTTAAACAAAAGGCGCCAGGCTGGACGGGCATCACCAAGAACAATCTGGTGCATGCCCCCCGGCAGATCATTTAGGGAATCACTAACATCTTCAACGCTTCCCTGAATACGGGCTACTTCCCCGATGCGCTAAAAATGGCTAAAATCATTTTTATCCCTAAAGGGAACAAGCCCCCCGATTAACTGGTGGACTACAGGCCAATATCCCTCCTGGAGTTTGTAGGCAAAATCTACGATAAGCTTCTAGCCAATAGGCTATAAGATCAGGTGACCGAGCTGGAAGCTCACAACCCTCAGCAACACGGGTTTCGCAGGAGGCGGGGGACTGATACAGCCCTTGCCCTCCTAACCGAAAAGCTATCCCGCTGTAAAGCTGATGGGAAGTACGTAGACGTGGTGTTGCGTGATGTACAGAAGGCCTTCGATGAGGTTTGGCTAAGAGGTCTACAATTCAAGATCTTAGGCCTCCAGCTAAACCCTGTCCTGGAAAGGGTCCTCTGTTATTACATCATGGATAGGAAGGCCCGAATCTCGATCCAGGGCAATAGAGGACCCATATTTGAACTAGAGGCGTAGGAGGATGTGATGTATCTGCAGTTTGCAGACGACATCACTCAAATCATCCTCAGTTCCTATAGGAACTCTGGAGTTCAAGCAAGGGAGAGAGCTACCGAAATAGAAAACATCAACCGATTCGAAAGAATGTGAAAAATCTAAACAAACCTCCGAAAGTTTCAGATCCTCCCAATGAACCGCCGGAAAAGGGACGAGGTCATCGTCAGGGACAAGCTTTACCCGTACTCCAACGGGGGTAAAGTCCTGGGTCTGCGCCTCACCTCAACGGGGTATAAGGCGCACATCAACAGCCGAATCTCCCTAGCTAAAAGAGAACTTGGTAAATTGTACAGGTTCATAAATCTCAGCTCCAAAAACAGAAACTGTACAACATTCTGGTGCGACCAGTTCTGGTGTACCCCGCAGTAGTTATGCAAGCATCCAGTTCAACCTCTCTCAAATTTATGCAGAGAGTCCATAACAAGGCTACCCTGCTTATAACTGGCGCGAGGAGATTGTACTATATTCGGCAGACGGAACTGCACGCAAGAGCAGGACTCGAACCACTGAATATAGTCCTCCAGAAGCTAGGGAGAAAGACCTGGGAAAAAATCGAACGCGATATCCTCTCGCAGATAGATGCGGACCTAGAAATATCGCAGCAAGCTATTGGTCGAGCTACAAGGAGAGCACTATTCCGCAGTGGAAGACTGTGCTCTCAGGAAAACCAAGTAGCCTTGTTCAGATAGCGATAAGTATATACCCAACCGGATGCAAGATACAGTTCACCAGACCACTACTCAATTTGACTCCACAAATAAGACAAGTAAATAAATAAAAAATATAAAAGAGGCGAAGTGCCCAACTACTGATACTAAATACAATAAACTAAAAGAGACGAAGTGCCCAATTCCATACAAATAAATTATGACCAAGAAAGAAGACAAAAGAGGCAAAGTGCCTAAAACCCAAATTAATTAAGAATACAAAAGAGAGGCGTAGTGCCCAACGAAACATACTAAAAGAAATTAAATAAAACAATGCAAGCAAATTGGGCGTAATGCCCACAAAGGCGAAAACAAAATCTAAAACCAAAATAAATAAAGTAAAGCTAACGAGTTAGCAAAATTATAATTGAAAGGCTTAAATGCCTAACATAACGATGGAGAAAAAAAGATTCATATATAGAGATTATTTATACATATATATATATATATATATATATATATATATATATATATATATATATATATATATAAGAAAAAACAAAAACAAAACAAAAAAAGGCAACAGTAGTTAACTACTACAGGAAGTTCGGCTAACGCTGACCCAAAGAAAATGGAGGAAGAAAATAAAAACTGGAAAAAGAAACATACCTGGGACGCCCTCTGCTCGAGGGAAAATACAAATCTCCTTCATCACTATCTACAACTACTACACATTTTCACCACTTGTTCCATCAATCAATCAACCAAATTTCCGAATTTTTAGACTTGGAAGAAATCTAAGAGAAAATTAAGCTCACCGAAAAATTCACAACCGGCAAAGTAGGATAAGGTGAGGGAGCCACATAGAGCCGACCTATGATATCGTACTGCATACTGGGGAATTTAACTTCCTATTTACGAAAGAGAAATACTACAAAGCGGTAAGTTTATCTTCCTATTTATGAAAGAAAGATACTAAAAGTGGGAAGTTTATCTTCCTATTTACGAAATAGACATACTAAAAGCGGGAGGTTTATCTTCCTATTTACGAAAGAGAGATACTAAAAGCAGGAAGTTTATCTTCCTATTTACGAAAGAGAGATACTAAAGCGGGAAGTTCAGGCGAGCGGCTTAAATGATTTGCTTGAATGATTCCTTTTGGGGGACTCAGGATAGTCGAGTGGTTTAGGACTCGCTAATGGCTGTCCCGCAAATGCGTTTAAAACTCGTTTCGCTACTTTTCTTTATTTAATTTTCTTTGCGCCCCTTTCCTACTCTAAGCTATCTACAGAGACCTTTCCTACTCTCAGCTATCTACAGAGATGTTGGAACTAGCATGGGTCTATATTGATTGAAGAGAAGTTTTAAAGACCTCTGCACCCTACACTTGTTATTAAACCATGGAAAATGTCACTCTCACAGGTGCAGGTAGACCAGCTTTCCGAATACTGGTGCTTAAGGTGTTTTATAGAGCGGCCCCAGCCGAAATTACACTTCCTCTGGCTTAGCCATCCAAGGAAGTTGCAGGTGAAATCATCATCAATGTCTCTAGAGGGGATAGTATGATCAAGGTTCTCGCCCTGGTAATCAAGAACCCAGTTAGTGATTGTAAGATTGCCTTACCCCGGAGGGGGGGGGACTCCTCGGGAGGGGACTATGGTGCGGTGGAGGAAAACCACGAGCCTGATCCCATTTCTGGCCGGGGCTTTCCCTACCTGAGTAGTTCCCATTAAGGCAGGAAAAAGAATACGAACTCTTTTCTTTCCAGATAGACTCAGATAAAGATTAAGTCCTTCGTCATTTCGCCGAACAACCAGGCCGAAGATTGTCCATTCAATCTTGGAGCACCTTCGCCGAGGATATAAAAGGGTGAAACTTCGGATTTCCTCATCTAAAAAGGAGTCAATTAGAAAAGATGGAGCCTGGGCTTTTCGGGGCCGCTCAGTGAGAAGTGGCTAAGTTTCTTCGAGCCCGCCTGCTTCAAATGATTCCTATTCATTAGCTAGACTTTTATGTATAACACAGTTATATGAACGACATACAGAGGGTGGACATAATAATTGGACCAGTAGAAATTTAACACCAATATTTCAATGAGCCATTCTATTACGAATATCCATCTAAATTTCATTATCGATGTTTTTTATTGGAAATAGATAGTTTTAACTATTAATTTTAATTATTATTTGTAATTCTTTTTAAGGTTATGGTATAGATGCTAAGATGCGTGACCTCACTGAGATCGAAAACGGCAAATTGTTGGAGCTCGAAATGCAAGAGATTCCGTCACCAGAACAGTTAAACTTCTTGGTTTTTCGATAATTATCATATCAAGGACTATGCCAGAATTCAGAACGCAGAACAAAACCTCCAGAAGGATGAGTAATTCCGGGAGGACTTCATAGCTCTCTGAAAGAGACCGACGAGTGTTGAAACGCATTGGGAGGAAAAATCCCCGGACAACTGCTCCTAAAGTGACTGCAGAGCTGAATCAACATACCACTAGCCCATTTTCAACCAAAACTGTTCGCCGTGAGCTCAATAAAGCCAGATATCATGGAAGAGCCGCCATCAAGAAACCTCTGCTTTTTCATAAAAATATTTAGAAAAGGCTGAAATAATGTAGAGGTCACAAGGGCTGGTCAACAGACCAATGGAAGCAAGTAATATTCTCCGACGAGTCCATTTTTTCTCTTTTTCCCACTGCAGGTCGAGTTTATGTGTGGAGGCAGCCCGGGAAAGCTTTTAATCCTGACTGCCTTCTACCTACAGTGAAGCATAGAGGAGGATCAGTGATGTTTTGGGAAGCCATATGTTAGAATTCTCTTGGTCCAATCGTTGACCTGCATGGTATGATCAACTACAACGTATATCTGAATATTTTGGAAGAGCAAGTCCATCCCATGGTTCAGACATTATTCCCTGATGGTGAGTGCTTTTTCCAAGATGACAATGCCCCAATAAACACCGCCCATGTGATGAAGAATTGGTATGAATACCATAGCAGTGAGCTACAACACATGGAGTGACCGCCACAATCTCCAGATCTTAATATTATTGAGCATTTGTGGTGCGTCTTGGAGTGACAAGTTAGAAGTTACCCCCCACCGTCGTGTCTGAAACAGATCGAGCAGGTATTGCAATAAGAATTGCTGATAATTCCTCTCAAGGAAGTTAGGAAGCTGTATTAATCAATTTCAAGAGGCATCGACACTGTTCAGAAAGCAAAGGAAGAACTAACTCCGTATTAAATAAATATTCATTGAATTTAACGCATGTTCCAATTATTTTGTCCAACCTCTGTAATTTCCATCATTGTGAGGTTCTAGCTGAGTTCTTTGGTAGGAAACCAAGGATCTCCCGTTTCTCGGACAAGACCCTTTTCTTTAATGTGGCTAACCTTGCCAAGAGTACCAACCTGAGTAGTCTTTGGACAGTCAATGGAAGAGGCTGCAATGCATGGCAGAGAACCGGTAAACTACTCCATCGATGTTATTACTGAAAAACATAAAGGTCAGGGTCCAGCAGGTGTTGAGGAATCAGGGGAGCCATCCGCGACCCATCTAGATACTCTTTGTCACTTTCTATCTAGATAGGCTCCTTAAGTTGATTTGTTCTCGCTAGTATTGCTACTGTGTGATAGCATTCGTGCTGTTACCACAGATGTGTCATCATTGCCACTCGAATAAATCCGTTAGATGTGCTAAATCTGGCCTACCCCAAATGTGTGTAAGCTGCTCTGAGGTCGGGAAGGATAAAGATGTTTCGTTTTAGGACAAGGGTTTAATTGAGACGGATTAAACCCTTCTTGATTAAGTATTGTGATTCGTACTTGTTTGATACGGGGCTACTAACCATCCAGGCTGCAGTACGAATTTTGCTCTGATAAGCTAAAGACTTTCCTGTCTCAGTCTTCATGGTCAGGCAATACCTAAACCTCTCAACTTAAAAACGCACCTTCCGCTCCTAGCTTTCTCATTTCAGGGTTACGAGTACGGTAACTTCTGCGCTCATTAAGAAGTCTTCTGTGTATTTCACCTCCTCGAGGCACAACCTCGGCCCGGCTGGTAGCTTGAAGGATGCAAAGCCTGCTCCGTCCAATAACCCCCTCTAGTCTTCGGAGGGGATAACGTCGAGGGGAGTTGCAGTAGCCGCTTCACTTGTTGCTCAGAAGACACCTCACTAAAATAAGGGTAGCTTCAAGGGAAATGATTCGAGGCAGTAGAAGAACAAGGCTTGCGTGTCAAGTTGTATTGGCTCCGCTAATGGCACTCGAAAGTCTTCCCAGAGCGGCTTGCAACTATCCCAGTTAGGTTTTTCAATTCTTTCTTTTGATCTACATCTGTCCTTCCAGGTGTTAATAGTCCAACTCCACCTGGATAGGCGGTACTCTAATATTTCTACATTCCACCATCAGCTATCTTTGATAAATCAGAGTTTTGCAGCGTCGTTACGCGGTTGCCGAGGTCACACTTCGTTCTCGGATACCAGAACGGTGGACACCCCCTCCGGGGTCACTGCACGATTAATTTTATGCTGGTCAAAGAGTTAGATAAAAAATTTCTGAACGTGAAAGAATTCAAATCTTTGTTATAGAACCCTTTCGTTTTCCTGCATTGAACTGTCTCTGCGTTCTCTGAATACAAACTCGGATTTGGGGTGAAAAGGAGCCAATGATCCGCATGGTAGAGAGCACTTTTCCACTGAAATACCTTTTATTGGGTCAGTACTGCTTTAGAAACCACCTCGGCTGTGCTTTTAACGGGGGCATTGACCTGCGCTCGAGGAAATGACTGGCTTCTTTATTTCATTTCAGTTGATGAGGCCGTTGATTTCTTCTCCGGCACCCTCATCGCCGCTGCTTTGTCTTTTAATACTCGAACGTCTGGCCATTTTGTACGCAATCTGCTACCGAGCTGAGTGAGAGACGACCTTCAGAGAGGTCATTAGCAAGATATAGATCACCTTTTTATATAAAGATAGAGGAAGGGGTAGGGTTCCTCCTTTTGTTGCAGTGGGGGTACACTGCAACAAGTGAAATTTCAATAGAGTAGAACGCAGAGGGCATGCTCCCTGAGCGGGCCATCTCAATTTTTAAACTATTATTCTTGTTCACTTGTTCAATTTCACTTTATTTGTGGCTGAATCCCTCTTGTTTTATTTTTTTACTTTGTTTTGGTCATGTCGTAAGCCCAGTAAATAGAAGGGCCGCAGTTAGCGATTTGTTGGTGGACAGATATTTTTAGTTATCTCTCCCCATAGTGGCTTCTCATTAGTTCGGCGAGCTGCTCATGCAGTAAAGTTTCCTTCAGTCTGTTACAGATTCTGACGCTTCGAGCGTGTAGGTAAGTATTAACAGGTTTAATACCGGTCATCGCGTGCAGTTCTCTAGATGTAATGAATTCATGTAATTTTGTGTTGGTGATGAAACTGTAAAAGAATTCAGAGACAGCAGATAATAAGGGTAAATGAATTGGGTAGGAAGTGTTCACAATCTACTTCTAGGTTTGATTTTGAAACAGTGTCGAGAGGGGCCGGTTTGTTTCTTCGATTTCTGCTTGTATCTGCAGATCCGATCAGACTCAGCAGCAATCAACCTAACTATCATCCTTTCAGACTTACTCTGTCAAATCAAGATCTAAATGATGTCTTCAACGCACTGCACGTTGAATTTCTGATAAAGCAACAGCTTCCGTATGTTG
Organism: Ceratothoa steindachneri; assembly: GCA_963969495.1. NCBI lineage: Eukaryota > Metazoa > Arthropoda > Malacostraca > Isopoda > Cymothoidae > Ceratothoa > Ceratothoa steindachneri. The sequence continues at coordinate 23,688,940 of OZ018328.1, read as the reverse complement.
TTGGTGCATACCGATAAGAAAAAGGGGTTCAGATAGCCTCTTGAGAGACACCCGATTGGAAATCAAAAACATCCCTATATGTAGTATTCAAACGCGATTACTGCCCGTCTGTTATTAGGGTAGTCAAAGAGGAATTTTCCATACTGAAACGCAAGTCTGAGTCTCGAGAGCTTGTACCGTCAATCTACACTTTGTCGAAACTTTTTTTTCACTTTCCTACAGAACGCATCCAACATCCACCGAGATGCAAGCCACTTTTCTCCGTCATGTTACATAAAAGCGATCGTTGTCTCCGTGCTCCTTTTCTTACGAAAAACGTGTTGTTTAGTGTTGATCAGAGAGTATGTCGAGAAAGGCGAGATTAGTCTCTTGTTGAGAATTCAATCAAGGACTTTCCTAAATGTATCTAGTAGCAAGATCGTCATGGACTTTAGCATTTGATCGGTAGGTTCTCCTTTTTCGTGAACCACGACCCTATTGGATGCCTTTTAACCTTCTGGGAAGTAGCTTGCACCAATAACAGTGTTAATAAGGTTTAGTAGCATGAACTTTACTCGTTCCTGCATGAAACTCTTTGAGATGACTGATTGTTATTTAGCTCAGAAATGGAGGTTATATTTTAAAAAGCTGAGATTGCTGTGTCCAGATCTTCTCTAGTCTAAACACTTTGGACATTGGACATTGGACATAATAGGTGGTGAAATTTAGGTAGAGTTAGAGAGAAAATAGTAAGAGAGTAAAGTGGTTAAAGGGTGAATTTAAAGAAAAGATGATGTGTGGGAGACAATAAAAAAGTCCCTGGTGATAGGGTAGCTCTGTTGTTTTGTTTTTTTATGGATTTTGTTAGTTTTATTGGGTTTTTTATTTAATAAACTATAAATGTATATTTTATTTAATTAAATTAATCTAGTTTATTTTTTTCATTTTTTTTTTTTTTAGATCTTGATCTTTTGGTATTCAAGCCTTTATTTGAAACGGGTTTTTTATTCCCGCTGTGGGTATTTGAACAAATTTTATTATAATTTTATTTGAGTTTGAATTTTTAGCAAAGTGTGAATTTGAATTTATTTTGAAATTAATTTTCACTAAAGAAAAAACTTGCGCATTACACTAGTCATTTCCTGTCTATTGTCGATTTTGTCATGTGTATTTGGGAGTCACGTCACCGTCAGACTGTATTTTGCTGCTTTTAAATGGTCTTATTTGTCGGTCGACCTCGATGTCTAGGTGTGTACGAGAGAATTCAGGGGTTAAGCGGGCAGCAATGGCTTGCCAGATCCTCTTAGCTGTCTCGTGGAGCGCCATGTTGATCGGAGATAATCCAACCGAGTCGTGGAGCTCCCTCTGTCGTTTATGTTCTCTTCTTTGGGTGTTTGTAATAAGCAAAACCGCCTTGTTCTTGATGACTTGTAGTTTCGCAATGTGGGTCCTGGCGCACGCATTCAACGGCACCGGGAGGTACAAGAGTCTCGAGCGAATGCACGCATTGAATATCTTGAGTTTATTTGAGCGAGTTAGGTCAATAAACCTATAAAACTCCCTCAAATCTCTCTTGCTACTCGCAACTGTTCGCTCGATATGACTCTTGTAGCCCCCTGTGGTGATTTTGAGCCCCAGAACCGTCCCTTCCAGGCAGTAGGGGATTCGCTTCCCTTCTACCCGTATGTTATTGAAGATCTTGCGAAACATGTTAATTATTTTGAATTTGGGGGCATTGGTTGATATCTTCCATCTCCTCTCGAAAGAGTTGATGTTGGAAATCTCCCTAGCCGTATTTCTCGCCATAAATTCCCTGTGAACGTAAGCAGCTGTACAAATTTGCGATATATCGTCAGCGAACCGAACTTATATCGTACCCTCGGAGAGAGGTTGTGGTAGGTCGAGTTTATATATGTTGTATAAAAGGGGGCTGAGACAGCCTCCTTGTGGGACCCCTGCTTCGAGCTCGAATTCGGGGCATTTGTATCCTCTGATATGTATGTATGCTCACCTCTCCATTATGTAGTCGCATAGAATCCTCTCAAGAATAGAATTGAGGCCTACTTGAAGGATCTTAAATTGTAGTCCTCTCTTCCAAACCTTATCAAAAGCTTCTTTGTCATCACGGAGCACCAGGTCGGCATGCCTTTTATCTGCCTTAATCTTGACAAGCTTTTCGGTGATAACGGCTAGTGCCGTGTCAGTCCCTTTTTTCCTTCTGAAGACGTGTTGCTGTTCGTTATGCAAGTTGGCTTCGTTGAGAAAAAGAGTTGACTCTACTAGCCAATATCTTCTCGAAGACTCTGCCAGCAAATTCTAGGAGAGATATCGGCCGAAAACTGGCAGGGCAGTTCGGGGGCTTTCCCGTTTTGGGGATGAAAATAATCTTGGCCACTTTCCACTGATCGGGAAAGTAGCCCGTGTTCCGAGTGGCGTTCATGATGTTAAGCAGCCCACTCCAAACGTTAGGCGGGGTCTTGATGAAATTCTCACTGGTCAGCCCCGTGATACCCGATGCTCTTTGACGAAAAGATTTTAGAGCAACGGAGAGTTCTAAGGCAGTTATTTTACTTCCATAACCCTCCATCGCTCTTTCCTGCTTCACATAATGATGAGGAGAGGTTCTGTGTATTTGTGTGTTTAGCTGTTGGATTACGTCAGTCTCGAATTCGAGGTCGTAATTGTCATTTTCTTTGGGGGTAATTTTGATGATTGAGGACCAGAAAATCCTAAACATTACCTCAATCTCCTCAGTCTCGTCAATTTCTTTACCGTCGTTTATCAGTGTAAATCTTTTATGTGGAGGTCTTCCTTTAAACGTTTAAATGTATGTCAGAATTTCTGTGAGTCTCTTTCTATGTAGAGTCTTTCTATTAGCCTGTCCCAGATAAGTGTTTGTTGGTCCGTAATTAGTGCATGGAGTTCGTCTTTAATCTGTCTTATTCTTCTGTGGGCATTGTGGTTGGGGCCTATCAGCGCTACTACATTGGACAGGTCCTTATATTCTTGGGCCAGAGTTTTCATGGGAGGGGTCCAATGGGGAGCTGGAGGGGTTTTATATTTAGTATGGGGAATACTATTTTCATCGGCTTTAATTAGGTTGTCAGTGATTCTATCAAGCTCTTTATCTATTTCTTCTAAATTGGCAACAAATAAAGGGTCTGGGATATAATTTAGAAGGTAATTTCTGTAGCTTTCCCAGTTCGCCTGCTTATAGCTTTTCCGTTCTGGGATTGCTATTTGAATGGAATTTACTCCTACTGTAATTTTGATAGCCTGGTGGTCACTCGGAATGATTGGGCCCGGTTCAATGTAGTAGTTGTATGGAAACCTGATACTAGATAGGAATATATCAGGTTTCGTTGCTGCTCTTTCCGTTATGTATGTCTGGAATTCTGGTCCGATCCTTGTCACGTATTGTCTGTCAAGTAGTACTTCGATGTTTCTGCAGGCATTTTTGTAGGAGGTATACCCCGCCGCTGCACACCTTACATTCAGATCTCCAGCAAAAATTAAATTTTCTTATGGCTGAAAATCTGCAGAAGGTTGTGCATGGGCACATAGCCGCGTCTTGGGGGTTGGTACCCCGTAGCCACAACCAGCCCCCCCAGGGTAGTGTCTACCTCAATGGCAAAGTATGATTCATCTAAGTCACCTAGTCTTCCGTATTTTAGTCCTTTTTTGACGGCTATTGCGCAGCCGTCATACCGTTCCTGGCTGTGATTCTTGTTAATGACGTCGTATTGAAATTTTTTTAATTGTTTTTGCGCGGTCAGTCCGTGTTCAGAGATAAATATAATGTCAGGGTCACTTTATCGCATAATATTTCCATAGATGGAACCTTTTCCGTCCCGCCCATCGACATTTATTTGTATAATCGTAAGTCTGTTGGTCATTTTGTGTAATGTTGGGGGGGGGGATTAAAGTAGACGCTTATTCGCGATCTACTTTATCCCCATGAGGTGTACTGGGTGGGATGCGCTCCCTGCCGTTTCGTTTTTTTCGGTATTCTGTGTCCGTAATCGTGGTCAATTTAATCATATTTTGGGCGAGAGCCTCCTCAACCTGCCGCTCAGGAACCTCATCTGAGCATTCCCACTTCTTGTATCTTCCGGTCCTAAGATCCTCCGATACTTCGCGGAAATTGATTTCGGTTGGGAAGGGCACCGATTTGGGGGCATATAGCTTGAGATTGAAACCTCTCGCATGATTTTGAGTTGGTGTTCCCTGCCTCGTGATGAGGAGGTTGATCTTGGGCCACAAGTTTTTGAAGTTTTTCTCGACCGTGGAGACCTGGGCTCTTTTGGTTGCACTGCTTTCTTGTTTCGTGTCTGGATTTGTGTTTTTGTTGTAATGGTAGTATCTTTTGGGCATGTAATTTTCGCTTGTTTTGCTGTTTGTGTTGTTAGTTTGGATTTGTTCAGGTGTGGATCGCGTGTGCTGGCTGTGTTCTAAGGTGCTGGTACTTTTCGTGACGTTTCTTTGCACTGAAAGGCTACGCTTATTCGCATCACCTCCTCTGAAAGAGGGTTGTCCGGGAACCACATCTCCTGCATGCCGTTCTTTACGAGCATGCGATTGATCTCAGTGGCAAAAGTACCTGGGCGTTTGATGTTTGCAATGTGTGCATAAAAGTCTTTTGGTTGTTCATCTCGGCAATCGCGGCATTGGCTACTTTTGCATTAGTGGAATTGGCCTTCTTTACCTCCGTTTCACATTGTAACTGGGTTTGCTTTTGGATTTCTTGTTTCCTGATCTGGCATGCCATGGACATAGTCTGGTGGGGGCCTTCACAGTTTAGGCATTTTGGAGAGGTACTCTTACAGTCGCGCCAAAAATGGTCGCGACCAGCACAGATCGAGCATAACGTAATGTCTTTCTCAGGGCAGCTTGAAGTGGTGTGTTTGCCATACTTGTAGCACCGAAAGCACATTTGAAAGTAGACAAACTCTTCACATTCAATCTGCTCTGGGCAGACTATTACGTTAAAAAGAAGCGAACCATTATCTTTAGCCTTTTGAACCATTGCCGTGTCCTTGAAAACAACCATGAAAACGTGCGTGTAGTTTTTGTATTTAATTACCTCCGCTACTTTTGCCCAAGGGTCGTTCCTTTCCATCTCATTCTTAATGTCTTCTGCCGAGTGGCTCCCGACCCAGGAGTCGAGGCGCCTGCAGATAACACTACGGTGTGTTTTAATTTGTGGCGGTGTGGGGGGGTTTCAGGTTTATCGTCTTCAGGCATTCAACTGCTTTGCTTGAGGTCAGAGCTTCACAGTCGGCCTCCCTCGCACAAATATCAGAGTATCTTTTTTGTATGTCGATTAGCCTGACCAGTGCAATTCGTAAGTTACCGTAAATTTATTCAAAAAACTTTCCCTCTGTCAGGTTTCGGGCCCTCCGAGAGGACCCGAAGAGTGATGCGGAGAGTCTCCTTCATTTTTCCTGCATCCTATTGTAAGTTAGATGATGAATTTTAATAAATGTAAATATGTATACTCTGAGAGATGATTTGGAAAATATAAGAAAGGATGAGAGAGAGAGAGAGAACTAAGGGCCAATGTCCAAGTACTTTGATAAAAACTTTACCTTAATATTTCTCTTTGCTTCCGGCTTGCGAGTGGGCCAATTGAGGCTTCAGTCCTCCTCTCCACGAAGGAGTGAAGATTCGTCCTTCACCTTCTTTAATCGAAGAAGGCCAGTGGTCCACTTTTCGTACGTATCGAGCTTTTTTGCTTTACCCAGTTTTTATTATCACTACTCAAAACGAGTCACAATTTCACTTTAACTTTCGCAGAAAATTCCCTTTTGCAAAAATTTCCGAATAAGGATTTGTTACGGCGGTGAAGCAGATTTGTTAAGGCAACCAGAGCACTTTAATAGCCCGAACAACCTTTATAATAGAAAAGGGGACACAATCAAGATTAATCCAAAGAATCAAGGAAGAGTTAGATAATATCGGCAATAAGGTTAGCTCAGTACATATATGTAAAAGCCGTATATCCAAAAAGGAAATCCTTGACTATTTATGTCGGATGGTATGCACCATCAACCCTTCAAGTATACGTTGATGGCTAGCTACCCACCCACGTCATTTAGACATGGGTAATCTATCCCTACAACTTTTACCTATTCTTCCAGATCGTTTATTAGCCATAGCTGCCTAAGAGTCTTCAGAAAATGAAACTCTATGGCCTAACTTTGTGAAGCTTACACTCTAAACGAGGGATGGCTTTAATAAGGCTCAGGAACTGCACTAGATGGATTAGTGAAACACTGCAGAGGTCTATGCATACATAGATAGAAGGCTGAATCACTTAATTTTTAGCCTCTTTTTCTCCTTTTTTTTAATTTGTTTAGCCCACATTAGGCTTATATCTTAATATAAGGGAAACAACTAGGGTTCCCTTTCGTACCATCATAAACATACGAAACCTGAAAGAAGACGCGTTTAATGTAATTTTGGAAAACTAAATGTTGAACTAATACAGACTTCTGGATACTACAAGAAATTTGTGGTGCCCCACCGATCTTTCCCTCATAAACAAAGCCTTGCCCAAGTGTTTTCTAGCGAGCGGCAATTATTACAGAGTATATTTTATATCAAACGTTGACAGCCATTGCTAAATACAAAGTTTCCTAAGTTCATGTGTTGTAAATAAAGAGTTAAAGCGAGTCTCATTTATTTACAATCCCGTAGCTCAAAAGTATCGCCGCAAATCTTCATTTTCTCATTCCTACAAGTGGTATCAGGAGTATGAGGTGATGCCCTCGAAGGACTACCGTGAGAAGAAGCCCCCCTCGGAAATAGCCCTTTCTTCTTTCTAGACCACGTGCGCCTAACATGAGAATTTCTAGAAAGTGCGAGGAAGAATCAGTCCCGCGCTGAATCACCCGTCACATCTGTGTTTGTTTACGGACGCCACTCGTCCCCCCCTTTCTTGCGATAACGCTGTGCGCCGTCATCCTAACCCTACCCCATGCTGCTTAGGCCTTCCTATTCCCCCGCGAGGGCAGCTACATTAACCCTAGCCCCATATCACGAGGTAAGTTTTACCGTCTGGACCGACTCGTTATCACGAAGTGTGTTTTCTTATACTGGCGGCGAGAGCCCTTTAGGGACGGCCAGGCCCAGGTAGCTACCTATCGAACCAGCCACCCGGCTATTTAATCCGAAGTTCGCCATTTCTCGAGGAGACTGAAAGCCCTTCATTGACTCCGTTCAGACTGCCTGTCTGTTTCCCGTGAAGCCATGTAACCCGTGTTTGAGTCGTACCTCGTCGAAGATCTCGCCAGCAGATCTACGTTCTTTAAGATTTGGCCCATGTTCAGAGGAAAGCTATCGAGCCCCGTTCTTCCCGGAAATTTGTGCGGCCCTCTCATCTTCACCACCCCTTCAAGATTCCTGTTCTTTTGACACTGAGACTCCCTGCTGATCTGCAGAATCGTCTTGAGTTGAGATTACGTCTCTCTGGAGCAGAGAAAATGTCATTCTTGATCACGAAGTAATCAAACCCGATCTTCGTGATTCCTCGTTAGGACTCCCCGAAGTATCTTCTTGAAGACCTGCGCCATTGCCCCCCCCCCCCTCCAATTCGCCCGTGCTTGAATGTAAAGCGTTCTTGTATTGTAATCCCCAAATTACCTCGTTAATCTTCACCCGCATTCACCTTTGATTTGACTTCCCGCTAAATTGTAATTAGTTCCTCTCGTTCGAGTTAACTTTAATTTTGTCCTCTGTCATATCATAAATCAACATAATTCATTTAACTACCTTTATTAAGTAATTTGTTCTCCCCTTTTGTATATATATATATATATATATATATATATATATATATATATATATATATATATATATATATATATATATATATATAATATATATATATATATATAAATTGCCTCATTTATCAGATATATTAAAATTATATTTTGGAGTCTTGTTCTATATTATCCTTTGAACTGCAACTCTCTATTAATCGCCCAAGAACATATCTCAAGCGGCCTTGGGTCGGCTGTCTGCTCGTGCTTGTGTACGTCTATGTGCGCCAAGCTAGTCTACACAGGCCTCCCTCGACAAGGAGCTTTCACAAATTGTGCTCGGTAGTGTTATTATCTCGCCCACAATCCGAATCTAATCACAACTGGGTCAAAAAAATGGAAATCATAAAATTCGAAACTTACAACCATGTTTTTAGATCGTGTTTTAATAAGGTACCATAGCATGGAAACAGTAGCATGGCAAATCCAAGGTAAAGGACTGCGTCTTTTCACGGTAGAGCATGTGTTGAGCAGATCGAGACAGGGGAGTTTATATTGTTAAGGAAACCTTGAGTTGAAAACACAAGAGAAAATAAAAGAGAAGAACAACCTTTAGCTCAAATGTCTAAATTGGCCGCAAACGAAGTGACCACCAAAAACTTATCTCCATATAGAGAATAAAAACTCAAAAAGTTCATTTAATATGTTCATATTAAAAATCTTGCACAAGAATGAAGCTTCAGAAAAAAAGTTAAACATGATGCTAGAAAATAATGAAATGGATGTGGTATAACCCTGCTCAAATTCAACCTTTTCTTATATTCATAGGTTTATGTACATTTTCACATGCTGTTTGACATCTAAAAGATTAAAATGATAAGTATTTTGATCTAGGATTTTTTAAGGCATGGAACTTTAAATTTTCTGCCTTGAAATCGGCCAAAAGCGTCAGTTTCGGGTCCCTTGAATAATGTTTTTCAATTTACCTTTTGATATAAACGAGATTGAACAACAAATTAGGTATCAAATGAAGGAGTATAAAATAAATTAATGATTATAATTATATATCATATTTCATGAAATAACAGAAACTCACTCATAACTGTCTCAGTCAACCCATTCAATTTCCATTTCAAGAAAGAAAGTTCCATACACGACCTAACTGAGAATTATGAAAAAATCATAAATTTATCACCTTAATCCTCTGAGGGAAACGACTTTGGAAGAGATCGATGCAAAACTTGAGAATCTCACCGACTCTTTACTTAATGCTGACCCAGCATTTATATATTATAAGTATCGTTTCAGGCCCTTCATGCCCCAAACTGGACTCTAATGTTGCTCAGAATCTCTGCTGATTACCTAGCTACCTTCTCTCTAATGAAAAACGAGGGATGTTTCAGAGAAATAAATAGGCATCTCAAATAACTCAGAGATACATTGCAAGAATTAATTTGAGAACAACAGAAAGAGATCTGGGACAATAAAATAGAATGCCTGACTGGAGCAAGATCCTTTTTTTACTGCAGAGGTGGTACTTTTACAGTTCTTCCTCTGTGTATATTGTTATTCTTTTGTCACAGGATTTCTTAAAACTTATTTATACTTCTCTTTAATTCTCCTAAAATATGCCGGCGCAAAAGAAAACCTGCGAGAGCTGTAATGGACTTTTTACGGTCTCATTTCCAAGCTAATTCATAGATTTGTAGACTGTTTAACAAGAAGGGATTTTGAGGTTGAAAGGCAACTACTAAGACCGGAGATTACCGACCTTCAAGAAACTGAAGATTATGTGGAGGAGCGCCTCCCGAGCCTGATCTTTCATCTATATCTATCCCAGTGAAAGAAAGAATACCACCAGGTGCTGGTGCGGAAACCGGACCGGCTGCTGCTAAAGCCGAATTTAGACCAGTTCGTAATGGAGCTCTCCTGTAACGCGGACAACGTAGACTTCCATTATTAACTACAAATCACTTCTCTATTCTAGATTAGGGACAGGACGAAGTCGAGATCCGTATGTGAGTCCATTATCACAGGTTAATTTGAATTTTGTGGAAGAAACCTTTCAAAATGAAGAGAATTTGTTATCCATGCCTACAGTCGAAAATCCTCTTTCGAAGATTTCACGAAGGGATCTGCATGCATTTCGCATGTTAGCGCTAATAATTTAATTTTCACTAGGTCTTTAGAACTTCTAATGCGGTACATACAACTTTAGAGGAGATTGAAACAAAGGGGTGACAAACTTTTATTTTCAGGCATTCTGCCAAGTTAGGAAACCTAACAATTTCTAAGGAAAATCAGTGTATATCTATCCCTATGTAACACAATTCTACTTTTTTCTTGTTCTTGGTTAAAAGTGTTATTTCTCAGTTGTTTGTAACTAAAGCAAATGAAAAAGTCTATTTTGATCCCAAATTTTTCCCATATAAAAAATGATGCTTTGGTATTATTAACTTCGGCTTTGATTGTTTTATCAAGTATAGTAGAAAATTGCATATCTTATTTAAACAAATATTGAAATGTTGTAGAATAATATTTGTTTTAGAAAATTTGAGAAACGTTCTAAATTTGATGATAAACTTTTAGAATTAAGTAGAATTTCATGAAGTTTCAAGAATGTTCTCAGAACTTGCCAGAACACAGCATGGAAACTTCTAGAACCTTCTAAAATATTACTTCAGACATATATATATATATATATATATATATATATATATACAGGAATTCATATATCTGCTATAATTTTAGCTTTAGCTACCATAGAGTACACATTAAAAGAAATGGTATCGAGAGGCTGCAATCATTCTCCACATGCATTATGTTATATCAGCGGGCTGTTCATCAAAACAAAAGCAAAAATGTTCAGTCACCGCATCTCCAAGAATGTATAGAGGTTACAAAGCATATTTTGGCATACTAGTTCGGGACCAAACCAAAACCTGGGTAACTCATTTTGCTTGTGAACACCAAGAAAACTTTAAAACTTAAGAAAATGGTTTCTTGTAAAGAGAAAAATATTAAATGGCACAAGTATTTGAGCCATTATGTTTGCCTGTACGCCAACAGAGGAATAAAGTATATTTTCTACTTGTAGAGATGATATAGAGAGGAAAGAAGAGCCAGGAAGTTTGCCATTTCCATGATTTAGCGTAAATCCACTGACCGCTCAAGCATGGTAGATCTTTGCAAACGTGGAAGAGGCCAAAATGCACTACTATTTCCTATCCTGATCTTCTATTTTCTATTCCATCAGTACCACAGTGGTGGTCTTCCTGTACCTACCCCTCCAGAAATGAATATGTCACCCTCAGAAGAAAGCAACAATTCTGAAGCTAAAACGACCAATAAAAATATATACTACATTGTCAGAGATAGGGCTGTTGAAAGGATCTAAACTATCCAAACCAGACTTCAATGATCTTATTAGAAACCTAAGATCTTGCCAAAGTCAAATGCTAAGCTTTAGATTTCCAGGTTCAAAGAGTAATATTTACTGAAAGAAAATGTGCAGGGAACAAACCAAAGGAAACGTTATAAACATTTTGAAGATTCTTTACTTATCAAGCTTGGCTATACTACTGCAATTAATGTATCTGCTCTGTTTGATGCAATTGGAATTTCATGTAATCCAAATGAGGGACGGCTCTTTATTGACACCTCCTCAAGAAGCATTAAAGCTGTAATTCTCCATAATTGAACTAAACATCCACCCATTCCCTTAGCTCATTCAGTATATTTCAAGGAGGAGTAAAACAGTGTCAAGTTCTTGCCTCAAGCTTTAAACTATAAGGAGTATGGCTGGGAAGTGATTGGAAACTTTAAAATGGTTGCATTTTTTAAGGGTCTCCAGGAAGATTTTACCAACTATTCATGTTATCTCTGTCTTTGGGACAGTAATATATAACACCACATTACCACAAAAAGCACTGGCCACAAAGGATTGAGTTCTATGTTGAAGGTCATAATGTCAAACATGAGAAATTGATATACCTACAAAAGATGTTGTTCCTTCCATTTCATTTAAAACTCGGTCTTAAAAAAAAATCTATTAGAGCCCTTAACAAAACATCTGCAGTCTTCAAGTACCTTAATAATTTATTTCCAAGCTCTCTAAGGCAAAGTTGAAAGCTGATTTCTTTGTTGGACCACAAATCAGGAAAATTGAAGAGCGTTCAGAATTCCCTTCCTTAAAAGATTACTCCAGAGGAAAAAGAAGGGCAGGGCGTTTACGGGAAAAACAAGGCTGACAATTATATAGAACTTGTTGAGTGAAAATCTATGGCTAAATGGGCTGCAGAATGTCCCTAAAGGTGCACATCCTTGATGCCCATCTTTAAAAATTCAATGAGAATATGGTATCCATACTCAGAGGGTTAAGAGGAGGCTTGCATCAAGATATACTGAACTTTGAACATAAATGCCAAGGAGTGTACAATGAAAACAGGATGGGAGACTATATTTCGGTGCTTGTACAGGAAAGTGATTTACATTAAAAACGGTAATCGAAGAAATCTGTTCGCTTGTAACTTTTTCACCTTTTATATTCTTCTTGTGAAAGTTCAATAAAATTGTATGAATTTAACTGTTTTTATTCTTAGCCCTAAAATTGATGAAAAAACAAAATTGGCCTATTTTTAGCAAATATGTCACCATAAAAACCAAAAAACAAACCTTAAAACAAATAATGCTATTTCTTATTATTTGGGAAATAAAGTAGTTGAAAAATAACTTTTAATGGCCAGGAAAAAGGAGCTAACTTTCATGACTTGTAGAATCATTTATATGAGCGTACGGGTAAGTTTCAAGATGATGGAGTGCACCTAAAATCTCTTGGAGCAGCAAGACTGGGGGGATTACTAAATAATAAGGCCAAGATTTGGAGACAGGCCCTGAACCGAACCCCCAGCAAATCGGAAATGATGCCGAAAAGATCGGACAACTATCATGCTTTTACATAAGTGCACGAAGCGTAAAGACGAATAGAGGGGATTTCAGATAAATCGATACAAATTATACACGTAAAAAGAAAAGAAGTTGTGTACTAAACGAAGCAATATGATCTCACGAGGATTTTTACACAAATAGGACGATATCTGTATATACCAGGTATTGCTAAAGTCCTGTTTCACTCGTTACCACACTCTTAACAAAGGACGCAACGAATAGTTTTGATAATTTAGACTACGGCGCCCATACGCCGTAGTCGAGGGAATTGAGGTTGGTCAATTGCGGCGGCCAAAGGTCCTCCGCCATAAAAGTTTATGTTCTACCCCAACCACTCAGGCATGGTCTTGGCCCTGCGGGTGCTGGCACTGTCCTGCTAAATGATGCAGCCCCCTTCTTTGTGATCTTTCGCACCGAGAAAAGGACTTTCGTGGCCAAGATGTCACTGTAATCAGCCGCGACGATCCTATAACAATCCTCGAAACACACTAGTGGCATCTTCTCGACATTTGAAACCACGAGGCCGAGCATCATCATGGAGGCTGGATGCTTGGTCCTGGATACGTAGCGGACGTCAAACATGTGCTGGCCGAGGCGCACCACGCGGTCGTTCTGCTTGTTGATGACCCGGTCGATCGTGAAGGTTTTTTCATCGGAAAAAAAACGAGAATCCGAATGTTGTGATTCTTCTAGTCGTCGAGAAGGCGATGACAGCGCTTACGATGTTGGTCTTGCATAAGGTCGATGAACAGAGGCCGTTACACGCGACTCAAACTCTTGCTGCCCTCCCTCTTGACGATACTAGATACCGTGGACACCAAGATGTTCTTTCTCTTCACGAGCGCAGTCATTTTGATCTTTGAAGCACTTTCGAATGCCTTTCTCGCAGCCAAACGGTTGACAACTTGAGGTCTCCCTGAACGAAGTCAATCTTTGAGGTCTCTTTCGTTTTTGAGCCTCTTTGCGACTCTATTGACGCTCATTCGGCTGAAGTTGAGCCACCATGCACAGAGGAGCAGAGATCTCGATTCTTTTCACTTCCATCTCGAAACCTGCACACAGCAGAAAGGCGTTATAATGACACGTGCTTGAAAAGTAGAACTTTAAGTTTGTTTGACAGAACCTTTTCTTACACAAGCGTGCACCTCTTGCAAGATCAAAAACTGAGTGTAACAGAACTCTTTCAAAACTCGGTAGTTGTGAAATCATTCGAAATGGCCATCATCATCTGGTTTTTCGACCATCTCTAGGCGGGACCTAAACCGTTTGCATGCCCAGGTTTCTTGTCAATGGATGACATTACCTCCACAATGGCGGGCCTCAGAGAACATAAAATGTTGGCAGCAGCTTGGTTAATATCGTTTTCAACAACACCATGGTTTCATGGTTACAGAGGAAAAGAATTTAGGCACAAATAGGATGATATACATGTATAGTTGATAAATCATTCGAAATGGACATCATATACCAACAATACTTTCTCCAGGCAGGACCTGAACTGGAGGCATGACCTGGTTAGGAGAGCCTTGTAAATAAATAACTACCTCCACAATGGAGGGCCTCAGAGATCCCAAGGTGTTGTGAGCAGTCTTGTTGTCATGCTTGTTGAGCAACCTTGTTGACGGGGTTGGAGTAGAAATGGTAAATACGCACCGTTTCTTTGGTCTTATTTTCAATTGACGCTTCACCTGATACTCATATTCACAGCATTAGGGTCTCTTGTACCAGCGTCATATAAATTCTATGCCCATGACGTTCAGCAATTTGTGTTCTGATAACTTACGGACTTATTTTCTACTGATTCTTTGGTTGTTCAAAGCTTGAGTATGGATGTGTTTACGCATCTGCAGATCAGCGTGTTTTGCAGAGGATAAACTTGATCCACAACACCTGCCTCAGTCCCGCGACAGGTTCCTTCCGCACGTCGCGCATTGAACTCCATCTTGTTGATTCCGTGGAAATTCCACTCGCTCTGCGCCGTACACAGTGCATCATGCACCTGTAGGCGCGAGCCTGCCTGGTACTTCCCTCAATCTCTAATAGCTGTCACTGAAACCGCGGCTCATCTCGACCGTGCCTATACCACCAAAAGAGGCCAGTCCTACTCTAATCGCTAAGCAACTCCGTCCAGAGCTCTGTGTTGCTTTTGTGAAGGGGGGCTCTATTGTTCTGCCGAGGACGCTACCGTGGACGGAATTATCTTCGACAACTTATCGCCACGCCACAGCCCCGGAATTATTGCGTTCGACCTTTTTTGAACAGACATATCACAATTGATCCATGCCAGTGTATATGAATGGCTCCAAGTCCAAGTAGAGGGTCAATCTCCACGCTGTATCCCCTTTATTTGAAGCCAGCGTGGCTCTACCAGGCGCTTCGTCTATCTTCGTGGCCAAGCTGGTTACAATACATACACCACTCGGTACGGGAGATAACGCGTTGTGCCTGGTTTGGGGACCGGATTGTAATTTATATTGACTCAAAATGTGCCCTGAGTCCTCACAGGACATTAGAATCTCCACACACCCTGGTTGTCGATATCCGCGACGTCACGGTTTTGGCAAGCCGGGCGGATGTCGAGATTATCTTCTGCTGGGTTCCTGGATATGTGAGAATTGCAGGTAATGAGGGTGCCAATGAGGGCACCAAAGAGTCCTCGAGGACTCGGCGATCGGACCAGCGTTTTGCTCTTCGTCACACCAACTACATGGTAGTAATACGGACGAACAGCTCTTCGGGCTGCTTGGTAAAGAAAATGTTAAGAGAACGAGAGGAACTTAAAGTCGCGTGCCATTACGCCACGACTGTTCCCATAAACCTACCCCCAAATGCCACATAGGCTCGATGTCGCCTTCTCATATCTTCGTATTGGGCACACTCGGGGTACGCATCGCCATTTGGTGGAGCGCTCCTCTGCACCTTACTCTGACGACCAGGTTTTCCCGTGGACCGTTATCCACAAGTGTGTTGAATTTTCCAGTTTGGCTCATCTTTGTGCACATTACATCTCCCGGTACCAGGTCGAGTGGAGTTGTTATCGCTTTGCCCTTGCACACAGGACGCGTTTACGCACAGACTTGTGAACTATCTGACTTTTTGAAAGAGGCTCGCCTCCTATATTCTATTTGAATCTTTTTGTTGTTGACCGTAGGTTCCTGCGCCGACGCCGGAACGTGCTTCCTTCTTCTTGTTCTTTTTGTTTCTTGTTTTTGTTTGCTTTGTTTTGTTTTGTTTGTTTTTTCTTTGGATTTTGTTTGTTTGTATTTTCGTTTGTTCGTTAATTTGTTAAGTTTAGTTTCGGAATTTTAGGGTAGCCTAGCACTAGAATGAAATTTGAATTCGGTTGACTTAAGCCCTTAAAGGCAATCACTGGATTAGCGTGTTAAAAATAGTAGTGTGTTCGATGCTTGAGCAGAAAGCAAACTGAAAATTGCTGGCAGGAAATTTCAACTGAAACCCCTTGTGTGACCTATGCTGAGGTCATAGCTAGACGTCGTATCATCGAAACAAAAGAACAACCACAATGAATATAAGTTGCATCATCTTGTTGCAAATAACTTTTTTTTTTGCATCAGTGTAAGTATTGTATAATAATGCATTGTGATCTTAAAATATTTAAATAAATATTAGTATATACTACGTGTTTCCATTATTAAGAAAACTCGAAGGCCACTCGTTTTTCTTCTATTGATGATCTAAAAAGAGCTGTTTTTTATTTAATTCCTCAGAGTCCTCAGTTTTACAGAAATGGTTTAAATTGATTGCATGATCGCTTTCAAGCGTGTTTTCACCTTAATGAAGCTTATCTTGAAAGATAAAAGTTTATATTTTTTTTATTTTATTCCATTTTTCGACGAACTTCTTAAAGAGCCATGAGTATTTAAATAACTTAGGTCAAAGGAAAAACAATGTTTCAAATATTTGTGTACGAAAACATACAGGTTTAAGCTAACTATGGATCACGATTAAACAAATTTTGGTGAATAAAACAAAATTTATTATTGGATAAGATATTGACTAGAAAAATTCAAGTGTTTAAAACTATTGAAAGACCAGTGGAAACCAAATCTATTAAATTATTAGTGAAAACAATTTGTACAATTTAAAGTAATTATTATTTAGTGTGAAGACCTCTATTCTCGATGATGCTCTAATATCTTCTACCACAGGAAAGATCCAACTGTTGTCACTCTTACATAGTAATATATCTGCATTCATATTGAAGAGTTCATGAACTGTCTTCGGATTCCTCGCTTTAGACCTGTCTCGGGATATTTTATTATCCTTTCTAATGGGATTCAAGCCTGAACTCTGTGCAGGTTAGATCAAAACAGTGATTTTCGTTCAGGAACGTAGGTGTCGAAGAATGCTATTTTTGTGGTTTTAAGGAAGAACCGGTCTCAAACACGTAAGGATTTAGTGAAACGCCCAGGAATTATCCCAAAATAAACATATCTTTTAAATTTAACAATTAACTACAAAACAAACATGAACCACAGAAATACTACTAATTTAGATACACAATAATGACTTCAATAAGTTTTTAAGTAAGGCTTTTTAACTTGATCTTATAATGTTGGTTAACTCGCTACTAACTTCAATATAAAAGAAAAAGGCTAATTTTATCTACTGGAGTTTAAATACCTTGGTTGCTCTGGCAGCGGGTTTGAGTCTGACCTGGAACTCAATGAGCCCAGACATCTCAGAAATCCGGTGGGTTCTTTGACGCGTGCTTCGACCAGATTATTGGCGGTGAACGGGATGACTTGACAGTCACAAGTGATTTTGGCGAGTGTAGCAGATGGGGGTCCACACGGTATTCGGGAGGGAGGGTCTTCTTTAAGTGCAAGAACTATCACGGTGCTTTAGGATGCACCAGGATAGGCGGGGTCTCTCTGATGAGAGTAAGTTGAACTGGGTTCTTAAACCAAGTTAACTTAGAGTTCGGTATGACCACCGGGTAACGGGCTCGAGGAGGAGCTTTTTCTTCTTTGTTTCGGAAGTCCTCAAGGTCGAGGACTATTACGGTGCTTTGTGATACACCAGAATAGTGACGGGGGGTTTCTCTGATGAGAATCAGTTGAACTTAGTTCCTAAACCAAGTTAACTTAGAGTTTAGAGTGACTACTGGGTAACGGGCTCGAAGGGAAGCTTTTTTCTTCTTCGATTCGTAATTCCTCAAGGGCGAGGACTATCCCTGGGCTTTAGGATGCACCAGGATAGGAGGAGTCTCTCTGACGAGAGTAAGTTGAACTTGAACAAGTTAACTTAAAGTTGGGTTTGATAACCAGGGACTAGCTCGAGGATGAGCTGCTTCTTAGTCCCCTTGGTAGCCCGGCCTCTCTCGCCAGGGACTTCGGAGCCTCGTTGACTCACGGATTCTACCTTGTTTTTCCCAAGTGTTCGGTATTTATACCTCGTCACCCCACTGGGGTCAGGGTAGGAAGGGGTAGGGCTTGTGGACAGGCCGCAGGAGGGTTCTTACTCCAATGGTTTATCTCAGCAAGTCTTCCCTCTGGTCCAGCTGACCCTTCGAGCTTGAGAGAAACGTGTCTCCAATTTCGTACTTGAGGTGAAATTGAATATACCCTCGTAGGGGAGGCCTTGCAGTTTAAACCGTTCTGCTTTTCATAGAGACGAGTGGCGAGGGGCTGTAGTTACGAGATTGACCAAATGTGCCTGGCTCGGATGTTTTTTGCGGTCAACGTCCCGTGTCTCAACTGGGAGAGAAGGGAGAGGGTCGATTTCCCTACAGTATGTCTTCACCGATTTCGCTGTAAGGCATGGGGCCCTATGTCACAAGAAAACTACAAGTTGGGCTTCGAAAGCTCACATATGGGGCAAATCATACTGTCGCAGCAATTTCTAGTACATTTGAGCATTCACTGAACTAAAACAGAACCCAACACTTCCTTTCCCAGATTAATTAATACATCGCACTCCTTGTGGTTACACATTCTCTGTCTATCGTAACCCGACTGATTCTTCTTCATCTATTCATTTTACTCCTCTCATCACATTTAAGTTAAAATGTCTGTTTTTATCTCCAGTTTTCTTCTTCTGCTCCGTGTGGTTCGTTCTAAATTCTTTGACAGAAATTTCTCAAAAATTTTGATATAGGACACAAACTTTGCTATCATCTCAATTTCCTCGTAGTCACCTTTTAATCGAATTTTGCTACACTCTCTCCCTCTCTCTATATATATCTTTCTCTTTCTCTCTCTCTCTCTCTTTCTCTCTCTTTCTTTCTCTCTCAAAATTTAAAAACATTAGGCAATTTGGATTTAATTAGAAAAATACTATTTCTAAACTTTTAGCGCAGAATGCTTCTTTCACTATTGCTAAATACTAATTTGGACAATTCGGTAGATGTTTGCCCCAACGTATATCTCATCACAAATATTATGTCAGAGGTGGAGAAGAGAGAAAGAGAGAAAGTTCATTTTATATACAACTTAACCATAACATCAATTGGAACTGAGCTAATATTACTACTAAAGATACTATTGTGTGCAAAATTAGCGAATCGTCTCTCTCTTCCTCACCTACACACACACATACACACTCTTTTCTCTCTCTCTCTAAAATACACAAACACACTCTCTCACACACACTTTCACATACACACACTCTCTCTCTCACACACACACACACAAAGACGACGAACGATTATGATGATGGATGGAGATTGAGAAAGCTCAAATTCAAGGGAAAGTTTTATTAATACGTTTCGCTGTAAACCAACTTCTTCAGGGAACTGATGTTCTTGGAACGTGAACATGATGTGCATTGAAATAAAGGGGAGGGATGATTCCGGGAACCACAAACATCTGGTATTGACAGATAAAATGTACCGGAAAAGATTTAAGAGAGGAAGGGGAAGAGTTAAAATATGGTGGCTCCTCATCGATGCGACGTATTTTAGAGTGTTTTGTGATAGAGTTGTTGGCTTAGGCCTGGACGGTCGGGAAGGACAGGCGGATAGAAAATGGAACTAGTAAAGTAGTGCGATATTCATGATTCTGCTAGTTTATGTTGTCATAGGTGTTGCTTGTTGGTAGTCTAGGTCTACTGTGTATCTTAAAGACACCGCAGCGTGTTGTCTAGCATGTATTCCGGTGTATGTTGGATCTCAAACGATTATTCCTTGCTGTCGTGTTAGGCAGGTATATGCGCATGTGTTGAATGTTGTATATTTTTGTTTTCATGTAGTGTCGACATGAGCGACTTTACATTTATTTAAATCCCTCTCAACCTCCTTTGCGTTGTGATGCTGCACTAATGAACCGTTATTGCATTTTCCTCAGCTCGTCCTAACTATGCAATTTGACGTGAAGGGTGTTATTGGAGACGCCAAGGAAAGCAGGTTTGTCGACTAACCGAATGTGAAACCCGGCGCCATAGGTTCCTGGATAAGAGGCAGGAATACAATGCCTGGGTAAGAAAGGGTTGATCCCGCGCTAACCAACAAAAAGTCTGTCACAATTCACACCTTGATTCGGCTCCCCCTCCCCCACTCCACCCCCAGATCATCTCTTATTATATCTTTCCTCAAGGCAATCCACGCTCACGAATTCGGAGTCATCCCAGAGAGGAGGTTACCTACCAGTAAATATCAAACCAACAAGACGGTCAAGACCATGGCCCCCACAGAGGGGCCATGGTCTCAGCCATGGTGCTCAAAACGACGGTCAGGATTCCACTTAGGACCATCGCCACGCAGGAAAACCCTGAAAGGGGAGAGGTGTTCGAGATGGTGTATGGTGATCTGTACATCGCCATCGTCAGACTAATCTACGTCACCACGAGGTACGTGACCATATGTGAAAACGAAAGCGATGTAGATGCAATCATGAAATAGAATTCAGTCAAGGCACTTAGAAACAACAACACCTGCAACCTACAATTCTGCCGCAAATTCTAACTTAATGAAATGTCATCTGCCGAATATTAGACCCCTGAGTGTGGCGGCATACGAAAGAAGAGATTAAAGAAGAAATGGTGAAAAAACATAGATGGGCCAAGGTGTCAGAGATTATTATATTAAAAAATAAGGGATACAACAGTGACTACATTCACTTGTTTACAGTTGTCTTCTCAGAAACTGCAATGGTGCAAAAGGCCAAAGAAGATGGGCTCCACCTCTTCAACGTGAGAGTAAGCAGCGAGCAGATCGAAAGAGCAGATTTTATTCCCATTCAGATGTGCTTCCGTGTCTTCAAAATGGATCACCTCACCACTAGGGGATGAACACAAGAGCAGTAGAACTTCTCAAGTTGGGGTGAGTTTGGACATAATTGGAAGGCCTGCAACAGCCCCCAGGAAAAATGCGCCAATTTCAAAATGGGGCATCGAGCAATGGCCATGATCTCCCCGATTTAAAACGAACTCCCTTGAAGAGAAGGCAGTGGAGAAGCAACAAGAAAAGGAGACTAGGAAGAACAACTCTTACGCCCAGTTTGCAAAAGCTAAGATCATTGAATATGATGCAAAGAAAATATACCTTAACTTGGACAGCAAACTACCTACGAAGATACTCATGTGCATCATGTATGCGTTCATGAGAAATCTAATGAGGCCAGGGATCGGAGAAATATTGTTTTCCAAAAAGAAAACCTTCATTTGAAGATGCCCTGCAAATGAAGGATGTACCCAAAATACCCCTGACATCTCAACGGGACAAAAAAAACTAAAAACAATTACTCCACCCCCAAAAGCAGAAAGTTAGAAGAATGAAAGAAGACACGACACAACAAGCTCCCGGAAGACCACTCCCCGCATCGATGCTCTGAAACAAGGTGAACTGGACCAAATGGCAAAGAAGACGGCGAAAAAACGAAGAAGGAAGACATGACGATATACACAGATAGCTCATATAGCGACATTAAAACATACACACAAACTCATACACAAACAACATAGAACACAACGAGAGCAAGATCAAAGTGTAAATTTAATGGGGATAAGATTAACCAGAAGATTTATGTCAGCGAAAACGCAACCTTCTCCAAGAACAAACAAGGTATACTGGCCAAAAGTTGCATGCTCTCACTTATTCTGATTTGTGACCTTAAAACGTTCAAAACCTTCAATAATTCCCAGCCTAACCTTGGGAGGTCATTGGCAATTATATTATTTGAAAGGGAATGTAAAACAACATAAGGGTTTCAAATTTCGTTAGAATCGATCGAATAGTTATTAGTTTAATGCCAAATAATTCTCAGACTAACATTGAAAGGACTTTGGCAATTATATCATCCGAAATAGAATATTAAACAACACAAGAGTTACAAATTTCGATAGAATCGGCCGAATATTTACAGTGTTATTACCAAAAAAAAAAGAAGCAAAACGGGTACCGACCGACCGACATAATGAGATATAAAGTCACCCGCGACCAATATGAAATTATCAGTTCAGGTCGGTAGTAGTGGGATTTCGAGCTCAATGATTAAGAAAAAAAAGTGGAAGAGGCTATCTACCTTGATGACGTCAATCTCTACGAAGATATCTGCGTGACAATAGCCCTCTCAGAATAAAAAAAAGATAAACGGAAAATCGCGAACAAAGAGAGATAAAAAAGCTTAAACAAAACCAGACTTAACACAACACGGAACGCAGAAGTGAAAAACTGACGATATTGACATTAAACGTAAGCGGATGGACAACTAAAGAGACTCCATGTGGAAACATATTTAGAACAGAGCCAGACGTAATTATAATAACAGAACACGGAGTAGACACAAGGACAAAGAAAATTAACATACCAAAGTACACGACACTGATGAATAACTGCACTCAGGAAAGGTACGATAGGGTGGCAATCGTTATAAAGAGAGACTTTAAGTTCAAACTTCTCACTGAACTTTAAGAGTCCTTTGTTCTTATCGATTTCACGAGCCTCGTAGGGTTTTTTTATGGTGGCGGAAGCTTACCAGTCACCAAGAAGACAGTACCTGCCCTTAAGCAATTTCAACGTGCATTTTGGGTGACCAAAGGAAAGTTTTTTCTGAGTAACCTAAATGCTAACCTCAGAGAAACAAGATACACCAGGACAAATAGAAGATGTAAGAATTTAGAACTCTTGTTGACCTGAAACAAGCTTGAAAGAGTTGCATCAGACTTTCGGATATACGTGACCCAGCACAGTGCTACGAGACCAGACATATTCTTGACTATCTGCGGCTTCCCGTTCAACCACCTTGGCACACCGGGGCAACTATTCTTGAATGGCCACATCCCTATACTCACGACAATCTCTCTTGCACCCAATCAAGTACCGATGCCACCACGAGTCATTCTCCCAGGCCAACTGGGAAAGGTACAGATGCCTTCTGAGCAATTCTTAAGCTAAGGACCTGAGTGAAGCGAATCTCGTAGAAAGAGACGCTGAATTAGAAACCATAACCAACGTTGATCACCAAGGGCAGACAAAGAGGGTGTTCCGCTGATATCCAACAAAACGTTCCGCTAGCCCAGATGGACTATCCTGATGAAACAAATAGTGAATGAGCATATGAAATTATACGACCGACTAAGCTGAAAGGGAACGAGCAAAGAAATAGTCACCAGGATGAGATACCACGAAGCGGAATTGGCACAAAAGATTTGAGACAGACAGACCGAAATATGGGATCAATTAATAAATGAAGTAGAAGACAAAGACAACTCGACAAAATTCTGATCACAAATCAAGAAACTCGGAGAAACAAACACACGGGAACAAATAGGAATCAAGTAGGACGAACCGTACGTTGAACACTCAGAGTAAATGGAAGTACGATGCAAGGAGCACTGGAAAGAAGTCTTCTCCTTAAAACCGTAAGGCAACTACGACTTCGATCTAAAGTCTGAAACCCGGATTATTGATGAGCTGAATGCAGTTAGTGAGCAGACTTATCCATGCCCACACATCACTGAGGGAAGAAAGATGATGGGATACGGCAGGCCAATAACTACAAAGAAACTCGCCGATAACATCAAAACCTTCTAAATGTCACCGCACGTGATATGAGGAATAGCGAGCACCATGAACATTAGCCACTACCTTGATACATCCAAACTTTCTAAGGGGTTATATTCTGTCAGAGAGAGGAGAAGGAGACGCGTAGGCCGGGAAAGAACCCACGATCGGCTTCTTTTGAGGTCACTTCCTTTGATAACACGGCCTATATCGAGCCTAATCGTAACAACAAGAGGTCAGTGAGATGGCGTGAAGTTTTAAATTTACTTCCGGCACCCTTCTATATAGATTAAGCAAAATCCCCCTTCCGGCTCTTCGGTAACTTTCACCTCCGGGTCTCTGTATATATAGTAGAGCATTGGCCTGGGTAAATTATTATTCTGCTAAGAGGAGACGTCGCATAAGCTTCTTTCTCTCGGCCTCCCATACCCCAAGAGCCCCAAGAAAAGAAAATAGAAAAAAGAAACAAACGAGAAAAGCTCTCTTGAGCTTAGCTTCCTCCTCAGCAAATACTCCCTCGATCCCTACTTTTGAGGCTCACTGTGGTTACTGGAATACAGGTTGTATTTTCCGTCATAACTTCCAACAGGCCGGCTATGAATCGGCCTTAAGTCCAAACCCAACCCGTGCTGTTGGAAAGTACTCGAGCTCAGTGCACGCCCCCCTCCCCCCTCGTGCTCATCTTGAGCAGCCGAATCATTAGACTAAAGAAAAACTCAGAAGGTCCAAAAGAAACTCTCCTTGGTCTTTCCCACGCAAGAAACTCGAATAAATCACACAGAGTGTTACACTACAGAGCACAGTTACAACTTATAAACACACTGATACAAAAACATGCGAAGAAGACTTGAGGCAAAATGGAATAAATACTACTAGGACTCGAACATCACCTAAGTGTAGACTTGACTAGACTTAAACATCAAATCACGAGAAGAACGAAATCTCCGAGACGCAGGATAAGAGTGACGCCAAGGATAGTTAGAAACCTGCCCTTAAAAAAATATATGTAAAAATAGTTCAGCATCAGACTAATATAATAGTTTGAATTCCTAATATATATATATATATATATATATATATATATATAGAGAGAGAGAGAGAGAGAGAGAGAGAGAAAGAGAGAGAATGAAAATTTATTTGTAAATAAAAAGCATAACTTCTCAATATTAGGGAGCGTGGTCTTTAAGACCACGAGCCAAAATTTCGTCGAAGAGCCTAATAATATTAAACCTATTTAGGTAGGTTGTTTGAGGAGTGTTTCTATAATAAAAAGGTATATAAAGAGTAGAGACCCATAGGTGGTGCGAAAGAAATAAAAGAATTGTGCTGACACAATCTCTTTTCAGATTGCACGGAAGGACGAACATCATATATGAGTATGATTCAGGAGAGCGCTTCAAAAACACTGAGCAACTGGAGCACTCGTTAAATTTAGGGAAATGGCTAGAACGCCTTCCGCCTAAGGGAAAGTGGCAGAATTGAATGCTCTCGAGTACAATTAAAGACTCCCGAAAACAAGAACAAACCCCAAAAAGGAAAACTCGTATAAACTCTGTATGGAAAACTCAAAGTTGTTCTTATCCGAATTCTGAACGGCTTGAATGGATACATCGCAGTCTGCCACGCAGAATGCAATATAAAGATATTAGTCCAGTGGTTCTTAACGTAAGAGCTATGACAAGAATTTATTGCGGCTATGGCAAGCTGTTAAAAGTTATACTTTTCAAAATAATGTTAGGAATCTAAATTTTTTAAAAAACTTGCATCCCTCACTTTGTCCTATGAGAAGACAATTTTCCCTTTTAATTCTTTACATCGACAATAAAATTTTAATATTATATAATTATGATACAATTAAAGAAACATGATTGAATGATTAATGGCAAAATTTAGCCATCAATTGCCTGTATATGTTTATTTCTAGTTTTACAATTACTATGCTGTATTTTTTGTATATTTATTGTAATGAAGATATGCTAAATGAAAAATTACAGCAAATAAATATAGTTGTTTCTACTATATACAATGTGAGAGGATGCCCCTCAAAGGACCAGCGTGAGAGAAAGCCCCCTGAAGTACCCGTTTCAGCCCCTTCGCTCCAAACCACGTGCTCCTTGGCGTGGGAATTTTAGAATCATCGAGAAGAAAGCAGCCCCGTGCTGAGTCGCTCGATCCGGCTGTATTTGCTTATGCGGGACGTACCTCGCTCTCCCTTCCCCACGATAACGCCGAATTCTCGCCCACATTCCCCACAAGCATTTTCTTCCCCCGCGAACGCGGCTGTACAGACTCAACCCCATATCCCGAGGCAAACTTCGCTGTCCGATCCAACTCGTTATCTTGAAATAAGTTTGCATAGACTGACGTCGAGAATCTTCTGAGGACGGCCATGCCCTGGGGCTATCTAACAGATCAGCCACCTGGTTATTTAACCCTGCGTCTGCCATTCTCGATGAGATTGAGAGTCTGACAGACAGTCCCTCCTTTCAGACCGTTTGTCTCTACCCACGCAAAGTCTCGCAACCCTTGTTTGAGTCGTACCTCGTCGTTAAGATCTCACCAGCAGGCGCTTCTCAAAGCTTTGGCCCCTGTTCAGAGGAAAGCTTATGGAGTCACCTTCTTCCCGGAGAACTGTGCGGCCTCCCTCATCTTGGAATCCCGTTCCCCTTGTCTGAGACTCCCTGTCGTGCCGCAGAACCATATGGTGTTTGAGATTCCATTTCTCTAGAACAGAGAAAATCTCGTTTTCAACAAGAAGCACTCAAACTCTCACCTACGAGTTTTCCTCGTCAGAACTCACAGAAGTATCTCCTCGAAAACCTGTGCCGATGGTTTTCCCCCTCCGAACACCTTTAAGCTTCAAGGTAAAGCGATTTGGAGTTGTAATCCCCAGATTACACCTGCATCCATTTTTGAATTGACGCCCTGCTCAAACTTAAATAATATCCTTTATTCGAATTAACGATAATTTTTCACTCTCCGCTTAGCATATCGCAGACGGCCTCGGGTCGGCTATCTGCCCGTGCTTGTGTATGCGCCTTTATTCTGAGTGGATCTACACAGGCAAACCTCAACATAAAATTGCTGACATACTTAGCTGGATTTTGTGCAATATATTTAATATTTATATGTTCTATGCTCAACCGTCTGATGGACTAAATATTTTTAGCACACTTGGGACTAAAGGGGTCATAATGGACTGCACTGAATCTGGCATTAAAACATTAATTTTATGAAGAAATAGATTATTAAAACCCATTATAATGTTAAAAGAAACACTTAAGAGCATATTAACATTGTATTTAATCAAAAGAAATACTATATTTTTTAAGAAATTCAAGTTTACGATAGACCGTCAAAATTCACCGTAATTTAAGGTATGTTTAACTGACATGTAAAAATTGCTTATGCTTAAAATCTCCACACCAAAATAAATTAATATGTTATAATTTTAGTTTTATTAATCATGTAATATAATTATTACTGTATTAATTATTTATTGCCTACACATAATTCTTCTTTCTTACTTGTTGAAAATTACCATGATACCATATTTATTGTATTAACAAACAATGACGTCATTTTAGGGACACTTTTTAAGCTTGCTTTTTTGTGCTAAAATATGATTGACTCATAATCACCTGACTGTCTTTATCACTTCTCTCACTTGACTTGACTTGACTGGCCTTTATTTTCCCTAGATTTTAGATGGCTACTAGTTCTACAAAGAAGCAGAAATCTAGTGAAGAATACATTAACTAAGCACTACATCAATCCTAGCTAATGGCATTGAGAAACCTCAGTGTGTACTGTGCTTCAAAGTTCTGGGGAGCGATTTTATGCGTCTTTGTAAATTGAAGCTTTGTTTGGTTTGTGGCCATCCATCCACAGACAGCGTAGAGAGACCACAATTTCTTCAGACACCATGAAAGGAGTTTGGGAAACAGAAACTGCACGAGAGTGGTTTTCAGACAACAGACCTCAAGTGTACTTGAGACACCACACCAGGTTTCCTTAATCGAGCCATGTACTTTAAAAATGATCAAGCGTGTTCTTGGAGAGGAAAATGAACGAAAAATTCAACAATTATACTTTTAAAATGATACAGTCAAAAGGAGAATTTAATGAAATGTCAGAAAACATAAAGGAAAAAGTTATACAGTAGATCAAATAGTGTCTAACTGGTATCTTTGCAATTCAGATGAATGATAGAACGGATGTGAGTTCTTGCGCACAGCTACTTGTGTTTTTTTGTTTGGTAACAAAGAAGAATATCTGTTTTGTACACATCTCGAGATCACCACAACAGCTGCAGCTGCGATGGAAAAGATTTTTCTTTCTTCGAAGCTAACAAAATTTCCTGGGGAAATTGTTGTGGAGTCTGTATACATGTGGCTTCCCCGATGGTGGGCTTAAAATTAGCGTTCTATAAGCGTGTAAAGGAAGTAGTTCTGAGTGTCAAGAGGGTTTACTGTATGATTCATCGTTTTGCACTGGCGTCGAAAACCTTCCCTGGTGAGCTTTGCAATATCCTGGAGGTAGTGTTCAAATGTATCAATTTTGTAAAACTTGATACCTGAAATCTCACCCTTTACATAACCTTTGTAGATATATGGATTCGGAGAACGAAGGTCTTCTCTTTTACTCCAAAGTACGGTGGCTTTCAAAGGGCAATGTTGTCAATTGATTGTTTGAACTTCAGAAAGATGTTAAATTGTTCCTGGAAATGCAAAGAAAAGATGCTCTCTCGAGGCACTTCAATGAGGTTTCGTGGAAGCGATGTTTTGCATACTTATCAGATATATTTGATCAGCTAAATAGGTTGAATCCCAAGTTACAGGGCAGGGAATCAAATGTGTTTCACTTGATGGATTGTTTTCTTGCATTTCTTGCCAAGCTCCAGAATTAACAAAGGAAACTCAGTCCTGACAATTTGGCCATGTTTGAAGACCTTTCAACTGCTTGTGACGTGAATGAAGAAGATCGTCTGCTTGACCTACTACTTAAAATTAAAATTACTCAGCATCTGAGATGCTGGGAAAAGGGAACTTAAAATCTACTTCCCATAGTTTGAGGAGGAAGAAGGAAACTTAGTAAGAAATCCATTTACTGATACGTTTTATATTATTATCATTCCCAATAATGTTCAGGACGAATTCTTTGATTTGAAAAATTATTCTACTGCCAAAGATCTGTATGAAGAAAAATTAATGAAGAAAAATCTATGAATGTATACTTGTGTTCAATGTATCAGTCATATCCAAAAGTTAGCGAGATTGCACTTCGAGTACTCAGGCCTGTTTCAACTACCTATTTATGTCAATCAAGTTTCTTCAACCTTCTACAAATCAAAAAAAGAACCGGAACCAACGAGATATGAAGTGAGTACTCATGCCTTTTTCATCTACCTATTTATGTCAATCTAGTTTCTCGACCCTTCTACAAATAAAAAAAAAAGAACCGGAATCAACGAGATGTGAACTTCGACATAAGATCTTCATTGTCAGCGACACAACCTCGGATTCGGCAATTGACTGAACAGAAACAATATCAGTCTTCTCATTGAGGTGTGTACAATTTTTGTAAAGCAAAATACAAATATTTTCGATTTTAATATGAAATATACATTAATTTCTTCATATAAAAAAATACAATTACAGATACAAATGCATTCGATTTTGATCAGAAATACAAATTAAGTAAACTTTTAAGAAATACCTCATAAAAATATTTAAAAATATAAAATAACTATGATTGTCAACTTTATAATGAACAATATAGCCAAAGTGTTCTGTCCAGATACATTTTTCTTTTACCATTTTTGGCGATGTGGTTTTGGGAGAAAAATAAATTGGAATCAGAAGGATGTTGAAAATTCATAAAGGGGAGAATGGGGACAAAAAGATTGAAAACCACTGGGTTAGGCTCAGCAGACGGAATAGGGATATTGAAGAGGATCGGACGCGCACCCAGAATTTCCCCCAAAATTATGGCCAACAGTGGCCTCATATGTCGGAAAAAGGCCATGTGCGTAGGTTGACACAATGAAAGAATAGATCAAAAGTTAAATCGAAATCATCCCCCAGGAGTGGAAGTCCAAGAAACTATGATACTTGGAAACCACACGCGTTTTTAAAATGGTATGCAGAAAAACATAAATAGTCAAAATAATCTTCCAGAATAAATTACTCTTTTTTAACAAGAGAATTACACCGAAAAATATGGAAAGAGAGAAACACATAAAAATACAGTTTAACTTCAACTGCTACAAAATGAAGGACCACACAACGAAAAATTGCACTAAGGCGGAACAAATATGCTCTGAATGCGGTCAATGAGGGCACTATTGGAAAAACTTTGCACAACCGACGGTAAAAAATGCCTCAACTGCTGCCGGCTACACCAAACAATGGCAATGGCTTGCTCAAAAAGGAAGAAAATAATACTAAGGAAAGAAAAGAAAAAGAAGAGCACCTCTGAAAATTAAAAGAATGCAACCTACGCAAGAGTGGCAAAGGCCACAGTACAACGTATAAAGGAGTCAAAAACACATCTCCAACCTCCCAGTACCAAAGGAGTCATCGATAGAGCTTCTTGCGTGTATAAAGTACGCGCAAGCAATGAACATAGGAAGACGAGGAACCTTTGCAGACACTCTCAATACCATGCTGGTAAAAGGTGGATTTGAGATGTGGTTCCTTGATTCAGGTGAGGTGCACACTCGCTCTATCATATAATATACTTATAATGAGTAAACGTTTAACCGCACGTGCTCGGTAGTTTACCCTCACGCGTGACTGACCGTTAGTTATGAGCGAACGACGTTGTGGCCACAGAAACAGATCGAGCGTCTTATCTAGAACTCTATATTTAAAGATTTTTTCTCTTTCGATTTGGATGTCCTTTTGTAGGGGGGAGAGGGGGAGAAGGGGGAGAGAGAGAGAGATGGGAGAGATTTGGGAAGAGGGGAGGAGAGAATTTTTCTCTTGTTATGGATATTCTTTTGTAAGGGAGAAGGAAGGGGGCAGGGGGTAGAGGGAGATATAGGAAGAAAGGAGAGAAGGGGGAGGGGAGAGAAGGTGAGCGAGAGGGGAAATGGGGAGGGGGGAGAGGTGGAGAAGGGGAAGATGGGAGGGGCAGGGAGGAGAGGAGGAGAGAGAGGGAGAAAGAGAGGGGGAGGGAGAGGCTAGAGAGGAGGGAGAGCGATGGGTTGGGGGAGAGGATGAGAGGGAGATAGATGGAGGAAGAGGAGAAATAAAGGGTGAGAGTGGAGGGGAAAGAGGGAAAATACAGGGCGATAGTGGAAGCGAAAGAGGGGGATAAATGGGGAGAGAGATATGAAGGGAGATGGGGATGGGATGGGAGAGCGAGGGCGAGAGGTGGGAGGGATTCGGGGGAAAGATAGAGGAGAGATGGCGATAGTTGGTGGAGAGATAGTGGAGAAAATTGGGGAAGAGAATGGAGGGGATAGAATAGGGGGAGTGGTGAGGAGAGAATAGGGTAAGATAGAATGGGAGAGAGAATGGACTGTAGAAAAAGGGGGAAAGGGAAAGAAAATGGAGGAGGAGAATAGTGGGGGATATAATGGGGGAAGGGTGGTGGAATGGAGTGAGAATGGGGGAATGGGGGATAGGGGAATGGGGATAAAACGGCGGAGTTAGGGGGGAGAGAGTTAGAACGTGATTTTTTTTCCTATAAATGGACACACACACACAGACAGACTTCATTTATATATATATATATATATATATATATATATATATATATATATATATATATATATATATATATATATATTTATATGGGTAAAAATCACGAGTTGTAACAAGTGAAGAAGTATAAATATTTGGTTGTACCAGGTAGGGAAAAAGAAAGGTTGATTGGAGCAAGTACTTTCGTTATCTTAATAATATGTATATACGCCATTTTTCACCCAAGTCTCCTTCACGTTATATTTCACAGCGATTTTTCTCGAGCATAAATTTCTCACAATTTTGGACCATTTTTCATGGAAGAGAAAGATATATCTCTCTTCCCTTCCATTCCTCTTCATTTGCCTTTTTGCCCATAGAACCTTGTTAGGATGCATAAGGTCATCTCCGAATTCACCTGGTAATTTCTAAACAATGAAGAGAAACTGAGGATAAAGTGAAATATTGTATCTGTGGAACGCCGTACATATATACAAAAGGGTATAAAATAAAATAAATAAGATGTGAAAAAAGTGCAGGGAGAAGAGGCAAACAAATCCAAACATTGATCAAAAGTTTGGGCAGAAGGAAAATTGTTGGTTCCTAACCATTAATACTTTATTTTATTTAACTTTATCACTCATTTATTCCTGGAGCATCAAATAGGATAATTAAAATGATGTAGAAAAAGTTCAGGTATTTTTTTATGGTTGTGGCCGTGAGGACTCACAAGCAGATGCGAAAATGCCTCGAGCAATGAAGAGTAAACAAAAAAGGAGTGTTAAAAAAAAACTTTGGCAGAAAAGGGTAACTTGAAATCAGAAGGGCGTGAGCTGGAATAATCAAGTTTATCTTCTTCTCCCTCCAAATTTTCCTTGCATTGAGTATGAAGACAAACTTCATTCACCTCGAAGAATTCTGAAACCCAAAAGTTTAGTGAGACAAGGAAAAATCTGAAACCCACACAAATTTGAGAGCAAAAAAATCTGACCCTCCCCCGCACACACACAAATTTTAAACCCCTAAAATCGGGAACCTACCAAATTTGAAAGACAAAAATCTGAAACCCCCCCCAAATTTGAAACCCCAAACTCTGCCCCACACCCCCCAAAAATTGAAACCACCAAAAGTTTGAAACCCCAAAAATCTGGAATACAGAGATCCTTTGACAAAGGTTCTATAAAACCTGGAGTAAGAGAGATAAACGCCTTGCTCACGAGCAAGTTATCAACCCTAAAAGGAAAAGATAAGGATTAAAATATGGTGAAAAATACCTTGAAAATTCTTATTTTTACCCGTGCCTCCTTATCATGAAAAATAGCTATAATTTTCTTAATTATAAATGATTAAATGAAGAAAATTAATAACTTAAAGCAAGTTTATTCCTGCCCGGCAATGACTCAAACCATTTAATTGTTTGAAGAGACAATAAAACAGGAGTGCCTGAGGGAAACTGGCTTCGGTTACCTGCCCCGCGTCATATATAGGTCTACTTCACGGAATACCAAGACACGTATACTTGTATTTTGACAAGCTCTTGGTATCGATTTTTTATTAGTATGGAAGTGAAAGGCAACAGATTCAAACAGTAATGGAATGGTCACTTATTGGAATAAGAATAAGAGAGACAGAGAAATTAAAGAAAAGGGTAAATATAAAGAAGAGACAGGAACAATGAAAAAGTGATGGTAAAGATCGCAAGAGCACATTTTGCCAAGGCTAAATCATGAACGCATTTTTGATCTCTGGTACAGATCTCTGGTACCAGTAGAGAACTTGTGAAGTGAAATGGAGGATGGACGAAGACGATAGAATTGTTCGCTATTTGCTGAATAAATATCCATAGGTTGTTATGGTTTGATTACAACAAGGTTTGATGAACAAAAAGTCGGGTGCCCTCACTTATTATTATTTATTACCTTACGCCCTTCAAAACTTTCAATAATTCCTGGATTAACCTTGGGAGGACCTTGGCAATTCTATCATTCGAAAGAGAATGTAAAACATCATAAGAATTTCAAATTTCGTTAGAATTAGCCGAATAGTTATGATGTTATTGCCAAAACAAAATAATTCCGGGCTAACCTTGTAAGAACTTTGGCAATTATATCATTCGAAAGAGAATGTAAAACAACATAAAGGTTTCAAATTTCGTTAGAATCGGACGAACAGTTACAATGTTATTACAGAAACAAAAAGCAAAACGGGGACCGACCGACATAGTGAGATGTAGAGCCGCCTGCGACTAAAAATACAACTCTACAGAATTTCTTACGATAAGAGATAATTAATAAAGCAAATTTAGAAAAAAAAGGAACAATGCGACGAAGATTAATGGATGGTAATTGTAGGCAATGAACTGCAATGGATATAAAATTGAAATTGCACTCTGACACGCTATCGTCAGCGTTAAGGAAATCAACACCAATTCAACGTGTTCGGTATGAGAATAGATAAAAAATGAAGTAAAAAAATTCAGGAGGATTTATCGACAACAAAAAGTCAACGAGACAAAACTGCCGTTGAAAGTTCACCGAGCGAGAGAATGAGAGAGCAGCTTCACGTCGAGGAATTTATATTCTCTGTATCCTTTTGACCGAAAAGAAATAACAGGCTAGAATAGAGTCTGCGATCGAAGAATCGAGCGATGAGCTCAGTACAAACAGTCAAAGATAGTGAGGCTTCTTTTAAGGGGGTAGAGGGTGTTTTGATTTGATATCGTTTCCGTATTTAATCAGAAATCATTTGCTAACCAATCATCTAACATCGTATGTGTAGCTTTCTAAAATCTTGGTACAAATTTGCTTTATTGAATCCCTAAACTAGGTCATTTGGATGACACCAGGAATGGGGTGCCACCAGCGCCTCCTAATCATGTTGGGGAGTCATTATGTCAACTTTTCAACGCACAAAGACATTGGATAATTTGGCC
Source organism: Ceratothoa steindachneri (assembly GCA_963969495.1). Classification (NCBI taxonomy): domain Eukaryota; kingdom Metazoa; phylum Arthropoda; class Malacostraca; order Isopoda; family Cymothoidae; genus Ceratothoa; species Ceratothoa steindachneri. The sequence continues at coordinate 23,654,665 of OZ018328.1, read as the reverse complement.
TCATTTGTCATTGCTACCTTCCCCTGCATCTATTTTAAATCAACATTGATTGTGTATAAGCTCGGACCTCACTTTAGAGTAAAATTTATTTGTTTACCCCAAGGTCATTCGAATAATCTTATTAAATATTCACGAATCAATGATCCTAAGAATAAATAGACTGTTTTCATTTAGTGCATTCACTGATATTAGGTTCAATTTGCCTTATCATATGCCATGCACTGCGCAAATCTATAACATAGGCCACCCTCTGGGCCTGTATGCGCCCTAAGAGAGCTAAATTTTATTAATATAAATAGTGGAAAAAAGCCTTGCCATCCATCATGGCCCCATATTTCGTTGGAAGGAATCGATGAAGCTTAGGTCCGTGTAGTAAGTCATGAATATAGTGTGAAGGTAACATCCAATTAATTCATGGGTATTTTCACTAAACATTCACTAAAAAGTCACCTGTGACCGCAGCGAAAACTAGTACGGTTCAGGAGAGTTGTAAGCTTTATAAGTTTTTAGCATCCATAGCTCTATCACTTTCTTCGCAAATATCTTTAAAATTTCTTTGCAGCAGACTTGTTTACGTTAAAAAACCCTAAATCACTAACTCTCACAACTTCATTCAGCTGTTTCCTATATATATATATATATATATATATATATATATATATATATATATATATATATATATATATATATATATATATATATATATATATATTTATATCTATATCTATATCTATATCTATATCTATATCTATATCTATATCTATATATACGTAGGTGAGTCAAAAAGTTCTCAGACAAATGGCATAAAATTTTTATTTGTAATAATACTGTAATCATTTTTCTACATAAGCTCCATTAACATCTATACACTTTCTTAATCTATGAATACAACGGTAAAGACCATCTTTGTAGAATTCACGGGGTTGTCTCTGGCACCAAGTAATGACCTGCTTTTTTGCTTCATCTAATGATTGAAACCGGGTTCCTTTTAGGTGTCCCTTTAAATTTGGTTAGGTTAGGTAACCTGGAGTATGTCAATGAATTCCTCCGTGGATTTTATGCTATATTTCGAAGAGATGTACGGTTTTATTACTGCATTTAGGATTTTAGCTAAACGGTACGTAGGTGTCGTGACTTGAGAGATGATAGGCTTCAATGGCTTGTGCAGCTTGTGAATTTTTACATTGCCATACAGATATCCTGGAGTGTAATCACCGATGATCTTTTGGAATTGAAGTCCTCCGATGAGTGCATTAGCTTTAGTTATTTGTTCATTAATTTTCTTTTTAAGTCTTCTTTTGGATCTTTTTTCATGCGTTTAAATTTAGTGGTGTCACTTAGGATGGTATTCAATTTGTTCATTGCCCTTTTGTTTATTTGTTTATATACTCCACTCTACAAGACCTGCAGGACTAATATTATCCCTTAACGTGAAAAGCCTGTTTACGAACGTGCCTATCGCTCAGACCATCGACATCATTATAAAAAACGTGTACCACCATCCTACAATGTCTCCTCCAAATCTTGACCCAAACATCTTAAGGGGCATATTACGTCCATGCACATCAGAGGCTCCGTTCAGGACACCGGACGGTAATCTATACACGTGAATAGATGGAGTGGCTATGGGGTCACCCTCAGGGCCGACTTTCGAGAACTATTACATGGGTCAACTTGAAGAAAGATTATTGGATATCATGGAAAATAAGCCACACACATATTGCCGATACGTAGATGACATCTACATCAACGTCCAAAACGAAGAACATCTGATAAACATCAAACAGCAATTTGAGGAGAACTCCGTGCTAAAATTCACTTATGAATTGAGGTTCAAAATATCAATGGTACCTATATCATTAAAGTACATAGAAAAAGTACGGACATGGGAAGATGCCTCAATGCGAAGAGTGAATGCCCAGAAAGGTATAAAATAAGTAAAATAGTCTCATACATCTGCTGAGCATATAAATGCTGCTCTACATGGGAACTTTTCTACCAAGAGATCTCACGGGCAAAACAAATACTCGTGAACAACGGTTTCTCAAACAGCATGATTGACGAACAACTCCAATCATTTTCAAATAATCATTGCAAAGATACGGATAAAACAAAGTAATCAGGGAGAAGTCAACAACATCAAAGTGTATTACAGAAACCAGATGTCCAGTGCCTATAAAATAGATGAAAAAAACATCAAGGAGATTATTAACCGTAACATTAAGGTTAAAAATCAAATGGATTAAATTCAACTCATCATTTATTATAAAAAAACAAAAACCAGCAATCCCCTGATGAAAAACAACAGCTGTCTAAACTCCTCGAATCTCAAGATAACCAACATAGTTTACGTGTCCATCTGCCCCGATAAAGACTATAAGATTTATAATAACTCAAAATATATTGGCATGACAACTACTACACTTTCGAGACGTTTAACTATGCATCTGCAAAGCGGAGGGCCTAAAAATCATATAGAGAGTGCTCATAACATTAAACTAACGAGAGATATGCTAGTTGATAACACCGTTATTAAAATAAAAGAGGTTAATAAAGCTAGGCTGAACAGCTTAGAAGCCATATTAATAAACGAAGATAAATCGGCCATCAAGACTCAAGCGACAAGCTAAAATCACACATTAAAATTATTTTAAAATTCCACTCACCGGACTGGCCCGTTTCATCTAATGTTATGCCCAACCTAGGCGGAATAAATACACCTTAAAAATCGTTTTCAATAAAGATGGCAAAGAAAAGGGAAGACAGACTCAAAAAGTGAAAATATTCTTCACTTTCCCTACGGGGATTCTCGAGAAGACATTTAGAAGCGGCGCCTAGGCGACTTTATGTCGAACTAACCCTCCCTCCACTCCCTCGACGGAGTTACGAAGCTAAAATGAACTGAACTGCCATTCATTTGGTCTCGATCCAACTATGTCGTTCTCTTTGATAGTCATAATTGGAGGCCTTGAGGAAAGCAGGTTTGAGGATTAGCCTGCTGTGGAATTCAGCATCAGAGGCAGCCCGGTTAAGAGGTGATGCTGAAAGCTTTGGGGAAGAGTTCGCTCTAGTCCCTAAGGGCAATTTCCGGCCAGGACCACAGGAAGACACGCAACCGACCCTGTGTAAGCTGGAAGCAGCATCGATAGCCAAACCCCAGACGGGGCGGCACCCCCGGGTGGAGGAAATTGATTCGATCACCACCCATCATTAAGTCCGCCACATGTCACCCGCCTGAGGGGCCTCCCCAGGTTCACCCATCATCATTCATCCCCCCATTTAGCAGTTCACGTTCATGGAAGCTAAGATACGAAGTAGAGGGAGTCACCAAAATGAATACACAACACCATCGCAAGAAGAAAGGGAGCATGAGCCATTTACTCTCGAATCAAGTCGCCACAACCAGAAGATTAGACAGCAGAAGAAGATTACAGCCCAGAGGGGCCACTTTCTCGAAGAGATGGCCCAAGATAACACAACCAGAATACCTTTGCTTAAAATCGACGGAAAGCCCAAGCCCAGCAGAGAAAAAGTATTCGAGTTGTGTATGGTCAATTGGGCATTGCCATGGTTAGACTGCTGGAGGTGGCCTCGGGATATGTCGCAATCCGTGAGAAAGAAAAAGACATCGAGGCTATCACCAAAAAAAAGGCAGTTGAGGTCCCTAGAGGAATTGGGCTGCAGCCCGCCGTACCACCACAGATCCTGGCCCACAGGAGCGTGGTATGCCGGCGACTCGACCCATACATCGGGCAACACACAAAATAGAAGATCAAGAGGAAATCCAGCTTTGACAAACCTGGGCCAAGGTAGTCGAAGTGATCAAATTCAGGAACAGGAGGGGCAAAAGTGACTACACTCACGTGTTTAAGGTAGTCTTTGCGGAAACTATTATGGCCCAAAAGGCAACAGAACATGGTCTACTCATGTTCAATGCCAAAGTGAGTGAAGACCAGATTGAGAAAGGAGAGTTCACTCCAGTTCAGTTCTGTTTTAGGTGCTATAAAATGGAGGAACACGCGACAAAGGACTGCAAAGAGCCACTGGAAACATGTTCCAAATGCAGCGAAAAGGAACACAATTGGAGGACATGCACGAATAATTCCGAAAAGTGCGTTAAGTGTGGGCAGGGACCAAGGGCAATAGATATGGCCTACCCTGTCAAAAAGAGGTTATGAAAAGGAAACATGAATCGCAGAAGCAAAAGGAAACGCGTAGAGCAAACACAACCTACGCTCAATCAGCAAAAGTGGCCCTCACAGAGGTGAACAAAAAAAATATACCTTAAGCTGCAGAATGAAAATTTAACAAAGATTATGATGTGCATTCTTCACGCGCACGTCATAAATCTCACGCGCCCTGGTATGCTCGCTAAAGAACTGAACCAAATACTCTCAAAAAACGGTATGGAACAAATGTGATTCCCGGTCAACCCTCCCTCTGGGGATGTCCTGCAAATGCAGTTGGTCCCAAACTAACAAATAAATGGACAAAACAACCCCAAAATCGGAAACAAGAAAGAGAAGAAGTAAGCAGTCGAAGTGAAAACTCCTGCCCTTAAACAGAGACAAGAAAATAGCGAAGAGAGGGAAAATGCTGGGTCTGATACTATGGTTCCTCGGAGTCCTCAGACTCATCGGACACTGGAGCCCCACAAACAAAGGAGGCCCAGGGAAAGAAACGGAAAACAAAAGATTGCGTGTGGATAATATCAATCTTAAAATTTACGCATGCGACCAGTTTCCCTTTCCCGAAGAGATGGAACCCGGGGAAATATTCCACGGAATCAAAACAAAAGTGTTTAGTTGAGAATACCACTTTGAAGTCGACGCTGAAACGGTAGAAGAAGCTCTACTCTGCCAGAATATGACATTACATCACAATACCTGCAAGCAGATTTCTAACGCCGAGTTCAGTAAGAAGAGAAACGGAAGGAAGAAGAACTTAACCCAGAAACACTAAAGAGACAACATGGAAAGAGTAAGCAATAGAATGAGGATTCTGACATTCAACGTAGACGGATGAGATGAGAAAGCAACGACATATGGAAAAATATTCCGGGTGCTTCACCCCATCATTCTTATAGCGGAGCACTGCATTGACACTACATCTGGTCAAATTAAAATACCGGGCTACAGAGTGGTCATAAAGAATCATTCTCAAGAAAGGTCTGATGGTGCTGGAATAGCTATCAAGAGGAACATCTCGTTCAAACATCTACCAGAACTGGACGAATCCTTTGTGGCGGTTGAACTCTACACATTGGTAGGAGACCTCGTGATAGCTGCAGCCTATTAACCACCTCGTCGAGCCTATCTCCTGTTAAATAACTTCTACACACTGTTTGAGCACCGCAGAATGGCAATCTTAGGGGGCAACCTCAATGCCAGATGCCGTGCGGTGGGCTATGGTAGTACCAACGAAAGAGACCGGAACTCGGAACTGATTATGGGAAGAAAAAAACCTCCAAAGAATAAGGCCGGATTTTCTGACCTATATTACTTCCACATCAGCAACCAAACATGACATGATCTTAACAAGTGAAGGCTTCCCCTTCAACTACAATAGTGAGACGGGTCCAACAGTCCCAAGTGATCACATAGCGATCTTTGCCACAGTATCTCTCGCTCCGATCTAGCTTCCAGTCTCTCTCTGCAAAAACTACGCCTTGGCCAACTGGGAACGTTATAAGAGACGACTCAGTCAATACACCCCATCTGACTTAAGCGACGCAGCCTTGGAAGAGATAGTCGAAGAACTGGAGAGGATAACTACGTCCATACTAGAACCGGACGCATACCCAAGACTGGGAATAAAACACCTCTTCAGCCCAGATGGACAGAGGAGATGAAAGAGATCGCTCGTGTTTACAGGGAAGTGTACGAAGAGATAAGACGGGAACATCCTAACCGGGAAAGAAGCTTGTTCCTTCGGCGCCTAAGCACTGAGCTAAAAGAGGCTATCAACCTCCAACAAGAGGAAATATGGAACAGCCTGATAGCCAAAATCAATAGCGAGCTCAACCCGGCTAAGTTCTGGGGTCAAGTCAAGAACCTAAAAGGACTAACCGGAAGAACTAAGGCTTGAATAATAGAGAACGGATATTATATAGAGGACCCGGCGGTTCTAGAAGACAGATTCAGAAATTTTGGGAAAAACGTCTTCAGCATCACCCCAGAAGACAATGAAGAGTTCGACCAGGAATTCTAAGGCCAACTGATCGAAGATCGGAATCAGATTATGCACCACCAGCACCCACAACATCAAGTAAACGAAGGCAGGGAGGTGGCAGGCCATGGCCGTCCCATAACACCAGAGGGAGGAGGTCATGGTCACTGTAAGAAGCTTTAAACAATTGGTACCAGGCTGGACGGGCATCACCAAAAACAACTTGGTAAATGTCCCACAAAAGATCATTCAAGAAATTACAAACGTTTACAACGCTTCCCTGTATACAGGTTACTTCCCAGAGGGTTTTAAGAATGCTAAAATAATCTTCATACCTAATAGAGTTAAACACCCTGATCAATTAGTCAATTACAGGCCGATCGCCCTGCTGGAATTCGTTGCGAAAGTATACGAGAGTCTCCTGGCTGACAAGCTTCAAGAGCAACTAGCCGAGCTAGGAGCTCACAATCCTCAGCAGCACGGGTTCCGCAGGGGACAAGGATCAGAAACCGCCCTCGCCCTCCAAGCGAAAAACCTCGCATGCAGCAAAACTGAGAGAAAATACGTAGACGTGGTGCTGCGGGATGTAAAGAAGGCCTTCGATAAGGTCTGGCTTAGATGGCTACAATTCAAGATCCTCAACCTCCAGGTAAACCCTTTGTAATTATGTCACGGATAGGAGAGCCCAAATCGCGACCTAGGGCTACAAAGGACCCGAATTCGACCTAGAGGCGAGAGTACCACAAGGCAGCTGTCTGATTCCTTTGTTGTACCTCGTGTACACAATTTACCTCCCTGCTCCAGTGAGGAAGGATTTGATGTATCTGCAATACACAGATCACATCACACAAATCGTTCCAAGTCCATTCAGGAACGCTGGAAGACAAGCAAGGGCGACAGCTGCCGAGATTGATAACATCAATCGTTATGAAAAAAAGTGGAAAATAAAGACCAACCGCCAGAAGTTCACTATAATTCCGATGAACCACCGGAAATTAGACGGCGTCCTCGTTGAGAATTAAATTTGTCCGTACTCTAAAGAGTGCTTAGGCGCCGAAGGAACAAGCTTCTTTCCCGGTTAGGATGTTCCCGTCTTATCTCTTCGTACACTTCCCTGTGAACACGAGCGATCTCTCTCATCTCCTCTGTCCATCTGGGCTGAAGAGGTGTTTTATACTCAGTCTTGGGTATGCATCCGCTTCTAGTATGGACGTAGTTATCCTCTCCAGTTCTTCGTCTATCTCTTCCAAGGCTGCGTCGCTTAAGTCAGCTGGGGTGTATTGACTGAGTCGTCTCTTGTAACGTTCCCAGTTGGCCAAGGCGTAGTTTTATGCGGAGAGAGTCTGGAAGCTGGATCGGAGCGAGAGATACTGTGGTAAAGATCGCTATGTGATCACTTTGGACTGTTGGGCCCGTCTAACTATAAATCAGGATACAAGGCCCACGTAAACAATAGAGTCTCCCTAGCCAAAAGAGAGCTGAAGAAACTGTACCGTTTCCGAAACCTTAACGTGGCAAATAAGAAAAAAACTCTACATGGCCCTGGTACGCTCCGTCCTGGTGTACTCGGCCGTGATCACGCAGATGGCAATTTGTACCTGTCTCAGGACGATGCAAAGGGTACAGAATAAATCCACGCTGCTTATAACTGGCACGAAAAGGATCAACCATATTCTACAATCGGTTCTACATGAGAGAACCGGACTAAAACCGATCAATATGGAGATCCAGAGGCTAGGGAGAAAGATATGGGACAAAGTAGGCATAGAAATACTCCCAACAATTAACAACAATCTAGATATACCGCAACACATACAACGCACAGTAGAAAGGATACCTCTATTTCCCGGCGGAAGAACCTGTGCGAAAGAGAATATAAGACCCATCTACACCTAACAATACAAAAGGCAATTAACTTTAATAAAAAGAGGCGAAGTGCACAAATTCAAATCAAAATTTAACAAACACAAAAGAAGAGAAGTATAAAAGGCAATAAATTTAATAAAAAGAGGCGAAGTGTCCAAATTAATATTTAACTAAAACAAAAAGAAGAGAAAAAGAATAAATAATCAACAAAATTAACCAAATAATAATAAGAAAAGGAAGATAGATTAACACAAAAGAAAAGAGGCGAAGTGCCTAAACTAAGATTTAAATTGAAAATAATAAATGAATAACTAAATGCAATAACAACAAGGTAACTATAATTTAAATAAAAGAAACAACGAAGTAATAAATAATAATATACAAATAAAAGACGCAAAAATGCCCATATGAAACTAGAGAATAATTAGCAAAATAAATACCAATTGAAAGGCTCGAAAGCCACGACGGAGGAACTTATTTATGAAATCAAATATATATATATATATATATATATATATATATATATAACACAATGGAAGAACCTGACCGTCATCGATGGTCAGCAACATTATTGACGAAGGAAAAATAATTTTTAGACAAAGAAGAAGAAAGTATGCTAGTGATGCCCTCAACACCATGGCAAACTAGTAAACATTTTCACACCTATGAAAACCTACCATTCATTTCATCACTTTCATTAACTTTAAACTTTGAACTTTTTTTCATTCGACTTACTCAGTCTGTACTCTTGCTCTCTCGCTACGAAGTTGTAAAGGCTATCACAGGCAAAGGAGGAAAAGCCTGGGGAAGGACATAAATAAAACACCTTCTCAAGAAATTTCTAAGAAGAAATATATGCGCTCCTGGGGCTGATTGGAGATCCCTCATGTTCTTCTTAAGCAAATTAGCCCCCCCATCCAAAGAGGTTGCTCTTCCTTGTTCTAAATTCTTGGCTCTTTTTTCATACTTTTTACCTTAAACTTACTTCTCACTAGCACTACATAACTTGGTTACCGGCAAGATCTGAGTTGCAGTTGGCATAAAGTATATTGAACCCCTGCAGGAGACTCTCTTAGGGGGCTAGAAAAGGGGGGCTGATTCTCGGTCACGAGCCAGAACCGAACTGTGGACCGCTGTTAGGGCTAGGCACAGGTAGGTAGGGTTGACCAAGGAGAGTACGAAAATTGGAAGGTAGGCGAGATAGTAATAGAACAGGTAGAGGGGCTCGTCCCACTATTGGAGAATGGATAGGATTCCACAGCTGAAAATCGACAGAAGAACCCCTCTCTCAGAGATGGAACAACTCCCGAGAAGATGGACCCACCGGACTTCAAAAGGCTGCCCCTTAAACTCATACCCAACGGAATGAAAAGATCACCACAAGTAGTGCAATGCATATTTATAGATCTGGAGATACCACTAATCAAATGCATTGAGACACCATCTGGATCCACAGTTATTTGCCTAGAAAATAAAGACGCGTACAGCAGCTACTATCATCTGCTGGGAGCATTACGCTTAGGAAGTTGGACTTAGAAGCTAGAATACTCCTGCAAATCAAGGCTAACAGAAGTGTCATCTGCCGAAAAATCGAACCCTGGGTAGGAGAACACTCATGCCAAGAAATAAGAGAAGAACTTCAGGAGAGACAGAAATGGCTCAAAATAGCAGAGGTGGTCAAATTTAAAGATCAGACTCACGTTTTTAAAGTCATTTGTGGATCTACCGAAATGGCTTCAATGATCATAGAACAGGGACTTCTCGCTTTCAACATGAGAATCGCATCCGCCCACATACTAAGAGACGTCTTCACAAGCATACATATATGCTTCAGATGGTATGCGTTGAAGAACACATGATGGAAAACGAATAAAAGAACGGAAATAGAAAATTGGATTATAGATATTAAGAAATTAAAGATACTACAAATTAACACATGCGGATTGAAAGACAAGGAAATTATGTACGGAACTTATTCAGAAAGATTGACTCAGATGTTATATTAATATCAGAACATGGAAAAAACACAGAAAACGAGAAAATAAAGATATGGAACTATGTACAATGTTATTAACACAAATCATTCAAGAGAAACACACGACGGAGCGGCAATAGCTGTCAAGCAAGGATTGGAGGATGCATATTTAGCTATAGAAATTAAAATGCAATTAAGCACCATCATTGTTGCAAATGGATACCAGTCAACCAAGCGCCCCCAATTACCGTTATAAAACTTTACTAAACTCTTCAACTATAGGATACCGGTCATTTTGATGGACGATTTAAATGCCCATTACGAGGCTTCTGGGTACAGAAATACAACTTAACACACTTATCTATAGACGTATACTGCAAAGACTGGGACCCAATTTCCCTATATAATTGAGGAGAGAACTCGCAACAAAACCGGACATCTGCCTGGCTAACTTCAATCTGCCCTTTAACTATTTTATGGAACCAGTGGATGTTCCTTGCAGTGACCACACTGCGACTCTAATGCATATCAACAAGAATCCTATACAAATCCCTTCGAAGAAATGGACGGCGTACCATAGAGCGGATTGGGATAAATACAAAGAATTACTTCAGACGTACGAGCCTAGCCCACTCGGGAAAGCCACTATAGAAGAAATCGACGGGGAGTTGGATAGGACAAGAGAAGAAATTAAAAGGGCAGAGAATGGGGCAGTACCCATTAACTCGTTCTAAACCATTAAACAATTAAGGTGGACACCAGAAATGGTGGCTTTGAGCGAGGAGATCGGCCGGGCGGCATAAAATATAAGAAGATTCGGAACATCAAGGGAAGCATACAACGCACTCAGGAGACAGAAAAGAGAACTAATAGCACTAATTTATGAAAAACAGAAAGAGAAATAGATATGGAAACATCACGAAGAGAATTTTGGAAACATATCAACGGATTAAAGACACAGACAACACGGGATAAAATGAAAATTGAAGATACAGGAAACAATATTTTAGAGAATGAGGAAGAAATAGAGGCATTGTTTAGATAGCACTGGAGAAATGTATTCAAAATTAGCGAAGAAGAGAATGAGGACTATGACATTTGTGATAGAACCGTCTGAGGCCGCTTAAATTCAGCCGCTATCACATGTTTAGAAACACATTGCTACCCCCGTGCATCTGCGAAAGAAAGCAGAGCGCGTTATCGCCACCTTAGCCAATATTTAATCAAGGAGGTTCATTCCCCCGTTTCGCCTCCATACGTCGATCTCGCCAGATTGAGTTAGGCTTATGGGCAGATAAGGTATTTTCCCAGGCACGACCGGGGCATTCCCCCGAAGCCTCCCACTCAATTGTCCCCTACGCCAAGGGGATGGCTTCGACTATTTATATCATAGCTTTCCCGATTGAAGCAGATCAGATCAGATTCAGATTATCCTTGCGAGGCATCACGCCGATCCGGTCTTCCTTGTGCACCATAGGAGCTCTCTACCTCGAGATCCACCATTATTATCCAGAAGAGGACAATATCCCTTGACTGCCAAGGTCGTGCCTGGAGACGCCAAGTCCACAAGGCCCCCCTGTTGTTCAGAAAGAGAACAACGTTAGAACAGCCATTGTTCTTTGAGCCCGTTGACAAGAGACGGTCCCCCCCCCGCCCTGTTATTCAGAAAGAGAACAACGTTAGAACAGTCATTGTTCTTCAAGCCCGTTCGTCAAGAAACGGTTCTCATTCCCAAGACATCACGTCAGGATAATTTAATTCCCCCCCTTTTTAACGTTCTTCAAGAGAACGCTTGGTTTCAACAATAACCTCCATTGTTCATCTAGAACATTCCCGATTTGCTGTCACAAAGATCGCTCGTACCTCCGAGCCCCACTTCGCTTTCACTTTTCGAAGACAGTCCTTCCCCTTCGCTAAGGACAACCCCCCGAAGAACCCTTCTGCTGAAAATCGCCAGTGGACCGAAGATTCCTGCGCATCGTCTTCCTCTGCACAACAACTTTGTAATTACGTAAGCTGAGCATTACCTTTAATTATCTAACCTTTCGTCAACCCTACCCTGTGCTTTAAATGGTTTAGCAAACCATTTCCCCCCCTTTAATTTTTATTTGTTTACCTTTTTGAATCTCCCCAAATCTTAATTCTCGGATTAGTCAGATATTCCTATGACCCTTTCCATTCTCCGTTTATGCAAACATTTTCCGTTTTGTGTGTTGTTGATAGTTTAATTAATAAAACTCTATTTTATTAATGATAGCCATATTATTATCCTTGAGCTCAGTTCCACTTCTTAAGCATATTGAAGATAAATAACCTCGGTCAATCAGATTACCACGCACTCGTAATATTAGAATAATTCCCTCAACGGATAGTTATATATGGTATATCGTCGAGAGCCTATTCTACGACAACATTGAATTCGAACATCAGATCGTCGTCGAACTCAATGGAGAGATCGAAAGGACATACCCCTTCCACTTCGTCGAGGAAAGGAGAAACAACAACAACGGAATAGACCCCACCATTACATCTAAGAAATTAAAAGAAATCATAAAGAACTTCTGACATAGAGCCCCAAGAAGATCGGGACTCACTAGATAAAATTACATCGAAGCACTCCCAAACATACTGGAGCAAGTGAGAAACGTCTTCAATGCGTGCTTGAACACGGGATACTTTCCTGATGAACTGAAAGTGGCGAAGATGGTATTCATACCCAAGGCGGGTAAACCCCCAGATCAATTGGATAAATACCGCCCCGTCTCGCCGCTAGATTTCATCGGTAAGGTATTGGTAAAAATAATAAATAACAGACTGTTCTAATTCCTCGATGATAATTGCCGAAGTAACAGCTGCCAATTTTGCTTCAGGGAAAACAGAAGCACGGAGATGTCCCTTGGAGTCATCCTTGAAAAGATAGCTAAAGCAAATAGAGAAAAATGAGCGTAGACATCGTATGCTGGGACGTGTCCAAGGTATTCGACAAAGTATGGCAAAGGGATATGCAACTCAAGATACTCAGATTAGGAATGAACAACAAGATCGAAAGGGTTTCATTTGATTATGTAATGAAGAGACGTGCTTATGTGGAAATAAGACGACATCAGGGAGAAATATTCGAGCTCACTGCGTGTTTGCCACAAGGTGGATGTCTGAGTCTGTCTCTCTATTTAATCTACACAGCAGATATACCACCACCAAGAAATGAAGGCTGCTTGAACATCCAATTTGCCGACGACGTCACTCAAATCATAGTTTGCCCATACAGGAATGGCCCAATGCAAACTAGGATGACTGCAAAAGAGATAAGAAGCATTAATAGATACGAATAAAAATGGAAAATTAAAACCAACAGGGAAAAATATAAAATGGTATCCGTGTACAGGAGGAACACAGATATGACAAAGAATGTAAAGTGCTTGGACTAACTATTACGAAATCAGGTTATAAAAAGCATGTAACTGAGAGGGTAAATCATGGGTAGAGCGGACTGGCATTACTGTACAAGTTAGGTAACCTAAGCATGAAAAACAAGAGAAAAATTTATCAGGCCAAAATACAGTCCGTGATTATTTATCCAACCATCGCGATGCACACGATCTCAAGAAGTAACCTATTAAGACTCCAAAAAGTCCAAAACAAAGCTATCTACTTAATAACAAACTCCAGAAGAGGAGAAAGAAGAAGACTACGAGACTTGCACAGGGAGGTAAGGATAAAGCCACTTAACAGAATAATTGCAAAAAGAGCAAGGAAAGTCTTATAAAAGACAGAATGAAGTAGAAGTTGAATTAACCTACCAAATTGCTCAAAGAGAAGGATGGAGATCACACAGATTATTCCCAAGTTTCTCATGGATACATAAGTAAGGAGACGAAGACGAAGAAGAAATCTACACTTAGAGAAAGAGATTAATACTCGACGACGACTAAGAGTAATTAATTAACCGAAGCAACATCAGAGAATAGCATATAATCAATTATAACTAGGATAGGAATACGAAAGAATAGATAGAGAGATAGAAACCTACACCACTTTTTAGTAAGAATATTTACTAATAACGGTTTGCACGCCTCATTAATACCAATTCTAACAAGATCACGTTAGATATACTACCTAAAATGGACAGAGATAAGCCTGACCTCCAGGCAACTATCATCTCTTTGCAAACCTCTTACTTCCTTCAGCCTTTTGCATCTATTCGTATTTTACTATCATATTCGCATACGGGACTCACAGTGATACGTGGGACAGGGGTCACGATAAACTGTTATAGTTATAGTTAGAGATAAGCGACACATCGTGGTTCGGATTCCACGTTAAGCTGTAGGTCCCATGACTAACTAAGTCGACTTTTGTCTCCTACTATTTTCTTCGCTGTCCTATCCTAAAACTTTCTTCTTCCTCTCCCTCTCACTCCTAACCGCCGTACTCACAGTGTTTGGAGCTTACTTTGGCTCTAGACAGTGTGACTATAGGGGTGTATAAAGGAGTAGCGGGCTTAACCCCCTCCCTCCTTGGCCGCTATTCTTTGTCTTCCACCTCTCTTTTCATTTCATTTTATTTCATTTCTTTCACTCTGTCAGATCCTCACCTCACTCATTATATGGGTAAAGGAGGCAAGAACATATCAAAATGCTCCAAACATGATCGAATAAGATCGAAAGTTCAGCAATTTAGTTTGGTTTTTAATAATCACATTCATTTAAAACAGAGATAAATATTGGACAAGTGATCCACCATCTACAAGATGGAATAAAAAAGAGAGTTAGAACAAGAGAAAGTTGCCAAAGGAAATTAATTAAGGTGAAATACACAATGATCTTTTAACAAAATTTGCATATATATATATATATATATATATATATATATATATATATATATATATATATATATATATATATGTATGCCAAAGTCCCACAGGAAAGTGAAAGACAGATTCCAAGTACTTTCGAACTTGTTCAGTTCATTCACAAGGAATAACCAAAAAATTTACAAAGCTGGTATATATATGAGAAACAACAGAGTAATGCCCCGCCCATGTACAACGAAAGGACACAAAATAGAAAAATATTATCAAAGACGGATATGAAGTATAAAACCAAATAGATAAGGTCTACTTCCGGAAATTCCAACTATGCGCACAGAATGTAGACATTTTGGTCACTAAACTAAATACATACACACCTAACAAATTCCATATATAATATGAAATTTTTTTAAACTACCTTACTCCCCACCATTATCGAATTTCCCTCTGTTTGGTTCCGATATATAGACGATATTATTTGTTTGTGGCCTTCTTCTAAGGATATTAATGGTTTTCTTACTGAACTTAATTCTCTGGTTCCCTCTATTAAATTTACCATTGAACTTGAACAAAATGGTGTCCTCCCGTCCTTGGATATACTTATTCGTAGGACTCCATCCGGATTTAAATTCTCCGTCTATCGTAAGCCTACCAACGCTAGTTCTAATATTCATTTTTACTCAGGTCATAATGATAAAGTCAAACAGTCTGTATTTATTTCAATGTTTCTCCAAGAGTTGCGGGTCGCTAGCCAGGAATTCTTGGATCTTGAGATTTCCAAAATCTTTGAAATACGTAACCTATTTGCTACCCTCAAAGATTTCTTGCACGATGCCTAGATTTGGCAAAAAAAAAATCCTTTTACAGAACTGAAATCCCTCCCGCATACAATTTTAAGAACTCCCTTGTTTTACCGTTTTCTGGGTCCTTTACCCTGCTTCCCTGCATCTTGAATAAGTTAAATATTTCTGTCATATTCAAGTATCAGTATACCATATGTAACATGTTGATTCATAATAATAACAATAGTATAAGGGGAGTTTATTCTGTCGATTATTCTGTTTGCCCTAAGCAATATTTGGGGAAACCGTTAAATCATTAAGTGTACGCTTGACGCAACATAAATACAATAGTATGAGGGTGGAAAGAGGTAGTACTTTGTAATAATATCACGAGATATAGGTGAGAATGGGAGAGCCGAGTTTTTACTTCCCCCCTCCCATTCTCACCTATACGTCGTGATATTCCTACAATATGTCGGGTAATGGGGAAGGACTGGAAACATTACAAGTGGAATTCTAGAGAAAGAACTTCAGTGTACTTTCCGTGTTTTTACTTCCCCTCCCATTCTTACCTATACGTCATGATATTCCTACCATATATATATATATATATATATATATATATATATATATATATATATATATATATATATATATATCTTTATGTCGAAGTATGGCCCGGTGTATGAGAATATACGCACATGGGCTCTAAGGTGGGCTAAGCAAGGCAACAACTGTTATTGCTCTAAGAGTGCGATTTGAATAGTTAGCTGCAGTTACGTGACCAAGGAATTTTCCAAACACAAGGATAAAAATAGATTTTTAATACACACTAAATAAAAGGCACAAAATAAATATAGATATATATAGGTACATGAATAAGATGGAATTAGGTTTCGAATTCTAATTGGATAACCAGGGTTATTAAATGGTTATAATGGTAGATTTGGGAGAGTGAGCGATTTAGTTCATTTGAACCTCGAGAGACAAGCGGGGTGAACTTGAGGAAAGATCTTGGTGACGTTGATTACTCACAGGTGTAGCTAAAACCCCAAAAGGGTGGTGCTACTTTCTCTAAACTCGGATCGAGCGAGATGCGGGCCTCTTTTCGTCAAGAAGTCACCTGACGAACTTCGAAGGAGGGAGATGACTTCTCCAAACTCGGATCGAGTGAGCTATCGGGACTTTTGTCCTCAAGAGGTCGCCGGTCGATGTCGAAATGAAAGGGGCGGAGATGACTTCTTCAAACTCGGATTGAGTGAGCTATTGGGCCTTTTGTCCTCAAGAGGTCACCGGCTGAACTTCGGAGGACGACTTCTCCAATCCTTGATCCGAATGCGGTTGAGAAAAGCTGACGTTGCCTCAAGAGACTCTTCTCCCTGACCTGAAGATACTAGTGTGGTGTCCAGCTCTTCCGTGGCTTGTGACCGTCACTAAACACTTCTCTAGAGAGAGCGTCGTTGAATCGAGCTCCTTTCGGGGAAGCGTCGTATAACCAAATCTGTCGGTAATCCTTGGGAGAGTGCATATATACCCAGAGATCTTCAAAACAGGGAGAAAGAGAGAGGCCTTCTCAAACTCTCATTATTAGCCGAGATAACCAAGCGTCTTTTTAAGGGAAAGTGTAAGAGGCCGAGATCAGCGGGTCAGACGGAACGACCAGCAGCTGGGTAATCTTTCGACTCGGGAGGGGGGGGGGCGGAAGATTGAGACGGCGGGGAGGTAGCCTTCAATTTTAGCGTCATGCCTCATTGTGAATTTCTCAGTGACCTGGCGGCAAGTCCAAAAAGGGTGAAGTCAGAGGGGAGGAAGAGTAACGGCTTGCTTTCTCTCCCGAAGTAATATCTTAGGAGGTGGGGAAATACTACTATTATAGTGGATCCCTCTACAATATATATATTTATATATATATATATATATATATATATATATATATATATATATATATATATATATATATATATATATATATATATATATATATATATATATATATATATATATATATATATATATATATATATATATATATATATATATATCCGTTACTTCTAATTAGTTTCTTACTTTTTTCATGTCTAATATCTTCTTGTGTTTATTTAAGGCATCTTGCATGGTTTTTCTCTTGTGTTAGTCTTTCTGTATATTTATTCTTATAAAGGGTTTTCCATTAAGACGGATCGCAGTAAATATACATTGCAGCAAAATATATATTTAGTTTTCTGCCTATTTCAACAGTACTTTCAATCATCAATATATTAATGATTGAAAGTAGTGTTGAAAGAGACAGAAAAACGCAATATATATTTTGCTGCAATGTTTATTTACTGCTAACTGCGATCAGTCTTAATGAAACCCTCTTTATATGTATCAGTTGTTCCGCTTGTCGTAGGTGGAGACTGCTTCTCTGGAAGCTCTTTTGATTATAGTTTTCATCCTGTATTCTCAGATCCAGATCCTTACTCATCTCCCGGTGTTTTTCTTTGATCTTTTCCCATATTTTCCTTGCCCTTTTTTTCAGGGTTAGGTTTATAGGGACAATCTCCGCTATTTTAATTAGCTCGCTGATGCGTTTTCTTTGTTATTTTTGTATTTATTATTAAGCATGTTACTTTATTTTGTATCTTTGGTTATAGTGTGCATAGAGATTGTGGGTATACTAACAATGACTCTACAAATGACTTGTATAAAGCTCCTTTCCTTCTTATGCTCATATTTCTTAAAGAGTTTAGCAATCTCAGGCCACTTCTGGCCACTTCTGACATAGTTAGCCAAGATCCTCTCCATCCTGATGCCACGACCGAGGTGGAGAAGAAAATATTTAAGCCCTTCAACTCAGACATAGTAGAAGGCATTCTCGACATCGCGGAGGACCACGTCCACGTATCCCTTTCTTGCTTTGGTCTGTGAGATTTTTTTAGTCAGTATAGCAATAGCCGTAGTCGCGTCTCTTTCCTTTCGGAATCCGAATTGGTGTTCGTTATATTTTCCGTTTTCCTCAAGGAAAGCGACTAGTCTCTGATTCAGTATCTTTTTGAGTACCTTGCCCAAGAGGTTCAATAGAGATATCGGCCTAAAGCTGGAAACCAGGTGAGATGGTTTCCCTTGTTTCAGTAGAAATACCATATTTGCTGTTTTAAACTTCTCTGGATAAGCTACTACGAGGGGCGGTCAATAAGTTTTGCAATTCGGATATAAGGAAACGAGATATGAGGAAAAGTGTTTTATTATTTTTCAATATAACTACCCTCGACTTCAATGCACTTGCGCCACTTGTCCCTGAGGCTTACAATTCCCGACAACCAGAAACCGCCCGACTGCTGTTCAATCCACTCCTGGACGGCGAGCTGGACATCTTTATCGTATCTAAACCGGCATCCACGCAGTGCAGCCTTGAGCTGGCGGAATAAAAAGTAGTCGCTAGGGGCCAGATCTGGACTGTAGGAGGGATGGTTGAGCTTCTCGAATCCGCACTCGCGCAGGGCAGTTTGTGCAACTCTGGCCTTGTGGACTTTGACGACGTTGAAGTCGATCATGGGGCGTGAGGTTTCTAGAGGCCCAACGGGCAGAGACCTTGGTTATGGCCAAATTGTCGGGGATGATATTGATAACACTTTCATGTGATATTCCAAGTTCTCGCTCGATTTCTTTGACCTTCACCCGTCGATTTTCAAGGATCATCCTCTCCACACGGGCCACATTGTCCTCGTTGGTCACGTCTGACGGGCGTCCTGGACGGGGGTCATCTTCAAGACACTCACGACCATGGCGGAACTCCCTATTCCAGCGAGCAATGTTTGCATAGGAAGGGGCGGTGTCGGTGTACACTGCAACCGTGCGTTCATGGATCTCTTTTGCATTATTGTCTTACTTGGTCAAAAATTT
Organism: Ceratothoa steindachneri; assembly: GCA_963969495.1. Lineage (NCBI taxonomy): Eukaryota > Metazoa > Arthropoda > Malacostraca > Isopoda > Cymothoidae > Ceratothoa > Ceratothoa steindachneri. Next base: position 23,635,179 of record OZ018328.1, on the reverse strand, counting down.
GATCACTGCGCGGTGCTCAACCTTCTCCATTGTTGAAAAATTTGTGACTGACAATCTGTGATCAGCTACTGCTTCTTAAATAGAGGAGGCAGGAGCGTGTGGCTGCAGATCCTTACTTGTCATAACTTGTCCTAACACCCCCACAAACAGCCATCCCCCTTCCTCTGTTTTGCCCTACCGATTCGCAAAACTTAGTGACCGCCCCTCGTATGTTAGGATATGCATTGAATATATCGACTATTGCTTTAATTATGTTCCCTGGAGCTTTTTCATAGTTGTACTTTGTGAGCCCAGTGCTCGCTGGTGCCTTCTATTTAAAAGAACTTAAGGTATTTTTCAGTTCCTCTTTCGGTGATCTGTATTCCTAGTCGTCGGTTGTCTTGTGTGCTACTGTCTACTATTCCTTCTGGAGTAAGTCTGTGTCTGTTCATTCGTATGAATGTATCGACTCTTTCTTCGGTTTCACCGTCGTAAAGTTGGTTAGTTATTTAGTCAACGCTAATCCTTCCATGATACTGGGAGGATTCCCGACCGAATAATGAAATTTATATAAGGTCAGTATGACAATCGCTGGTCGGACCGAGGTCCCCAAGGGCCGGTCCTCCTTTGGGGAGAGGTGCCAGGAAGTATTATGTTTTTATACGAAACAGCGTTCAAGTGTAACCTTTGTCGCCAGGGGGCAGAGGCACTTGTTCCGCGTCAGAGGTATGTGGATACAGAAACCCATCGACAGGATTCCTGGAAACGGATTGTGTCTGTGTGTTGTGCTGTGAAGGCAGGAGAGGAAAGAAAGCAGTGTTATGATTGGCTATGTGTAAGGTGAGAGATGTAAGATCTACCCACCCGAAAACGGGGTGAGCACAGCGCGTCCTCCAAATCGGTAGCCAGATCTCTACGTGCGCTGACGTTTGTGTCCGCGCCGTATCTGCTCGGCTAGCATAAGCTCTTCCTAAAGTCGGTTGTCCTCTTCATTGATGGAATAAACTTTTTTCCAGTGTTCGCAAAATATGTCTGCTGTCTCCTCTGTGCTTCTTATGTATTCTTCTTGTTCGTTTCTATTTTTTTCTTAGGAGGTTGAGCTTTTATTAAATTAATCAATTTCCAGGATTTTTCGGGTTCTTCTGTATTTTCTATTTTGTTTATAAGCTCGTTCCATTGGTCTCTTTGTTGTTCTTCTATAAGGAATAACATATCGCTTTTTAGTTGATTTACTTTTTTAGCTTTTGTTCTATTTGTGCCAGTTTCCCTTATTTCTGAGTACTTTCGATGTATATTTCTCGCTTTCCATTTCATCTCCTCCGTCCATTTTGGATGGGGGAGCGTTCTGTATTTATTTTTTGACACACTTCTCTCGTCAGCTTCTGTGAAATTCCTAATTAGTGCTTCCGTTATTCCTTCCATTTCCTCGATGTTTTTACCTTCCAGTTCTGGTTGAGCAAAACCCTCCAGCATTGCACTGTACACTTCCCAGTTTGCCCTTTTGTAGGATTTCCTTGGTTGTATTGGGATTTAAATTGGATTCTGGTTGACGTTAACCAGAATACCAATGTGGTCACTACATGGGACAGGGACTGGTTCCTTGTGAATGTTATAGGGGAAGTTTGTATTAGTTAGCCCAATGTCCGGTTTGGTTGCTGCTCTTTCCGTAATGTAGGTTGGGAAGTCTGGTCCTGCTCGTTTTAGACTGTCTCTGTCCAACAAGAGTTCTAAATTTTTCCCAGCGTTGTCTTTGGTTCTGTACCAGACTCCGGCAATCTTGCGTTTAGGTCGCCTAGTTGTATGGTTGGGTTATTCTTGCCGAATATTTCCATCACCAAGTGTATAGGCATGCATGAGCGGCGAGGAGGTTGGTAAGCTCCTGCGATTGTGAGCGAAGAGAATTCCATCTGCACCGTCACAGCAGCTTACGCCTCATCAACCTCTCGTTCTTGGGCATATGGTATGCTCTTTTTAATGGCGATTGCAACACCATCATACCTATTCCCGGTGGGATTCTTCTTGATGATTTCATAGTTATATATTTTCATAAATTCTTTATCTTTGAGTCCGTGTTCAGACATGGTTATTATGTCTGGGTCTATTGTGCAAAAGAAGTTTCCGTATTGTATGGATTTTGTTTTCCATCCGTCTGTGTTTATATGGAGAATTTTAATTTACTATTGGTGCGCTCCATGTTTGTCAGATTTATTACTTTTTGTTTGTAGCTCCTTGTTTTTGTCTTGCATTTTTCGATTTACCGTTTGTTATCTTCTCAAAGGTCTCTTCTTCAACTAGTCTCATGTCGTTGAGGTAAAACCTTATTGGGTTCTCTTCTTTTAGTTTTTTAATCGAGGACTCTTCGAGGTTCGTGACGTAAGTCGATTTGCATGTTCCTCTATCGATGCTTTTTTTTATATCCGTTGGCTTGGCCCCTTTTGGTAGGGGATATGCCTTATGAACAAAGATTTTGAGTTTGAAATCTCTCGCATCGTACTGGCAGCCTTCGGTATCATTTTCTATTTCTGAATCTGTTTTGTCTTGGGATTATGTGGTTTCTATTTTGTTTTGTTTCTTTGTTTTTTTGTGGGATTTCTTTTTCTTGGTGGTTTTGATTTGCTTTTCTTGGTCGTTGGTGGCCTTTCCTTCCTCTTCATTTGATTCTGCTGAATCCTCTGGTTCTTCTACTTCCACCAATGTGGCCCCTACTTCCAACATATCCTTGACCTGCAGTGTCTTTCCTCCCTCCTCCAGTACCCCCAATTATACATTTGCTACTGCAATGTATAGGTTAGACGAGGTTGAAACATCAGCGTTTATTAGCTAAGGCATTGGGTCTAGGGTGGGATGCGGGGGGGAGGGGATTAGGCAGTCGCAATTGCAAGCTGACCAACCTAAAAAAAAGTATATTCTCTCTTTTCTGAACCTCCCTTTATAGGAGAATTTTTTGGTGTGGGAGAGGAAAAGGTGAGGAAGTCTATAGATAAAAATGTAATATGAGTGAAAATTATGAAAACTTTGGATAGGTGAATCTTCTTTCTTCAGTTCTTCCTTTCGAGATCTAAGATGAAAAGTTTCCTTGCTTTCACGATCAAGGTCGTATAAAATTTCTTCTCCTGGTAATCGTTGAGAAAAAATTGCGGGTGTTTGCTTTACCCAGCTTAATAAGAGCAGTGTATGGGCTATCCAAGCGGGGAATTCTGGAATGAAATGAACCGGGCGAGGCCCAGTTCCCAGGCGTCCTCCTCCCTCAGGGCCTGAAGGCACCGAGGGAAAAGAGCTTCGGAGAGAGAGAGGGGAAGAAGAAAGAAGTAATGATAGGATAGACTGAAATAAAGTCAAAGGCTTGAAAGTTGACCAAGTTGGCCTGTGAACCTGCTTAACGTGGGACCCGGACCCCGGTGTTTTTATGTTTTCCTAGCTTTTAATTGTTACGATCTTCTGTACCTGTCCCTGGTGTTAGTGTTTGGCCCATCTTTGGATAGCGGTAAAGGAGGAAGATGATTGAGGTGTAAGGAAGCTGGAGGTTTGCAGAGAGGTGCAAGTTGCGTAGAGGTCACGCTAATCTCGGCACTAAAAACTAATTTTAGAATTAAGTTCGAAATAAGTTAGAGTGAAAGTGTGTCTGTTTGTTTATTTATGTTTTGTTTTGTTATTATGTTATGTGTGTATGATATAGGCGTTCAAACCGCTGTTAGCATTATTTGTTTTCCTGCCATGTTAATAACTCGAGTTTCTGTGATTTTTGTAGCATAATTCTCGTATCTGTTTTGTGGGCTCATGTTCCTTAGTCATTTATTGTTTATTTTTTCTTCTTTATTTATGTTGTTTTTCCTTTTGCGTTCATTTGCACTTTTTGGTTCGTTTTGTCATTCCTTGTGGGTATCAAGTCCAATCCGGTGAGTTTTGTCATTATTCGTGAAACTTTTGTCACAATCGGGTTTCCTTATTTGGTTTACACATAAATCTCTTCCTCTTCCCTTTGTTCCGCTTTGTTTTTAGCACTAGGAAGCAGCATATGTTGTCTTCCTCCTGCTCCTCGTGCTATTTGATTATTTAATTCCTTTCCTATTTCTCCTTGTGTTTTTTCTATGATTTTTTTGGCTCTTTTTTAATTATTTTGTTTAATGGTTTTATTTTCGCTTTGTTGTGTAAGTCTCTTTGTTTTTCCTCTCTAATCGTCACGTGTTCGTAATTATGTATACTGCCTTATTCTGTATACATTGCATTCTTATTAGATTGGTTCTTGAAACCGTATACATGGCAATTGTGGGATATATCAAAGTCGGCTGTATCATGGCCTGGTAGATCTTTTTCATATTTGTCATGTTTAGATTCCTTAATCTGTAGAGTAAAGTTAGCATGCCTCGTGCTTTGTTTATTCTTTCGGTCACGGGTTTCTTGTAACCAATTTTGGTAATAGTTAAGCCTAAAATCTTGCCTTCACTATTATGCCTGTATCACTCTCCATCTACGTAAACGTCGTATAGTTTTTTGCGATACATAGGTATGATTTTGAATTTATCTTTATTCGTTTTAATTTTCCATTTGAAATTCATACTCGTTTAGATTTTCTATTTCTGTTGCCGTCACTCTGGCCTGCATTTGTGGGTTCTGATAAACACGGAATTAATTGAGAGAAATCATCTGCGTATTGTATGTTCACACAGCCCTCGTTCCTGGGTAGGGGAACGTCCGAGGTATACACTAAGTATAGCGAAGGACCTAAACACCCTCCATGAGCGAGGCCCGCATTAAGCTTGAATCTTTCACCTTGGTAATTCCCCGTGTCTATGTATGCATATCTTTCCATCACGTAGTTGCATAAAATTCTTTTCAGATAGTTGTTCATTTCCAGATTTAGAATGTCCATACTGCATTTCTCTCCTTTCACTTTGCTTATTTTTTCTGTAATCACGCTGAGGGCCATCTTCGTATTCCTGTTCTTTTTGAAGCCAAATTGTTAATTGTTCCAGAGATTGTTTTCTGTGAGATATTCATTTAATCTTGTGTTCAGGATTTTTTCAAACACCTTCCCTATGAAGTCAAGAGGAGATATTGGTCTGAAGTTTTCGACCTCCGAGGGCGGTTTTCCCGGCTTCGGTATGAATATCATTTTGGCTCTCTTTAACTCATCGGGGAAGTATCCTGTGTTTATACAGGCGTTAAACACGTTTTTTATCCTCTCGAGTACATTATCCGGTGTTTCTATATATTTTTTTCTGGTGAGTCCCGAGTTTCCAGGGGCCTTTTGTTTAAAATTGGAGATAGTGTTCTTTAATTCTTCAAATGTGATATCGGTGTCAAATCAATAGTTCGTATACAGTTCCTCTTCTACGTAGTTATGTGGAAAAGTCCTCTCAATCCGTTCATTTAGCTCGTCAATTATTTGGTTTTCGAAGTCTATGTCATAGTTGTCGTTTTCCTTTTCGCTTATGTTGAACACTCCTTTCCAGTGTTCTCTGAAAAGTCTTTCAATCTCGTGTTCATCTTCGATTAATTTCCCGTTTCTGTCCTTAATCTTTGTTTTCTCTTTTTTTATCTTTCCCCCAAATTCTCAGGGCAATAGCTCGTTGTCAATATTTTGAACGGCTATGTCCCAATATTCTCTTTGTTTGTCTGATATTGCGCTAAGTATTTTCCTTTTCTTCGTTCTCAGATTACGGTATTTTTCTCTTCATATTTCATTTGTTAGGATGTCCTCGTTTATCGTTTTAATTTCTGTATTCTTAGTTTTCATTTTCTCTGTCCATATAAAGTATTTAATAGTTTATAGGTGTTTCTCGTATTTTCGTCAACTCTTTGAGGAATCCTAATTTTCTCTAACTCATTGTCGATTTCCTCTAAAGGGGTTTCATTTAATCTATTCGGTTCGTAGTCATTAAATTCCTGCCTGTATTTTCCCCATTCAGTTCCATGATACGCCTTCTACTGTTTAGCGGATATTTGTATTGGTTGGTGGTTTATGGTTAATAGCGTTGCTATTTGATCGCTGCCTAGAACATCGACAGGTTCCATATGGTAGTTAAAATGTAAATTATAGTTTGTAAGGCAGATATCTGGAGTAGTTGCTGTTGTGTTTACGATGTATGATGGGAAGTGTGGTCCCAGTCTTCTTAATATTCTTCTCTCTATTAGGGTTTGTAGGTCCTTTCTTGTTTGGTTCTTCCTTCTGTAGCCGGTATCTGAGCATCTCGCGTTTAGATCTCTCATAAACAAGGTTGGTAGTCTATTATTAAATATCTTCACAAAGTTATTTATTGGGAGACCCGGGTAGTCGCGGTGGTTGGTAGCTTGTAGCAATTATTATATTAATTAGTTCCATTTTGACTTCGATTGCGAGATAAGATTCGGTTATTACTTGTTTTGTCTTGTGCTCTAATCCTCTTTTTATGGCTATTTCTGCTCCGTCGTGTGGTTCGTTTGTGTGGTTAGTCGTTATTGCGTCGTAGTTCCATATTTTTAGTTTGTGAGTCTCAAGTTTAATCCCGTGATCTGAAATTACAATGATGTTGGGATCTATTTCTCTAAAAATATTTCCGTATGTGTTTTCTGTATCCTTTCAGCCATTCGTATTTATCTGTAGAATTCTTAATTTACTATATCCATCCTGTTTATATGTTCTTAAGCGGTTCTTCTTTTGGGGGAGAGTGGAGGTAGTACGTAAATATATTTTTGTATCTTTTTCTGGTATTTCTGCCTTTCATCTCTGTCTTTGGTGAGGTCTGACTCTTCTCCTTTTCACATTTCGCGGTTGGTATTTTCGGTATTGGGCGCATGGCTAGGTGTCCCTAGTCGATTTTCTTTTTTTGTTTGTTTTTGAGTGTGTTTCTTTTTACGATTTTCTTATTATTCTCTTCCAAGCTTCTCTGAGATTCAGTTGCCTCGCTTTCTGTGTCCTGTTCTTGGTCAGATTCGCTTTCTTTTCTTTGTGTTTCTTCCAAGAGTTTCATTTTTGTATCTTCTGAAATTTTTATGTTAAATATAGCCGATGAGTCAATATTTTGCGCGAATTTCATTGGTTCCAGCCCGTTTTTCTTGAGCATGGAGTTCAACGTGGTGGCATATGTTCCTGGTTGGGCAATGTTTAAGATGTGTGAGTGTAGAATGCATGTCAGTATTTTTACGTTCAGAGTTCCATCAAGCGTCACTTGAGTGGTTGTTACGTTATTTTTTGGCTGCTGCTGCCGCCGCATGTGAGGTGTTTCTTGTTGCTTCTTTTCGTTGTTGTGTTTCCGTTTCCTTTCTCTTTATTATTTCTTTTCACTTCGGGCATGTCATTTCCATTGTTCTGTTGCTCCTTCTACAATTACACACTTTTTCTTTGAGTTTGTGCAGGTCCTCCAAGAATGTGGGCCACCGCATTAAGAACATATTTCTCCTTCCTTTTTTGGGCAGTTTGAGGTGATGTGGTCTTCCATTTTGTAGCATCTAAAACAGATTTGTATATTGTAATACTGGTCCTTTTGAATGTTACAAGCTGGGATTCTCATACTGCTTGAAAGGATTCCTTTCTGTAGTGCATTTGTTGCAATCTCGGTTGACTCGCACACTATTTTGAACACATGTGTGTGTTCCTTAAATTTGATTATGTTGTGTATCTTTATCCAGGGTTGTGGTTCCATTATTTCATTTTTTATTTCATCTAGTGAGTGTTTTCCCACCCATGATTCTACCCTTCGGCATACGGTGCTTCCGTTGGCAATAATCTTGAGTGGTACTTTAGCCTCTAAGTCGATTTTCCTTAAAGTGATGGTTCCTGCCGATAAAAGTAGCAGCTCAACATCGTTGTTTTCCGCACAGATGACAACAAATCCATTTGGTGTTTCTATGCATTTGATCAGGGCGATTTGCAAATCATTGAAAATGATTTGTGCTACATCCCGTGGTTTCCGTTTTATCCCGTTCTGAATTAGCCGAAGTGGAAGCCTTTTGGTGAAGTCCTGTGGGTCCATGTTCAAATTTTCATGGGGGGAGGGTGTTCTCTGGAAAATAAGGTAGTAGATTATTTACCCCACTCCACTAGTGGGAAAAGCCCCCTATATGTTCTTAATACTATCTCGCCTGCCTGCTTTGGAGCGCACACTTCCTGACCACCCTACCTAATTAGGTCTAGCCCTATAAGCGGTCTTGCAGTCAGATTCGGGCTCGTCACCGATAACCGGGCAACTTCTCTGGCCCCCTAACGGGGTCTCCTTCCGGAGTTCACTACACCGTACTACTGACTGCTTCTGAGACCTTGCTGGTGGTTAGGTTATACTGTGCTAGATGGAAATAAAGTAGGAGAGTTTAAGATATAAAAAGGTATAGAATGAGATAGGAAAAATTTAAGATCATCGATTCGGGGTGATTCCCCGCGAATCAGAAACAGGTCTCTCCAATGAGTCCGATTTGCGCATATATTTCTTCTTTCTCTTCTTGGGTATATACTAAAACGTATATAGAAAATGCTCTCTTCGCAAAGTTATTTCAAGCTGAAGATTGATGTAACTTAGCAGTGCGTAGATCGCTGTGAGTTGTCAGATGAACTGAGCTGTCATTCTGGAATAGGGATTGTGATAATATAAAGTGGTGAATATGTAAGAGTATAAGACAGAATAGGTAGAAATTATAGTGTATAAAAGAATGAATGACGTTAATGATATGGATGATGAGTATGGGTGATAATGAACAATGATATGGATGAAGATGATTATGTATCAGTTTGCCTGGCAATCGCTATATTTTGCTTTATTTTACTTTGTTTATTTTACATATTGATTTATTTTTGTAATTAGGCATAGGAGCCTTTTGTTTTCATATATATATATATATATATATATATATATATATATATATATATATATATATATATATATATATATATATATATATATTACACAGTTAGTTATTCTTTAAAGTATTCTTTTTTCATTCAAATTTGTTTAGCATTTTACGGTTGCACTCTCGTGCCTTGTTTTTTGTTTTCTCTATTCCTAGTTATTGTTTCTTTATACTCTTCCTTAATTCTCTCTCTTCACTTAGAATCTTTCTTCTATTATTTAGCTGTAAAGGGGTACTATTTCCTTTTGTATCATCTTCCTGCTAATTTTAAACTTCTGTTTAAATTGTAGCCTCCTTCTTTCGCGTAGGTAGGTTTAATTTTGTTCATAATATTGTCAGGAAGTTTTTCTCCTAATCTGTGCCATATTTTGGGGGTACGTTCGTGTAGATATTGGCTTACATGTTTTAGTTTTGTTCTATGATGTAATTCAATCAATTTGGTTCTTTCTAATCTGGAAGTATTCGTTATGAATCTAGTTGCTTTGTTTAGGACCCTTTGTATCTGTGACGTTTTTGTTTTCGGTAGAGTGTGGGTCGATATGATGGGGTACGTTAAAATTGGTCTCACAAGGGATAGATATAGTTTTCTTTTATTACTTCCGGAGAGGTTCTTGAATCTACGTAGGGAGGAGAGGGTGGACTTTGCCTGGGCTATTTTTTCATTAAAGTGTGTACCGTACCCAGTACTTATAATTTTCATGCCGCGTGCCTTTCCTCCGTTGTTGTATGGGTAATCGATGTTATTTGCGTTGACTCGATGCGTTTTCCTTCTGTTTATAAGGATGTTTTGAAACCTGTTGATGTTAGTTTTAAACTTGTGAGTCTTTTCGAAATTATTTATATTTGTAATTTCGCTGGCTGTGCATTGTGCAATGTCCCTTGAGTTTTTTCGTTCACTGGCGATGATTTGCGAGACATCATCAGCCAGTTGGATGTACAATAAACTTTCTTCCAAGGGTTTGGGGAGGTCTCTAGTATACATGTTTTATAGCGTAGGGCTGAGACATCTCCTTGCGGGTATCCTGCTTTTAGGATGAAGGCATCGCCAGTGTAGTTAATTATTGTTAATTTTGCCTTCCTCTCTTCTAGATAGCTATAAAGGCTTTGGCAACATCGCGGAGTGTGAGGTCCACTTTATTGCTTCTTGCAAGATCGAGTGCAATCTTTTCGGTAATGAGTGCCAGAGCTGTCTCTGTGCCCGCCTGTTTCCTGAATCCGTTTTGCCGATGATTTTACATTTCGTTTTCTTCTAGGATGTTTTGTAGCCTCTCGTTGATCAGTTTCTCTAGAAGCTTTCCAATGAATCCTAATAATGAAATCGGTCTAAATCTTTGGATGTGGTCTGTGGGTTTTCCGGGTTTAGGAAGGAATATCATCCTCGCAGTCTTCATTGCAGATGGAAAGTGTTTAGACATGCATTGAATAATTTGAATAATGATAGTTTAATATTGTCGGGCGCGTTTAAAATGTGGTTCTTAGTGCGACCACTAATACTTGGAGTTTTTTGCCTCAATGATGTAAGGGCTGAGCTAAGTTCTATCAAGGTAAAGGGCCTTCACTTGTTCCTTTGTTCAAGGGATTCGTCAACCCATGTGAAAGGTGTAAGTTCAGGTTTCCTTTCTTTAACTCCTCATTAATTTGCTGTTTGTGGAATACATCGTAGTTTAGGTTTCCTTCTCGTGCAATAGAGAAGATCTTAGACAAGTGATCTCTGAATCGCTTTTCAATGTTTTTATCATTATTTATTTCCTGCGCTCCTTCCTTCAAGTGCATTTTTTCCTTTGAGCGAAACCTTTTAGCTTTTTATATTGGTCCCAGAACTTTCTGGGATCCCTGTCTATATCCATTATTCCAATTAAGTTGTCCCATGTGAATGTTGTATTTCTTCTAATTAGTTGATTTGTTTGGTTTCTGATTTGTCTTAGGTGTACAAACCTCTCACTGCTGTTATCAGGTCGACGGATTTCATCGATGGAATTTGTCGTGGTAAAACCACTCTATACCATACACTACTCTCATATTATCTGGGGGGGTGACTTAATCACCTACTGCAACGCAAACCATTGAAGGACTGATCGCAGGGATTAACGACCGACTAAGAGGTAACAGTTGAGGCGTTGCTTTTCAAATCCTTAACAAATCAGGCAGAATGCAAAAATGGTTGGCAAAATTTACTTGAATAGGCCGAGAGTATCGTTCAAGGTTAGTTAAAGATGAAAAAACAAAGATATAAATTTATTTACAAAGATCAAAATAAGAATGATAATAGGCAAAAGGGAATTATTTAAAATGAAATAGTCTTTTGATAATTATTATTATGAGGAGGGATTCTCAAATGGAATCAATTGATTAATGTAACTAGGTGCAGATCAAAATGGAACTTTACAATACACATAATGGAGGGGGTTTCGGTCTTACTGGTCGAAGACTTCGAGGAAGGCACTTCTTACAATGACACCAGATAGCCCCTTTAAAAAAAAAATATATATCTTGCAATGAGGCGAGTGGGGCACGATCCGGGAGGGGGAGGGGGAGAGGGGGAGGGGAGGGGGGGAGGGGGAGGGGAAAGGCTTGGGACGAGTTCGCAGGATTGGAAAATATTTTCCCAACGTGCTCAGGAGTCGAAAATTCGAGAATGTTCGAACAGGATAACAACAACAAAACTATATTTAATAAGTATCTACAGGGACCATATATATATATATATATATATATATATATATATATATATATATATATATATATATATGTACCGAGTAAAAAAAAAAAAAAATAATATATACATGATTAAGTGACGGGTTTCCAAGCGACCTATAATTTAGTGGATTAGCCAGCATTGTCGGCTAATGGATTCCGGCTAAGATTATCAGCTATACAATTGTCGGTACCACGTATATACCAAACTTCGAACTGATATTGTTGGAGTATCAAAAGCCATCGCATTATACGTCCCTTCTTGCTCTTAGTATTTCTGAGGTACGACAAAGGTGGGGGTCAATCTCTATAATAAACTCTTTCCCTATTAAATACATGCTGAACGGGGCAGTAGCTTTCGTCTCGCGTAAGCCACCAGGTGGCTTTCACTTTCGTCAAAGTATTGGAGCAGCACGCATCCAATTCCTTCGTCACTCGCATCCGTCCGGATTCCGAAGGGTTTAGAAGGATTAAGGAGGCTCAAAATGGGGGCGAACGCTAGCTTCTCCTTGAGCTACTGGAAGTTGGCATTAGCTTCGGGATTCAATGAAAGGGGATCGGGGGATCTTTTCTGAAGTAGGGCATTTAAAGGGGCAGAAATAGACGCGAAGTTGGGGATAAATCTACAGTAAAAGGAGGCCGATTCAATGAATGACTTCAGCTGTTTCCTCGTACAGGTAAGGAGCATCTCGACAATGGCTCTGACCTTTTCGCTCTGCGGGCCCATCTGATTTTCCCCAACATTGAAACCCAGATACATAATTGTATCGTACGCAAAGTGGCACTTACTAGGGCCAAGGGTAAGTCCATGCTCACGAAGCCTAATAAGTAGGGCGCTGAGAGCTATCACCTGTTGGTCCCACGTAGAGGTAGCAACTAAAAGTTGTCGAAGTAAAAGGAGACGTGCGTCAAGTCATCCAAAATCCTTCACATCATCCTGTTATAATTGGTACATGAAGTGACTAACCCGAAAGGGAGTCTTTTAAACTGCATAAGACCCTTGTAGGGGGAAAAGGCAGTATACTTACGCGTGGTTTTTACGGAGGGGAATTTGGTAGTAGGCTTTGCAGAGGTCCAACAGAGAAATAAGTTTAGCTTTCTCAAAAGGGTGGAGATTTTCGCCTATAAACACCGTGACTAAATTTAATTTTCGAAAATCGACGCACATGCGGAAGGCTTGGTTGGGCTTGCGAACCATGACCATCGGGGAGCAGTAATCTGACTTCGAGGGCTCGATGATATTTAAGGCTAAAAGATTGTCCACTTCTTCGTTAAATGCTTTCTTAAGGTGGATGGGAAGAGGATAGGGCTTTTATCGAACAGGTTGTTGAGTGGTGAGAACGATGTCATGCTCAAATTGATTGGAGCAACCGGGGGTCTCAGAGATGACATCTTCGAATCCATTTAGCAATTGCTGCAACTGACTTTTTTGAAAATGTGCTAGCCTGAGGAAGACATCCAGTACGGGGGATGATGATTCTGAGGGTCCAAGCAAAGATGGGATAGAGTAATCACCATCTTGTTCAATGCATACTACTTGCACGACATTGAGAGGGTCAGCGGGATACATCGCTTCCAAGGGGGACTCTTCTTCGAGGGCCACAATATTGTTGAGAGACGCGCAGCGTTGATATTTCCTTAACATATTGATGTGCAAAACCTTATCTCCTGAGGGGGTTCAAATCGGATAATCCACTGGTCCTTTTACCTCTAAAACGGAAACGGGGCCCTTCCACTGGCTCAGAAGTTTTTTACTCTCCGTGGAAAGTAGCAACAGCATCACATCGCCAAGCTTAAAACTTCTTTCCTTCGCCTTTAAATCGAAATAAGTTCGATACTTCTCCAAATTTACCTCAGCATTTTGGCACGCGATGTCGGCACATATCTCGAGGCGCTTTCGGAGGTCTACGAGGTACGAATAGGAGGATTGGATTTCGTTATTTAGACGAGGATTGGTGAAAAGTTCCTTTAAAATAGCAAGGGGGCCTCGAAAATTACGTCCATATAATTATTCGAAGAGGGCGAATCCTAGGGTCCTATGGTGTATTTCACGACACACAAACAGTTCCACGGGTAAAAAGCAGTGCCATTCTCGGGGCTTATCGATATACAATATTCTGAGGATTGCTTTCAATGTGCCATTTAGCTTTTCGCAAACTCCGTTTGCGGCCGGGTGATATGGGGTGGTAAACAGAGGTTTTACCATGAGGACCTTTCCAAGATACTCCATAAGCTTGGAAGTAAATTGTCTTCCTCTATCCGACAATACCTCTTTAGGAATTCCTACCCGAGAAAAATGGAAATGAGCGCTTCGGCGCACGAGACGCTATCAATGCGTCAGGAAAACGAGTAGCAAAGTCTAGCAAAGTGAGCACGTAACTGTGTCCTTCACTAGACGGGGGATGAATGGGGCCAATAAGATCAATGGCCACACGATAAAAAGGTTCCGAGATGATCGGGCTTTTCTGAAGGGGATCTGACTTGACTCGCCCTTTTGCAGATGTCCTTTAGCAGGCATCGCATAATTCGCATTGCGCTGTAATTTCTCTGGTCGCACCTGGCCAATAAAAATACTTTAAAACCCTCTGAGAGGTTTTATTATGACTAAACTGATCGGAGAATAAACTATCGTGAGAAATCTGGAGGACTTGGGGGACGTGAGAGCGGGGAACACACAGGGTGTGTGTTTCAGGTTTGGTTCTGTGGGAACATTTACGATGTAACAGCTCATCTTTTACAAGGTATGAGATGCTTTTTCAACCACAGGAAGACTCTTGCACCTGAGTCTTGGCTTTCTCTCAAAGGGCGAGGAGAGTTGCGCACCCCTTTCTGGTCGCGGGCAAAATCCTCGTTCCGGACGGTCTCGATCTCTGGATCAACGGGGTTTTCTAAAGGAACGGGTTCCAGGGAGGCCTTGGCGGCTTGGGCACGGATTACCACTAGTTGTACTACCGGGTTACTTGTAACCTGGAGGCTCTGACCAATCAGTTAGAGCAAAACTTGATTGGAGCTTCTACCACTTTGACCCAACCAGTCAAATACTCAAATTCGATGTGGCATTTTACAATAGGGAAACGATTCGCTTGGCCGAGGTAATCATCGACCACACCGAACTTTTGGTGGTCCGGATCGACTGAGGGAAGTAAATTCTCGGATACCACGATGCATGTGCACCCAGTGTCACGTACAAGAGTGGACACACGGCATCCGTTCAGGACTCCATTTTCGAATTTCAACCACCGGGGAAGCTCTTATTAAAGAGAAAATTTACTTGGTGACAGGAGTTGTTGGTGAGCGAGAAAGACGTAGTGATATCTTGAAGAGACGTGGGAGGAGCAGGAGTGGCACTAACTCGGTGTAACTGATGGGAGGACTCCCTTCTAAATTTAGAATTTTGAGGGCAGTTCGTGCGTACATGACGTTCTATTCTACACGTGAAACAGATTAGCTGCCTTCTGGGGAATAACGATGCGGATGGAGTGGTCACTATGGGCTTACTGTCTCTTGGTTTCGAAGGAGGGGTTCCAGGGGCCTTAAACTTTCACGAGTCTAGTGGTATTTCTTGGAGGGGGCCTGGAGTATTAATCTTAAACTTGGGAGGAGACGGGTGAGGTTTCTTATTAACCCTGGGATACAAATTAGGCCTACTTGCATAAACATCGGCCTCTTCTAGACATTCTTTGAACGTAGAGCAGCACTTGTTTTTAACGAAGGCATGGATTTCGGGGGTCAGGGAAGGTAAGAATTTATCTATTAGGACGAAGTCCAGAAGGGAAATCGTACTCTTGGGGGACTTTACACGCATCTAACCAAAGTTGGAGGTGTTTCTAGAAGGTATACCCAAAATGGCGAAATGTATGACCGGGGCGAATCTTTTCGTTACGGAAACGGGCACAATAGAAGTCTGGGGTCATATTTATGGCAGCTAAAAGTTGAAACTTGAAGGTAGAGTAATCCACAGTGGCCTTTGATGGAAGGGAAATGAATTTGTCTCTCAACTGTGAGTTTAGGAGAGGGAGCAATTTGGCGAAACCATCTACCTCGATGTCCCAATTGTTGATTTCAAAAATCTTCTCGAAATGCGTAAGATATTATCCAAAATCTTCTCCTTTTTTAAAGACGGGTAATCTTAATGACGGGTACTGTGGAGTTTCGGTCCGGGAGTTAATTGACATTGACTGTAATTGATAAAGGCATAATTCCAGTTCATGCTGCCTTATTCTCCCACGCTCTTCCATTTCGCGTTGCCTACTGCAACGCAAACCGTTGAAGAACTGTTATCAGGGATTAACGACCGACTAGGAAGTCACACTTAAGGCGTTTGGTTCCAAATCGTTAATAATCAGACAGAGCGCATAAATGGTTTGCGAGATTTACTTAAATAGGCCGAGAGTATCGTTCAAGATTAGTTAAAGATGAAACAACAAAAATATAATATTATTTACAAAGATCAAAATAAGAATGATAATAGGCAAAAGGGAATTATTTAATATGAAATAGTCTTTTGATAATTATTATTATGAGGAAGGATTCTCAAATGGAATCAATTGATTAATGTAACTAGGGAGATCAAAAGGAGGAACTTGACAATTCTAATAATGAAGGGGGTTCAGTCTTACGGGTCGATGACTTCGAGGGATGTCCTTCTTGCGATGAGGCGAGTGGGAAAGATCCGATGAGGCAATTGGGGCACTATCCAAATGATGTAGTTGGGGCACGATCCGAACCAACCCTCCGATGAAGATCGACAAACTTCAAAGATGACGTTCGACGGGGAATGTAGGAATTCTCGTAATTCCACCGAAAGAGAAATCTTCTTTTCCTCAAAGGTAATCGATGGAGATTCTCTTCGGTTCGATTAAACTAAGGAAGACTGTTGCGCAAATTCAAAGCCTTGCCGTTCACAGAAGTTACCAATTGACTTGGGTAGAATCTTGGCTGAAGAAGTCTGTTCTTTGATGAAGGCTCACATGACGAGACTAAAAAACGGCTTTAAGGTGCGGGCTGGACTCTTCGAACTACAGAATAACCCGAGTATTTGTATGCCCGATTGTGGAGGTGAAGGGGGAGTTTGGAGAGAGGAATCACAAGCTTCAGACATCTTAAACCGGAGAAGTCGATTCATCATTCAGCAGCGAGGTGCGAGACAGCGCGGCTCTTTCTCACCTCCTCACCAGCAGGGTGGGGGGGGGAGGAGGCTTGGGAAATATTTTCCCAACATGCTCAGGATTCTAAAATTCGAGAATGTTCGAACCGGTAATGACGACAATACCATAGCACGTGGTCTCCGATAAAATAGGGAGGGGTCAAAGGTTGTTATTTTACAGTATTATAAACTTCTATTTTCTTCTTTTATTTCTTCGTTCCAGCGAGGGGCTGAGATTGTTATATAGTGTGTCTGCTTCTATAATCAGGTTAGTGATATTCTTTAGGTGTAGATCTTTTTCTTCAAGTGGACTGTCTTCGAGGGTGTTTATGTTTTACTCCTCAAGGTGGGTTTTATATGCGGTCCAGTTGGTCTTGGATAGTGCTTTCCTTTGTGGAATTTGTATTTGTACGGGTGAGGTGGAGATCTTTGTGACAAATCATATGTGGTCGGATGGTATTGCGTGGCTGGGGGAGGTATGGATATTGAAGGCAAAGTTTGAAGTGGTTGTAGACCGAGACCTTAGGAAGGTGGGAAAGTCAGGGCATTCTCTTTGCAACATTTGCCACCTCAGGAGAACTTCGAGGGTTTTTCCATTGCCGTTATGGTCGGTCGTGTAACCTGTGGGGTTGCACCTTGAGTTCAAATCTCCTAGGAGGAACGCTGATGACGGTCGGCGGAAGGTTCGGATAAAGTAAGGAGTCGGTAGGTACGAGCGCCGGGGCTGCTGGTATGCCCCCACTACCACTAGGCCCCCCGTTATCATTTTTAGTTTGATGGCAACGTATGATTCTTCCAGATCTTTAATCTCTGTGAATGACAGTCCCTTCCTGATCTTTATGACTGTCCCGTCATAGTGTGTGTGGGTAGGGTTTGTGGCTATGATTGTATAGTTTTGGATTTTAATATATTCATTTTGTAAACTTATGCCATGTTCCGTTATTATGATGATATCTGAGTCGATTTTTCTAATAATATTGCAGAATGTGAGTTTTTTGTTTCTCCATCCGTCGACGTTCAGGGTAAAGATCTTCAGGTTTTTTAGGTATTGCACGTTTTTATACATCTTGTCTTTTTGTGTTCTTCTCTACTTTGGACTTGTCTGAATATGTAGGTGATCTGACGTGGCCTGGACGTTTTTGTTGGAACTGTTCCCCGGATAGGTTGAAGCAGGCATTTGCCGAGATCTCTATGAGGCTCTGCTTAAGGTCATTGTTGATTTGGGTTTCATCGTAGTCCGAATCGTAATCCCATTAATATATGCCTTTGGTCAGGCCATCGATAATATCCTTCTGATTTTTGGTTGGTGGTAGTGGTGAGGAATGAGTTCCATAAATTTTTATATTATATTTCTCAGTATTGTTACTTTTTGCCTTTTCTATTTCTTTCTCTAGTTTTTGTTTTACGAGTAGGATTTGCTCCATGACTTCCATGTCTTCATCGGTAATTGCTGTGTCGGTTCCATTTTGATTTTTTTCGGTTGGTTCTTGATTAGTTGCCATCGAGATACGATATAGATCATTCGAAGGTGGGTTCTCGGGTAACCACATTGGTTTCAAGCCGTTTTTTGTAGTATTTGATTCAATTCTTCAGAATATGATCCAGGCTTTGCCATATTTACAAAGTGTGCATTTAATATGCACAATATACGGTCTGGTCTCATACTCCCTTCAATATTTACGACTGTATTATTTTCTTGCGTAGGTATTTCTGCTGTGGCCGCTGCATATGTGGTGGTTCTTCTTTTTTCTTTTTCCTCTATAATGGCAGCCTTCTTATTTTTTATTTTCTTTTATTTCAGAGGGCAGGCCATTGAGAGAGTGCAGTGTGCATTTTCACAGTTAACACACTTTTTTGTTGGGTTTCTACACTGTTCCTATCTGTGGTCAGTGCTGGAGCACTCGGAACATATCATACCTTGGTATGTACATTCTCTCCTGGGGTGGTCATCCAGATCATGGCACTTGAAGCATACTTGTACAGATATAAAGCCTTCCCTGGCTATCTGATCTAGTGTTCTCTTAGTGTAGAGTGCCAATAGATCTTTTTCCGCCGCTTTCGCTGTCATGTCTGTCTCTTTAAAACCAGCCTTAAAAACGTGAGGATGTTCTTCGTCGTTCTGTTTTTTGAACTTTACGATTTCTTCAAGTTTGGCCCAGTCTTGTTTTTTTCGATTTTAATCTTAATTTCCTCTGCGGAGTGTTCACCTACCCATGGGTCAAGCCTTCGGCAGATTACCAATCTTTTGGTTGCGACGGCAGGTGGTATCCTGGCAGTGAGTCCTATTTTTTCAGTTTTTTGCAAGCATTGTCGCTTAAGAGGTTATCTAAGGCCTTCTTAGTATCGCATTGAGCCACGTATCCATTATATTGTTCTTTCAATTTAAGAACGATGGCTCCGATTTCTGCGTAGATGGTATGTAGGGTCTTTTTCCGATCTGGCTTCGAGTGTCCTTCGAGGACCCTGAGCGGCACCCTCTTTGCCCCTTTTGAGTTATCTGTTAGGCTTTAGGGGGCCTAACCTCCAGTACTGCTGGTTCTTCTTTTTTCGTTGGTTGGCCTCTTTGTAGTCTATACCTGTATTTTAGTTTTGCCTTGGAAAAAATTATTTTTTTTTTTTTTTGACTGAGGAATATCCCCTGCCTCTATTGAGTCTTTATGTGCCCGGATAAGGGTTGCTGTCTAAGATGAAAAATGGGATGACTGAATGGATAACTGAGCCTCGGTGGGATCCTCCGAGGGGTGAAAACATGGCAGACATTTTGGTTGATGGTGGTCAAATCAACTCACACCATCCGGGGTGCCGCCTCCTTGGGGTTTTGGATATTCTAAGGTGCGTCCAACTTACATAGAGACGGTTTCAAGTCCCTCCATGGTTTTGGCCGGGCTTCCCTGGAGGTTCTTTTCGAACACCCTGGGACTTGCAGCGTAGTCCCATTGACCAGGAACCTATGAGTCCGAGTTCTACAGTGGGATAAGCCTCAAACCTGATTTCCTCGGAGTCCCAAATTACGCATTTGCACAGTGCAGGGAATAGTTTGAACTAGGTGATAATAGGCAGCTTCTCCATCCGGACGGAGGTCCCTTGAGACAAGGGACAAGATGAAAAGTATTATCTCTTTTTTGTGGGGGGGGGAGGGTGAGATGGATGAAAAAAAATAGCAGGTGTGAGGAGGTAGAAAAAAAGGCTAAGGTGATTGGCCCTACCAAGCTTTGTCTTCAAATGAAGTCTCAAAGATTGTGATTCTTGTGCGAGAGAATTTATTCTTTTCAAATTCCTTCTTGATGATTACAAACTTTCGTCGTTGGAGAGTGTGTGTTGGCCGAGTATCGCGAGCTTTAGAGAATCCGTGTGTGTTGGGAAAGAGCTAGCAGTCGACAATGATGGTATAATCACTCTTTGGAAATTTGGATAGTGGAAGACAATAGTTGATGAAAGATAGGATAGGGTTGCCCTTGTTTTAAGGGCATCGCAGGCGTTTTTACTTTTTTGGTGTAACTTGTGTTTCCTTCTGTTTTGTTGTTGTCTGTTGTATGTCTTTGTATTCGTATCTCTTTAGTGTTCTTCTTATTGTTTGTCTTTATTGTGTTGAATTCTAAATGTAGTCGCGATTTCACTTACAGAATGCTACACTATGTATACTTTTCTACTTAAACATAAGTGATACAAAATTGACCAATCACAGTTAAGGATTTTTTTTAAGGACAAACTAACATTTAAATCATAGGCGCTACAGAATAATTGACCTTTTCAGACGTAAGCGTGGCAAAATGGCCAAACACATTCAAGGAAAAGTTTTAGTTCAGATAATATTTAATAAGTAAAGGCAATTGCGATTCTGTATTAGCAACGATCGACGCGGAGATATCGAGTTATCGGAAGTGTGGTTTCAGGTTGGAGTTACACATTAATTGCTGGTTTCTTCATTTGGATAATGACTGCTTCGGCCATTCAGAATCTTCTGCGGTTTTGTAGTCTCAGGATGATGGAGGTGTTTTTATTTAGCGTCTCACGGGTTAAGGTAGTGCCGTGAGAGTGGGCATGTTTTCTAATTGCCCTATCCTGTAGGTGAGCCGTCAGTCGCTTCGACAGGGTTGTGGAGGTCACGCCGATGGCCTTGGAATTGCGGTGTTCGCAGTCACCGACTTCACACGAATACTCGTACACGACGTTAGTCTCCTGGAGTTCGCTCGTCGGAGGGAGACAGCTGTTCTTCATGTACGATGAAGCAGCCATTGCCATCAGAAATAGAATCATCTTCAAGGAGATACGGGACTTGGAGAAATCTTATCTGGCAATTAAGATCCGCATGACATTTGATAACCTGGTAGTTGCGGTCAGGTATCAACCTCCTAAGCGTCCGTTTCTTCCGATCCCTAACTTCCTGTGACTCTTTAGGAGAGAATCGTCAACACTCCTGATCGGAGATTTAAACACCCGCTGTAGGAAAGCCGGATATACTACAGCATTCAACGAAGCCGGTCACTCGCTGAGCCTATTAATTTACAGAGGAATAGTACAGATAATAGGTCCCGACTTCGCCACTTTCCATACGGCAAGGTCGGCGACTACAACGGATATAGTTCTAATTCTCTCTGAATCAAGTGAGTGTTCCTGGCCCCTTCATTTTATCAGACCACGTCAGTATGATCACCCATGTCTCTATTTCCCCGATCCAAGTACGGGTTCCTAAGTGTATATGTCTA
This sequence comes from Ceratothoa steindachneri, assembly GCA_963969495.1. Taxonomy (NCBI): domain Eukaryota; kingdom Metazoa; phylum Arthropoda; class Malacostraca; order Isopoda; family Cymothoidae; genus Ceratothoa; species Ceratothoa steindachneri. The sequence continues at coordinate 23,613,834 of OZ018328.1, read as the reverse complement.
GCAAGAGCCAATTGTGTGTTTTACCGTCAACATTTACAACATGTGCAGGTCGGAAAACTGAAAAGTGCTACTCTCAAAGAAATTGACGAACAAATCGCCCCCCTTACGTCAAAGGTCTTAGAGGCTGACGGCTTAGCTGTCCCCTGGATGGAGCATAAAATAATACTGGCTGCAAGGTGAGGCCCTAATATTTAAGAGAAAATGGATCAACTAGAGGCAATTATCTACTCCACAAACATGTATGGGATCACGGCGCATTGCTACCAAGAGATACGAGATCTAAGGAATGAGATAAAACATCGCATAATGAAGAAATATAGAGACCAATTGGATGAGATAATAGCTAAAATTGATGCAGAAGGAGACACTAGAAAGTCCTGGAATTAACTGAAAAGATTTCGAGGCACTCCCCCAAGAGTTGTATAAAAGTGAAAATTAATGGCGTAGAACTCACATAAGACCACGACATCGACCGTGAGTTCAGAACATATTGGCAGAATCGTTTTTGTGTCGGGGACGAGGAGAACGAAATTTATGATGAGAGGTACAAGGAGCAAGTTCTTTCAAGACTCCTTGAACTGGGGACCGACATTACACCGTATCACTTTGTCGACTGGACACGTCTCGCAACAGAAGAAGGTAGTTAAAATATATTTGGGGGCGTCATAAAGGGTATTCTGTGGGGTTAATGTTCGTAATAGAAAATTGGAAAAAAAAATTCAATTAGGGAAAGACGAAAAACTGTAATTAGAAAAAAGTTCTTTAAGAAGCAAAATTATTTGTGCATATTTTGAAAGGATGAGGATGGATGGTATCCTCTGCGAAGTAAATTCGTAATAGCACTTAGTTTGAACGAAAAATCACGGAAGAAGAAGAAATTGATTCCCAATTGAGTGAAGTTTTGTTTACGATAAATTGAGGTGGAAATTCCGTCCCGTATTTTTATAATACTAATGTTTAAAAATGGGAGGGGTGAATTTGCTTCAAAAACACTGAACCAATCGTCGATAAAGCAGCGATAAAATTAAGGTTGTAATTCTTTTCAACATTCAGTATCATTTTATTTTCTAAGAGTAACATAAAACAATCCGAAGCTAAATAGTCAATTGGGGAGACCATAGCAACACCATCCTTCTGTTGATAAATAGTTTCATTAAAAACAAAGAAAGAGTTTTTAATAACCAATTCTAAAGTCTGTTTTAAAACAAGGACGAGTAAAATTTTGAAAATACTCAGACGATTCGAAAATCTTAACTATTGTGAATCAAGAGTAGAAAGATCCTAAAGAGTGTGAAACAAAAGATTAAAAAAAACTAACCAGTGTGAAGCAATAGTCAAACATGGTAAGCAGTGTGAAACAATCGTGTAAAGATCCTAAGGATTGACAAAAATAGTGGAAAGAGTCTACTAACCAGTGTGACACAATAATATAAAGATCCTAACCAGTGTCAAACAATAGAGTGAAGATCCTAACCATATAGAAACAATAGTGTAAAGATTTGAATAGCAGTGAAGCAATAGTGTTAAGATCCTAACCAGTATAAAACAATAGTGTAAATATCATATCTAGTGTAAAACAATAAGGTAAAGATCCTAAACAGTATGAAACAATAGTGTAAATAGCATATCTAGTGTGAAACAATAAGGTAAAGATCCGAACTAATGTGAAACAAATGTGAACAGAATATAACAAGCGTAAAACAATAAATTAAAGAAATAATAATGGTGTAAAGATACTAACAAGTGTGAAACAATAGAGTAAATATTTCAACCACTGTGAAACAATAATGTAGAGATTAAACAGGTGTAAAGCAAAAGAGTAAAGATCCTCGCCAGTGTGAACACAATATTGTAAAGATCATAGCAAGGGTGTAATAATATAGTAACAATAGAGTAAAGATATTACCCACTCTTAAAAATAGTGTATCGATTCTAACCCGTATATAAAATAGCGTAAAGATCATAAACAGTGTAAAATATTTGTGGAAAGGTACTAAACATGGCAAAGCAAAAGAGTAGAAATCATACCAATGTGAAACAAAGGAGAAAATAAGTTAATCAGTGAAAAAAATATAATATCTAAGACAATGTGAAACAATAGAGTAAAAATCCTATGTAGGATAAAATAATATTGTAAATATTATAAACGGTGTTAAACAATGGAGTAAAAATGAAAAACAGTAAGGAATTATAGTGTAAAGATCCTAAAAAGAGTTAAACAGTAGCGTAAAAGCATAACAATCTGAAATAATATAGTAAAGATCTTAACCAGTATGAAACAATAGCTTGAAGATCTTAACTATTGTTAAAAATAGTGAAATGATCCTAACTAGAGTGAATCGATAGTGTAAAGATCCTAACTAGGGTAAACAATAAAGATCTTAACCATTTTGAAACAAGAGTGTAAAGATCCTATCTATTGTGAAACAATAGTATAATAAGCAGAACCATTGTGAAACAATAGTGTAAAAGTCATAACTATTGTGAAATAATAGTGTAAATATCATATCCAGTACGAAACAATATAGTAAAGATCCTAACCAGAGTTAAACAATAGTTTAAAGATCAGATCCTGAGTGAAACAATAGTGCTAAGGTCTTAAAAAGTTGTGGAATAATAACGTTCCATACCAGTGTGTAAACAAATGTGGCAAGCAATAGTGTTGATATCATAACCAGTGTAAAACAATAGAGTAAAGATCCTAAAGAATGTAAAAAATTGTGTAAAGATCTTGAATAGGCCAAAGCAATAAAGTAGAGATAATAAAATTTGAAATAATATAGAAAAGATCTCAAGCAGTGTAATACAAGAGCGTAAATATCTTAAAAGTGTGTAACAATTGATAAAATAATCCTAACTAGAATGAGATATCAGTGTAAAGATCCTAATCAGTATGAACCAATAGAGTAATGATCTTAACCAGGGTAAAATAATCGTACAAAGATCTTAAAAAGTTATAAACTATACGGTAAAAATCATAACAATGTGAAACAATAAAGTAAATATTTTAACCAAGGTGAAGCCATATTAAAAGATCATAACGTTATGAAACATAATGTTCAAGATATTACCAGTGTGAAACAATAGACTTAATAGACTAAAATCTTCCAAACACTGGGGAACAATAGCGTAAAGATCTTAAAGAATATGAAACAATAGTTTAAAGATCTTAAAAATTGTGATATAATTCTGGAAATATCCGAACCAATCTGAAACAGAGTAAAGTTCTTAACCAGCAAGCAACAATAGTGGAAATATATCTAGTATGAAACAATAGTGGAAATATCATAACTAGTGTTAAACACTAGTGTAAAGTTTATATTCAGTTTGAAACAATAGAACTAAAGTTTTAACCTGGGTGAAACAATATTCTGAGGATCATAACAAGTGTAAAACTATATAGTAAAAACTTTAACCAGTGTGGAACAAACGAATAAAGATCTTAACTAGTATGGAACAATAATGTAAATATTTTAACCAGGGTGAAAAAATAAGTGTAAAGATCCTTATCCAGTATGAAACAATAATCGATAGATCCTGATTAATATGAATCGATAGTTTAAAGATCTTAACCATTGTGAAACAATAATAGAAATATTCTAACTAGTTTGAAAAAATAAAGTTCATAACCAGCGTGAAACAATATTGTAATATCATAAACAGTGTTAAACAAGAGAGTAAAGGTACTAAAAATTATTAACAATAGTGGAAAGGACTAAACTATTGGTGAAATATATGGTAGAGATCATAACCAGTGTGAAATAAATGTGAACAGAGATCTTAAAAACTAAGATCATAAATAAGATCTTAAACTATTGAACTAAGTTCTTAACCATTAGTAAACTATAGTGAAACGATCCTAACTAGTATAAAGAATAGAGTACAGATCCCAATCATTGTTAAACAATAGTTTAAAGATACTAAGTAGTGTTAAACAATAATGCAAAGATCCAAAGCAGTGTGAACTAATAGTGCAAAGATCCGAACCATTCTGAAACAATAGAGTAAATATCCTAATAACTGTGAAGACATATAGTGAAGATCATACCTGTGTGAAACAATAGAAAAGGAGGCCTACCTAGTGTAAAACAAATGAGTAAAGATCCTAAACAGTGTAAAACAAATCAAGGAAGATCCTAACAATCTGAAACAATATATTAAGATAGTAACCAGTGTCAAACAAGAGCATAAATATGTTTAATAATGTGAAACAATAAAAATAAATTGTAACCAGTGATACAAATATTGTAATGATCCTAAACATCGTGAAATAATAGTAATTCTAAACAGTGTGAAATAGTGGTGTAAATACCCTAAAAGGGGTTGAACAATAGTTTAAAATCATATAAATGTGGAAAAATATAGGAAAGATTTTAGCCAGTGAGAAAAATTAGAGTAAAGATACTAACGATTGTGAAACAATAGTGTAAATATCCTAACAATTTGGAAACGATGGTGAAAATATCATATACAGTGTGAAAGAATAGGGTAAAGATCCTAACCAGTGTTAAACAATTGTTTAGAGATAATATCTAGTGTGAAAAAATAGGGCAAAGCGTGAAAGAATAGTTTAAAGATCCTAACTATGGTAAAAAAATAGAGCTACGTTCATAACCAGTGTGAAACAAAAATGAGTAAAGAGTCTACTCAGTTAAAACAATAGTGTAAAGATCTTAAACAGTTTTAAATATTACGTTTAAAGATTTTAAATAGAGTGAAACAAAACTGTGTAGTTTCCAACCAGTGTGAAACTTATTGTAAAGATTCTAATCTCTCTGATACAATGGTGTAAAGAAGCTAAGCAGTGAGAAATAATAGGATAACGATCCTAACTAGTGTTGTACAATAGTGTAAAGATCACAAACAAGTGTAAAAAAATATACAGTGTAAAACAATAGTGAAAAGATCCTAAACTTGGAGAAACAATAGAGTAAAATAACAAAAGCATGAAACAGAATAGGAAAGATTTTAACCAAAGTGAAACAAAAGCGTAAAAATCATAAACAGTGTGAAATAATAGAGTGAAATTCCTAACCAGTGTGAAATAATATTGTAAAGATCCTATTCAGTGTGAAACAATAGAATAATTAACCTAATCAGTGTAAAATAATAGTGTAAAGATCCTAATAATGGCTAAACAATAGTAAAAAATCACAACTCTATGAAATAATATACTAAAAATCTTAGCCATTCTGAAACTATAGAGTAAATTTCCTACCCATTACAAAACAATAGTCTATAGATCATATACTTTATGAAACAACAGTATAAAGATCCTAAACTGTGTGCATCTACAGCTTAATTCTAATATTCATTGTAAAATAAAAGATGGAATATCCTAACTAGTGTTAAACAATAGCAATGGGTGGCCTAAAATTTACTTCACATTTTAACAAATTAATAACACAAAAACTAATTCAGTTATAAAAGTGGGTGACATATAAAATGAAATAGGAGATTTGGGGGTTTTATGGTGGTACAAAAGTTACTTCACATTTTGATTGTGTATCTATAATACGTATATAAAGAATATAATACACAATAATCCCCGCCTAATTATTAACCCAGAATGGCAAGATACAGCAAAGAACAGCGAGCAAGAATTGTGACTACTTATTTAAAACATAAGGGATCAATTGTTACTCTGCAGAGGGACTTTAGAACAGCATTTAATCAACGAAGCAGTGCCTCGAGGCATTGCATTCTTGCAATGGTATAAATATTCAGAGAATTCGGGTCTACAGGTGAAAAGAACGCTCTGGTAGACCGAGATCTGTGCGAAATGCAGGTGTCATTCAGCGTGTGTTAACCAGTGTTCAACAACAGCCACAAACGTCAACTAGGATACGTTTCAGTCAACTAGGAATTTCTCGAACATCATTTCAATGCATCCTAACAAAAGAATTGAAACTTCATCCATACAAAATTCAAATAACTCAACAATTAAATATTGCAGACCATCAAAAAAGAATAAACTATGCACGCGCATTTTGGGTACTAACAAATGATCTGACTTTTACCTCGCAGCTAATCATGTCCGATTAAGCCCATTTTCACATTACTGGATACGTTAATAAACAAAATTTCAAATTCTGGTGTGCTGAAAACACCAGGATAATTCATAAGCAGCCTCTTCATGCACAGAAAGTTACGGTCTGGTGAGGCATAACCAGTTCGAGAATCATTGGTCCCTACTTCTTCGAGGATGCTGAGCGAAAAACAGTGACAGTAACAGGGGACACTTGCAGAGAAATGATACAGGATTATTTATTGCCAGAACTGGAATATTTGAATATGCACGATATGTGGTTTCAACAAGATGGGGGACACCACACACAGCGAGAGAAACCATGGCAACACTAAGAGCAGCCTTCCCTAATCGGTTAATTTCACGTTTAGGTGACGTTTCTTGGCCACCACGACCACCTGATTTTAACACTCCAGATTTTTTCCTTTGGAGATACCTTAAAGAAAAGTTATACGTAAATAAACTTAATAATCTTCAAGAATTGAAACAAAAGATCATTGAAGAAATCGACAATAGCACTCCTGATGTTTTGGAAAATGTCATGGAAAATATGGTTCAAAGAAATGTCCTTTATTTTAACAATAATGGAGAACATTTAAAGGATATTATAATTAAATAATAATACTACAAGATCTCTTCTTTCATTTTATATATAAACTACTTTTATAACTTAATTGGTTTTTGTGTTATTAATTTTTAAAAATATTAAGTAACTTTTGGGCCACCCGTTATAAAGATCATCTCAAATCTGAAATAATAATGCCAAGTCCTTGACAGTGTTTAACATTATTGTAAGGATCATACCAAGTGTAAAACAATATAGTAATTATCTTAAGAAGTTTTGAACAATAGATGAAATATACTAACTAATGTGAAACAAAAGTGGCAAGATGGTAAGCAGTGTGAAACAGTAAAGATTTTAACCAATGTGAAACAATAGACTAAGGATCCTAACCAATGTGAAAGAATCATGTGCAAATCATAACCAGTGTTGATGAATCGAGTACAGATAATAACAGAGAGAAACAATAATGTAAAGGTCCGACCAGTTTGAAACAATAGAGGAAAGATTCTAATCTGCGAGAGTCAATAGTATAAATATTCTAAATAGTGTGAAACAATAGTGAAAAATTAAATAGGTATGAAGATATAATAAACATTAGTATATACAGTGTGAAACAATAGATTAAAAATCCTTACAGAGTGAAAAATAGTGTAAAGATCCTAGAAGTTGTTAAAGAATAGGGAAAATATCCTAAACATGGAAAAACATTAGAGCAAAGATCATAAAAATGTGAAATATTATTGAAAAGATATTAATTAATGCGATATAAGAGCGTAAAGATTTTAAGCAACATGAAAAAATAAATTAAAACTCATAACCAGTGTGAAATTATATTTTAAACATTCTAATGAGTGTTAAACAATATAATAAAAATCATACCAATGTGAAACAATATATCTTAGTCTGTCTGAAAGAATAGGACAAAAATAATAACCATTTTTAAAAGAAATAGTGGAAAGATCCTACTTTTTTTTAAATAGAGTAAAGATCCAAACAAGTGAGAAATAATAGTGTATAGATATTAACCAGTGTTAAAACAGTGTAAAGAATCCTAAACGGTTGCTCAAAAATAGTGTAAATATAATATATCGTGTAAAACAACAAAATAAAGATCTTAACTACTGTTAAAGAATAGTTTATAGATAATATTTAATGAAAAACAATAGGGCAAAGGCTTTAACCCATTTGAAACACTACTGTAAAATCATGACAAGTGTAAAACAATATAATAAAGATCTTAAGCAGAGAGGAACAATAGAATAAACATAATAAATAGTGTGAAACAATTGTCTAAAGATCTTAACCAGTGCGAAGCAATAGAGTAAAACTCCTAATCAGTGTTAAACAATAGTTTAACGAACATAACCAAGTGAAACAATAAAATGAAGATATTAAGCAGAGAGGACAATAGAATAAACAAAATAACTAGTGTGGAACAATTGTCTAAAGATCTTAACCAGTAGGAAGCAATAGAGTAAAACTCCTAATTAGGGCCAAACAATAGTTTAAAAAACACATTTAAGTGAAACAATATAATAAAGATCTTAGCAAGTGTGAAATAATAAAGTAAAGTTACTAACCAGTGTGGAAAAAAATGAGTAAATATCTTACATAGTGTGGAATAATAGTGCAAAAATCCTACTCAATAGAAAACAATAATGTTAAGTTTTTAATAAGTGCGAAACAATAGTTTAAGGATCCTAACTAAAGTGAAACAATAGTGTAAAGATTTTAACAAGTGTAAAAAGGTATAATAAAGTTCATAACCAGTTTTAAATAATATAATCAAGATACTAACCAGTCTTAAACAAGTAAAAGCAGCCATGGTTAAATTTTTATAAATTTTCTGAACTTCGCTAATTATAATAATTTTATAAAGGAACTCGAAACTAAATTTTCCCCTTTCAGAATATCACGTTGCCAAAATATAGTTATAGAAGAAGATATATAAAAATAAATTTTCTGAACTTCACCATTTTTAATTCTTTAGGTTTTAAAAAATAACTTTGATAAAAAAACATAAGTCATAACCAAACTAAGATGAAATTATTATTCAAATACTCAAAAAAATCCCTCTCTTAAATTATAGAGTTAGTTATGACAAGTATGAAAAGAAATGAGTAAAGAATCTACCTAGTATAAAACAATAGTGCAAAGATCTTACCCAGTGTAAAACAATAGTGTTGAGATCTTAATCGATGTGAAACAATAGTTTAAAGATCTTAAATACTGTAAAAAAATAGTATAAGGATCCTAACCAGAGTGGAACGCTAGTGTAAAACAATACTGGAAAGATTTTTCCCAATGTGAAACATTAGAGAAAACATCCTAACCAGGGTGAAACAATATTTTAAAGATAATAACACAGTAAAACAATATAGGAAACATCTTAAACATTATTAATTAAATGATAAAATATCATAACTAATGTGTAACAAATATGAGTATAGATCTTTCCCAGTCGGCAGCAATAATATAAAGACCTTAAACAGTGTGAAAATATTAGTCTATAGATCTTAACTAGTGTGAAACAATAGTGTAAAGATCCTAACCAGTAAGAAACAATAGTGTAAAGGCCCTAACCAGGGTAAAATACTAGTGTAGATATTTTAGCCAGTGTGAAACAATTGTGTAAATATCCTAACCATTTTGAAACAATATAGATGATAACCAGTGTTAAACAATAGTATAAAGTTCCTAACCAGTTTAAAACACAGTAGTATAACGACCATAACCAATGTGAAACCTTCGAGTAAATGCCATAACCTGTGTGAAACATTAAAAGATCCTAACCATTGCATTCGCGACGAATCACAGACGAGTCAGTGATTTCCCTTCATTCATAAATAATATCTTCGTGCAAAATTAATCCATTCAAATTCCACTTGGGATATAGAATAAAATTTAACGTTTTGCAAAGACCATTATGCTGCGTATTTATACCAATTTAATTGTATTCTTTAGTATCTTTAATTTCTTGCTATTTTGCCGCCATTCGCTTCATGTAAAGAGAGTTTGAAGCGCTCATCAGCGTCGTCTTTATCATGTGATAATTCTTTTTCCTCTCCGTGAAAGAATTTCCGTTAAAAGGAGGTCGGAAATTGCCATCACAGATTTATGGGGAATCAGCTGGAGTTAAAAGTTAATATGTGTGGGAGTAAAACAAATAGATAAAAATAGACTATTTGAAGTGCTAGAAACATAGAGGGGTAGGAGCTGTACTCTCTTGAATTTCTTAAAAAAAAAAATTAAAAAATAACCTGCAAAAAAGGAAAAGAAAATACCAGACGTTAAAAATCAAATTATTATTAGTTAAAACTAAAAAGCGAAAACCAACGAGTGATTTGTAAGGAAAGTGGGAAAGATGACGGGGAAAAGGTTTGGAATTGACCTGTATGGTACCCAATCTTCCAGATGTCATCTGCAGCAGGGTTGCCGTTACTAGACGTGTGCTGGTGAAAAACATCAGAAGTGAGAAGATTTTATCCAGTGAAGCTCTTGACTCTGCACGGGCTATGTTAGCAACCAGATGGAGCCTAATTGCTCTTGCGGCCCTGCTTCGGAACCCTCCGTCGAACCATAGACTCCCACTAAAAAACTAGACCACATTGGTGGCAAAACTTTTAATAAACTAAAAGATATTGACAGAAACCGTTTCTATGGGAGGTCTTGACTAGTGCTTGCCACATTTGTCATTCTGATCTCTATGTGAATTTCATTATTCGGTCGGGGAACCTTGTGTATTATTAAAAAGTTACTGGGTGCACAATTAAATAAAAAAAGGGATATAATTATACAAATAAAGAAAAAAAATCGCTTCTATCCAGAAGAAAGAATAATGTTTTTTGTTTATTTATAAGCAAATACTTTTATTATCGTCTGCGCACAGACCACATTTACAGTGCACGATTGAAGCCATCAGAATGAAGCTATCAGAATTATTCTTATACCCTTTTATTCTCACTTCCAGATAAATTTACATTTTTTAATGCATAAACAAATAAGTTGCATGATCAAGTTGGACGGTGAAGGCAAATCATAAGAATTAAGAATGCCAGCTAGGAAATCCAATAAGACATCAACGGGCCCTTTAGTGAATAATGAGGTAACATCAAAACTGACTAATCTCAGGTCTGATGTTACATTCATATTGTCTAACTTATTGCAAACATGTAAATTTAGTTTCAATGGCAAGTTCTACGAACAAGTGTTGGGCATGATTATTCTCTTCCATGTATCTTAGGGCACTCAGAATATGTAGTCCTGACTAGATAGACCAAGAATTTACAAAAATTGAAGAGATTGCCTTCAATCTGTGTTAACCGAAATATTTTGGGGAAAACTGCATGTATAAAGCTAAAAAAAACATTCTATAACCGCAAGTTAGGGAAAACTGAACCTTTACACAACATATTACTTTTACCTTACCATGGTAATTTATTGTAAGCACTACCAATATTAATATAAGTGTAATTATTAAATACAATTATACATTAAAAGATATGTTAACAAAACACAGCCCAAGGAACGATAATAATGTAATATATAGTATACCTTGTTTGGATTGTAATTGATTCTATGTAGGTCAAACCTCTAAAAATATCTCTGTAAGAATTAAGCAACATCAAAATGCAGTATCTAAGGGATATACAAATAATGCTTTGGCCGCCCACAGGCTTAAGATGGGTCACCAGATTAACTAGTCAAAAGCAGATACCATAATTCATATAAATGATTTTATTAGGAGAAATATCTTTGGATCGTTCCTAATCTCCAGCACAAAGGAGAGAAATGTAAATATTAGACCCGGTTTGTTTTCCTTAGATCCAGTCCTTTCTTTCTTGCTCAAATCAGACTCATCATAAGTCATAAAAAATCTCACCGTATAGGAAAAACATTGCTTTGTATAAATACGGTGTCTCTCTATTTTATAAACCATGGTGAGTTTGAAAATGTTAAGACAACGAAAGTACTGATTCCAATCAATCTTTCTTTTTTCCCACGCGGTATACGCAAATATTTATACTTATACACGTGTTACCTCTCGTGATTTTTACCCTTAATTATGAAATATTTAATTAATTCGATTTTAGCTCTATTCTCTGCATCATCCCCCAATGCCTTCGGTGATTTTGATTACTCCTCTTATTTTAATTCAGCAGGGTTTATCTTCATTATAAATTAATGTTGTATGTATATTTCTGCTGGGCACATATTATTTTCCTTCGTCTTATTTAATAAAAACTTCTACGCTTAGTTTTTTGTTTTCTTTTCATAAATCACATTTCTACAGTAGTTTGGAAAAAGAAATTACAAATCTTCGACTTATCGTTTCGAAAAACATTACTAGCTTATCCATTATTACATTATCTCTAGAAGTGTCTCTGTCCCTAAGCTGCTCATTTCCTCCATCGCTTATTTAAGTAATAGAAGTGTTTTGCCCTTTTATTCCATTGCTAAATTAAGTGCTAGAAGTGATTTCTTTTTCTTTTACTCCATCGCTGACTTAAAATTGGATCATGGATGTTATTAAGAGAATTTTAAATTTTATGATAATGTATTGGCTTCTGTCTTTTTAAATTCTTCCTTTATATAATGGCTCATGTATTTGTTATTTACGGTAAAATAACTTTAAACTTCTTGTTTGAACTAACTAGGTCCAGAGGACTCTTTATTTGTCGATCTTTTCAATTAGTTTTCAACTTATTTCTCAATAAGAATAATGAAAAGAGTCGCCGAATGGGTAGAAATAAAAGAAGGAACAAAGATTATTATAAGAATACAGGAAATCTGGGATATCAAAGCAAGCTCCTTGCTATATAGACCAGCCCGAATTACTGAGACATCTAAGAAATCTAAAACCACTCTAATTTAACGTCATATATTTTTAGAAACTTAAAATATAAGGTCAAAGTTTCCAATTTCTTTGATAATTTACCTTTATTTGTTCTAAGGATTTTGTATACATTCCTCTATCTATTCCTTGGTATTTTTAGGCACTGTGGTACTGAGCCTATCTCCCATGACTGAGCAACTATCCTTCTCAATCTGAGCACTTAATAAAATCATCATAATTCTTCTTCTAAATATACAAATGATTTGCTCTTAATTAACCCCTTAATTTCCAAATTCACCTCTGAAAAGCCATTTCACTGTAACCATCTTAAAGACAAAGAAGATAAAAATACAAATGATAGAAATTTTGATTCTCTGTTTTTATCTTTTAACTATCATTAAATTACAATGATTCCAACAGAATAAAGATTATTTTGTAAAAAAGAGAATTCAATAGACTGAAATATACTTCAGAGGTAAGAAAATGTAAACAATTTTCTCAATAATTCAATTTTATGAGAAATATTTGTTTTACTTTTATCTTCCGAGATTCATTTTGAGATCACTTGGCTCGATTTCAGGTTAACTTATTGAGATTACTTTCACATTGTTAACTTATTGAGGCCAGTTTCACATTGTTACTTATCGAAGCCACCTTCACATTGTTAACTTATTGAGGCCACCTTCACATTGTTAACTTATTGAGGCCCCCTTCACATTGTTAACTTATTGAAGCCATCTTCACATTGTTAACTTATTGAGGCCACCTTCACATTGTTAACTTATCGAAGCCACCTTCACATTGTTAACTAATTGAGGCCACCTTCACATTGTTAACATATTGAGGCCACCTTCACATTGTTAACTTATCGGATCCACCTTCACATTGTTAACTAATTGAGGCCACCTTCACATTGTTAACTTATTGAGGCCACCTTCACATTGTTAACTAATTGAGGCCACCTTCACATTGTTAACTTATTGAGGCCACCTTCACTTTACATCGGACCGGCCTGTGGTTCGATCTTTTTCCAAACCAACCAAGTGATTATCCAATTAACCAATCTTGTCTTTTAGCCATGTTGGATTGGTCTATTGGATACAGAGATATGCATGGCGTGGATCAAGAGCGCCTCCGAGGCAGCCCCAATGCAATTGAAGTTTGCTACTCATTGCTATACATAGTGGCGGTTCTGGCAGGTATGGCCCCCTGTGCGAACATTCCTTTGGCACCCTTTTGAACTGTTTGTGCCTCACCATAACAGTCGGAAGCCACTATTATTCATTATTTGTAACAATAACAATTATCATTGTTTATAGGTGTAAAAAAATAAATATATTTATAAATAATAAGTACACAAATTATATACAATAACCACAATAAATAACAAAAAGTAAAAGGGATAGAAAAAGGAGGGCCTCCTTCGGTATTGTGTGGTCGCTTTTTCCCCGCGTCTTTTCCCTCTCCCGGTAATCTATGCATCCCCTGCGAAATGCCGCGCTGGGCGGCTGTCCATATTTACCATACATAAATTGGCCCCTCTAATACTAACCGCATCATTGAAGCAGTGTTTATATTCGTTGTAGATCGTCACTTCTGATCGTACCATCTGTGAATTTGGGTTAGCGGAGGAATTCCGCATTGATATTGATACCCCTATGTTGCCAATTCAGCTCTCACAATATTTCTTCAAGACTGGAGTCTAGCAATTTTGGGAGGATGATGTTTGCCTGCCTTCTTCCCTGTGTAAGTGTAATTAAAAGATTTATGTTTATGCTTTCTTATGAAGGTCTTACAATTCGATAAGATGTGCTCTATAATGTCAACATAGATGAGATCCATATCTATAATTTAACTAGTTGTTAAGATTGCGAGTATTTCTATTGGTCCGAGTCATTTTAAATGTCCACTAAGCCCAAATAAAATCTGATATTGTATTCTGAGTCTTCTTGGTTCATAAATAAGCTGGTTAATGGTATTTTGAGTGTCAATTGTGTAGATACTTCTCTTCTTACTTATCTTGCTGGTATGGACAATCATAAGCCATATCTATCTTTCTTATTGTCATGCAATAAGAAAGAGCAGACTAAAAAAACGAAAGACTAAAAATTTTCAGTAGAGAAAGAATCGAAGAAAGAGAGATGCTTAAAATTGTTCCTAAAGAGACTCTTCTTGCACATGGGCTATTGCAACTAGTAGATTAAGCTCGCGTCATTGTATATACTTTGAAATATAATATTAAGTCTGAGCGCAACCATCGCCTAAAACTTTCGGCAGAGCCCGCAACAAATAGAATTAGTCCCGCTGCGTGTCTTTAGGAACCCGAAGAAAACAAAGATCCAGGAAGTTTTCAATAAGGTGAATGGAGTGCTGGAAATTATACTCGTGAGGGTCTTTGATTACGAGTTTTATTGTCAAATGTTAATCAGAAAAAGATGTTGTCACACTACTGTGAGAAAAAGCCACTCAAATTTGCAAAACAATCGGACTAGAAGCCAAGATTGCTGCACCATATTGAGGCACAACGATACATCTACTGTAGACTTTTAGACCAATAGGTTGTAGAACATAACACTGAAGAGATAACAAAATGACATCAAAGAGTTTTAACCTTAGGCAAAGATCAAGGAAATAATAAAGTTCAAGGATATGAACACAAAAAAAAGGTATTTTCATGGTTTGGCTCTGTGAACTAAGGTCTAAAGAGGGTTCTGTGGAAAGATTGCTGGTGGTTGACCAGACCGATGCGGGACAGGCAGATTCAGCCTCAGTGGTTGCATGGGGAACTCTGACCTGGTTTTAGCAGTGCAATGGCATGTTTCTTTATCCATCTCATGTTTTCCTCATGTCACCCCCTGTCGTAGAATGACTCCCGACGATACCATATATCACTATTCGTTGAGAGAACTTCCTTAATTATCTTTAGAGTGCGTGAATGTCTGGCGGCCGATATTATGTATCTTCGATATGCTTAAGAAGTGGAACTGAGCTCAAGGATAATAATATTGCTATCATTAATAAAATTGAGTTTTATTAATAATAACTATCAACAAACACAAGACGGAAAATATTGACATAAATAGGGAATGAAAAGGGTCGTGGGGGCTCGGCTAATCCGAGGATTTAAAGGATTTAAAAAGGTAAAACAAATATAGAGTTAAAGAGATGGGATGGTTCGATAAACCACTTAAAGCACAGGATAGAATTGACAAAAGGGTTAAGTACTCAAAGGTGACGTTTGGCTTACGTAACTTTTACACTAGTGGTGCAGTGGAAGGTGGCGCGAAGGAGTTTCGGTCCGCTGGCGAGTTCCAGCCGAAGGGAGGGGGGGATAAAAGGGATCCTGACGTGGCGTCTTGGGAAGGAGAATGTTTCTCGACGAACGGCTTGAAGAACAATGGCTGTTCTAGGTTGTTCTCTTCTGAACAAAGGGGGGATGAGAACCGTCTCTTGTCTACGGGCTCAAGAACAATGGCTGTTCTAATGTTGTTCTCCTCTGAACAACAAGGGGGAAGGGTGAGAACCGTCTCTTGTCTACGGGCTCAAGAGCAATCGCTGTTCTAATGCTGTTCTCCTCTGAACAACAAGGGGGAAGGGTGAGAACCGTTTCTTGTCAACGGGGCTCGAAGAACAATGGCTGTTCTAATGCTGTTCTCCTCTGAACAACAAGGGGGAAGGTTGAGAACCGTTTCTTGGCGAAGGCTTCAAAAGAACAATGGCTGTTCTAGTGCTGTTCTCCTCTGAACAACAAAGGGGAAGGGTGAGAACCGTTTCTTGTCAACGGGACTCGAGTGAACAATGGCTGTTCTAATGCTGTTCTCCTCTGAACAACAAGGGGGAAGCCTTTTGGACTCGGCGTCGCAAGGGCTCGAACTTTGGCACTCAAGGGATATTGTCCTCCTTCTGGACAAGTGATGGTGAATCTCGAGGTCGAGGTCCCTTGGCGCACAAAGGGAGAAAGGGTCGTGGTGATGTTTCGCGACGAAAATCTGGATCTCCAATCTGATCTTAGTGTTAAAGTTTCCATATAAATAGCCAGGACATCTCCTTGGCGTGGGAGACAATGGGGTGGGAGCTTCGAGGGAACGCACAGCCGAGCCGGAGAACAATGCCTTATCTGCCCATAAGCCTAACTCAATCTGGCGAGGTCGGCGTATGGGGGTGAACGGGGGGACGATAACCTCCTTGTTTAAACATTGACATCTGGTAGCTGCGATAAGGCTCCAAGCTTCGAATCGAAGATGCACGTGGGCAGCATCGTGGTTTTAAATAATATGGGATAGGAGTTGAAATTAACGCAGCTTCAACTCGTTCTATCACACCCCCATTTGACCGTTTTCGAAGAAACAAAGTCTGATGAACGGTGTATCCCCATGTTTCACGGTCAGAAGCCAGGGCAGATCACTGAGGGTCGTAGAAGTGGGCTTACCCCTCGGACCTGCACAATTGAGTTTTTAGGTAGAGTGCAGTCTGTATAGTAATGGCTCCTCATTTTGCATACGGGTTTCCTCTGCTATACCCAAGCAAGCTGGAACATTGGCAGCGAGGTTCTCACTTCGTTAGTGTCACATCGGAGTATCTTTCTCCTAGATGGGTGGCCTAACAAGGCAAACGAACTCAATCTGCCCAGGCTTCTAGTCAGGGTGAATTGCTTGTAAGATAACCCCCAGCAAGACAAAGAGAGAAGGCATTGTGCTTTCACTTATGCTCTTACCCCTTGACAAAGATACTACTAGAGATTGCCACCAAAAGACTTAACTTAGGAGTATGCTCAAAAATGTGTGAGCGACTCACACACCTGGTGACATTACAAAAACCTCGAAACAAGTGCCTAAACTGCGGAGTACCGCACAGAACCTTAAAGATGGCGTCTCCACAAGCGCGACGCAATATAGAAGGAAAAATGAAATAACGAAAAAAGATGAATCAAAGTTTAAATCTACATATGCAAAAAATAGCAAAAAGACTACAGAACACTGTCAAGCCAAAATGTAACTAATTGAACTAAAACATAAAAAAATGTCGTACATGTTCTTGATTCAACCCTATTATTATAACAAATCTTATTCTGAAAATCAAATACGAAAATTTAATGCGTTTGGTCATTTTTCAGCGCTTACGTCTGAAAAAGTCAACTATTCTGTATTCCCTATATTTTAAACGTTAGTTTGTCCTTAAAAAAATTTCCTTAACTGTGATTGGCCAATTGTGTATCTCTTATGTTCAAATAGAAAAACAAGCAGTGCCTGTGTTTAGAACGGTAGTTTGCAGAGCTGGGAGCTGTGACTTTGCGACCTTGCGACTTTGCCGCACTATGAATTTCGAAGTGGCAAAGTCGAAAGTCTCAAACGTTTTGAAAAAGTCGGACTAATCAAAGTCGCACCGCCAATTTTCCGCGACATTTGCCGTGACTTTGAACAGGAACAAAGACGACTTTTTTTAAAGAAATTGCCGCGGCTGTTTTAAGTTAGTTTTAAAGCCCATTTTGTCTAAAAATGTCAAATTTGAGTTGGTAACAGCTAACTTTATTTTTATCTGATTTTTAACTCTCCTTTTTACGATCAATTGAATTCTTCACATTTTAAAGACTGACGTTACATGAGACTACCTAAACATACCAAAAATAAGTTTGTCACTCTAAATTTTATTATAAATTAGTAAAATTACATACACTTTTCAGGCGTGAACCAAATTTTAAACATATCTTATCAGTTAAAAACGTTCGAGAACGTGTTATGCCTTGTGGCGTTCATTATGCGAATTAATCTCATTTTCCCGTATTTTAATATGTGCCTATACTTTTCTTGTTGATAAGACGAAAAAATTTCTGTGAAGTGTAAGAAGTAATTAAAATCTAACAGCATTCTACCTTTAACATGCGTAAAATTAAAAAATATAAGTAAAAATTGGACCATCGTACGTAGACTAGGCCTTGGTTCTAAATTTAAGATCATATTGCAATAGCCTAATAAACTCACATGGTTTTATCTTTCTTTAAATCCATTAGGCGACCACATGAGCTTAGAAAATCTCGATTGTTTAGTAACTTAAACCGATAAAGGTTAAGGGTGATGTCCTTCGCCGATCTGAATCTCTTTGTGGGAGCATGAAACTCAATGCGCCGTTATCACACAGAATTTCTCTGGTTGAGATGGATCATGCAGCTGTATTTAATTTGTGGTACTTTATTACCGTATTTCCCCAGTTTGATAACGCCGTCCCACTCTGAGGATCAGCAGCCGTGTTCATCTCCCCCCCCCCCTCCTTTTGGGGTACAAGGGAATCTCACTTATTTCCCTTTCACCTCGTTGATGCTTCGAAATTATCAAGGTCCATGTTTGCTTAAGCCGCGTCCGATATCCCTCGGGATGCCTTGCTGGGCACAGCCTTCTAAAGACCATGGCTGTTGCTCATATTTAAGGTGATGTCTGCAAAGCCTCAGCAGATAGAGAGAGCCCGAGCTTCTTGCCGTCCACATCCGAATATCTTTCCCCCGTGAAGTGGTCCCCTCGCCCTTGTGATCTCGTCAGCAGATCGTCTTCGCGTAATCCACCCTGAGCAGAGGAAGATTACAGAAACCCCGTTTACGCTCCGGAATATTTGTCCTGGGTTTCTCTCGTCTCACTACATTGGTTGAGACTTCCTGCCGTCGCGCAGACGAAGCTCGATTTGTGATTGTGTCAGCTTGCCTAGCAAAGGCTTTCATTTCGCTGTTAGATTCGTTTTGCATATAGTAATATTTTGGTTTTTATTTTTTAGCATTAGAGCCTTTGTTCTCCTAGTTTTTGCTCATACGATCTTTAAATACTTGAGTGTTCTAAATGTTTCCTCTGTTCTTGTTTTATTATTATTTGTTTGCACTCTCTTGCTTTTTGTGTTTTCTTTAGTTGTATATCTTTTTTCCTTTTTCATATTTATTCTCTCTTTATCTTCTTAACTATATAATGAATCTAATATATCTTTTCTGCTGCTTCCGAACTTTTGTTTGAAGTTTAGTGTTCTATTTTCTATTTCTCTTAGTGAATTTCGTTTCGAACTTTGTTTGAGAAGTTTTCCTCTATTTATTCCTCCATTTGGGGACACGTTTGTGGATGAATTTTTTTATTGGTTTCAATTTTGTTCTTAGGTGGAGATCACGAAATAGGGTTCTCTCTATTCTAGATGTATTAGTTATAAAACCGCTTGCTTGGTTTTGAACTCTTTGCATTTAAGGAATTTTTGTCTTGGTCAAGATATGAGTAGGTATAACCGAGAGGTCTCTAAACCTGTTTAGGGAAAATAGGGCATTCTTTGCCTGAGCCACTTTTTCATTTATGTGCGATTTATATTTATTTTTTTTATTTTGTGGCGGAGGACTTTGCCCTCTGTGCCATATGGATATACGATGTTATTCGCGGTCACTCTATGTGTCTTTATTCTATTCAGGGGGATAGTTCTTAACTTGTTCATGTTTTTTTTTATTTTGTTTGTTTTTAGAAATCATTTAGGTTTATTATTTTGCGAACAGTTCTTTGCGCTATGTGTCTCGGATTTTTAAATTCGCTGGTAATAATTTGAGCCACATCGTCCGTCAGTTAGATGTACATGACGTAGTCTTTCGTGAGTTGCAGGAGGTCTCTATACAAACAGTATACAGTGTTGGGTCAGGCAACCTCCCTGGGCCACCCCAGTCTCTAAAATGAATGTGTTCATGGTATAGTTGTTTCGTAAATTTCTGGCTTTTCTTTTTTAGAAATAACTACAGATGACTCGAGTGAATTTGGTTTCTAGACCAAGTTCAGCTAATTTTATTTCTAGTCCATGGATCGATACCTTATCAAAGGCCTTAGCAACATTAAGGGGGTGTCAAGTGCTCTCTGTTGACCCTTGCCAGTTCAACTTCAAGCTTTTCGGGAATTAGTGGCAGTGCTTCTTTGGTGCCCCGATGTTTCCTGAATGCAGGTTATAGTTCTGCCAATTATTATTTTCTAAGAACTAAGAATTACTTAGCTTTTCATTAAAAAGTTTGAGTAGTTTATGGTAGTAAGCTTATGTAAGCTCTTTGAGAGTGGCATGATTTGTGAAAGAGTTTTGGTACCACTCCTGGGGTAGCCAAATGGGTTTCTTGATTCAGTTTGGTGGCTACCAGTTCTATTCTTCTGGGAGTACTTGGTATTCTCGAGGCACTGATGTCAAAGGGGTATAAAGCTCTCTAATTGCTTGATTGAAGGCTGGGTAAAGTTGATCAGAGATTTTCTCAAAGGAAAAAGAAATCTTAGAGCGAGATTAAAAATTTGTATTCGGTGGGAACTTGGAACGTCTTCAGATGCCTTTTTTTGATTTGAGTATCCATCTTTAGGCACCTTCTAAGTCCCTCTTTACATAAACGGCCGGCATACATGCGGTATCTTAACATTTCACAAGAAGGAATTAATTCTTATACATTCGACATGATCTTCTAGTTACATTCACTTATATTACAAATCATTACATGACTATAAAGTTTTACAATTACTATTCAATAGTATACAGGTAATTAATAATAGATTTTTCCTTTAATAATTCTACGAAATAAACAAACTGAGTTCATATTAGACAGCTTAATACATTTAATATGAATTCAAAATAATAATGCATTTCTCCCCTTTACCTAATTTAATTCATTTGCATTGTTTTATATATTTATCGAATCTTATTACTATTGTTGTATTATTAAACATAAGAAATTTAATAAGATTTTATAAATTTCCTTTAACATTTTTCTTCGATAGAAGTGGGCTAAATACAGAGCGTTTTAAAATTTTAATAGAATTGTAATAGGACATTAATTCATAGTAAATTGTTATCATTTTAATCACAGATATCTTAATCTTACCAAACCAAAACGAATCCATTATATTAATTGTGTTCTTATAAGATTAAAGACATTTGATGACTAAGTTTAAATACTAATCCCATCTGTAATATATTTGTTCAATAGTTGCCAAATGCCACCATATCTTATTTTTAGCGCTCTAAAACAAATACGCTTTTTTTCGTCAATTAAACCCTATTTATATTAAATATATAGAGGAAGTACGATTGTTATTATTATCTATAAACTTTTACATATTTTTTTTATCTACTAAACCAAAATTATTATATTCTAATCTTTCGTTCTATTTTAAGATTTTTAAAAGTTTCTTCCACTAACGGTAAAAATAAGGAAATGATTGAGAGAATGACAATGATTTAGAAAAATAAGACTAAGTTGTCTGATCTTTTACGTTAATAGAGGTATATATTATAATGTAAAAAAGAGGCAATTACGATTGGGGAAGAGTGCTATTCTAAGAGCACCCATCATTCGGATTCCTTTTAATTAAATGTTATTTTTGGTTCAACGTGAACCAAACTCCAAAGTGCTCATTTTTTTAGGTTTCTTTGGGTGTCTCCTTCACTCTTGCAATGTGAGCACTACATACACTCCCCTTCGAGAAACGGAGTTTAAAACAAGATTATATACAAACCTATATTGCACGGTACTCAGAAATTCTTTGGAGTGTTCGGACGCAGGAGATGCAACCGATCAATGCGAAAAAGAATTGTTTGAATGTTGGTGAGCACCAAAACTTTATTATTTTTACTTTTATTTATTTATTCTTATTTCCATTTTTTTATTATTGGCTGCAACATAAATTTCAAAATGCCATACGCTGCTGAGGGTACTCCATTATTTTATTTTTTATGCATAGAGCTCTTTTGTTATTCTTGACTGCAAAACATAAATTTGAGAGGCCTTAGCAATCCTGAGATTCTTTGTTTAACCTATGTTATGCCAAGCAGTTAACATTTATTTGAGATTTCGTTCGTAGGAGCTGCATTTCTTCATTGCGAAGAAAACCTCTTTTGATATTGTTATTTTATACGTATGCACCACATCATTTTTCTTAAACTAAACGAAGCTTAGGAATACTGAATTAAATTTAAATTAATAGTGACAGGGATTCTATGCAATAAATATGGTCTAACAAAATTTATTTATTCTTATCAGCGGACACTGAATTTTTCACTGTTTACATTTTTAAAACTAGATAAACACTGAATTTACAGTATTAAACATGATTTTCACTGGGATTTTTTTAAACAGTATTATTGTTATTATTAATATTTGAACACTGTGTCCGAAAGAATGGCGTTAGTTCGTTTGTTGGTTTCATCTTGATCCAATGTTGTCCTTTTGAGCTGCGATGATTGGTACTGTGTTCGTAGGTAGAGAGTGGAAAAACTTTTGCCGGGTTAGGTCTCAACCCACGCCCACTTGTAGCAGTTCATCGTGGCTCATCCAGGTTGCTTGAAGTAGTCATGTACGTAGAAATGAGCTCCTGCAATCATTCTTGCTTCTGAGTCTTGCAGAGCTCAATGATTTTGGTTCTAAGAAGAGTAGCTCTGTGAGGAGGTGAGCGTAGGTGGATTTCGATCCACCGTCTCGGGCGGCAAGGTAGCAGAAATCCATGAGTTGTGACTATCTCGTAACGGCTGCCTCGTTGAAGATGGAAGGCTCGATGGTGGTGGAATTTGAGCCGAGTTGGGCTGCAAGAGAGAAAAACCCACGAGTTTTTAACCATCCCGTAATGGCTGCTTCGTTGAAGACGGGAGGCCAATGGTGATGGAATTCGCCAGGTTGGTAAAGCGAGCAGCTTGTTGCTTTCTTGGCGAATCCATCTTTTTCGCCATCCTTCAGAGGAGCCACCGGTAATAGATATGTCTACCTCCTTGGGAGATGAGCAACCCAAAACCAGTGAGAAGTCTTCTTCCGTAGATTCGGTATTCTTGGGTGGCGGTGAACTAGGTTTTTTTCCTTATGGTAGTAAACTCCCCGTCCGTAGAAACGTCCTTTGATGTTACTCTCTTCATATGTATCTTTCTTCTTAATTTAAGTATCCATCTTTAGGACATTGTAAATAACAAGTGATGAGGTATAGATTAGTAAAGCAAATGTAAGAGAGTATAGTAGTAAAAGGGTTTTGAAAAAAAAGGTAAAAGATAAGTTTAGCATAAGCTTGAGGGGGTTTATGTTCCCTGGTGGAAGTGTATCTCCAGCAAAAGTAGACAGAATAGTAAAAATAGTACGGTGATAGCAGGGATGAATAGATCACTGGTCAAAGGGTAGCTCTGGCAGTGTTAATCACGTGTTTGGTTGTTTTGTTTTTGGCATAGATTGGTAGGCATTCAAACCTTTGTAGCAACTAAAATAACTCATTACTACGGTAGGTCAAAATCGGTGAAATGTCGTCGTAATTGGGATGTAATTATCGGTAGGTAAAATTATTACATGTTAGGTTTCAAGTTTCCGTTCGGGTAAGGTCTTCTTTAACTTTAGGCTAGCTTTTTGATACTACGCTCGCAATGAAGCGTAGATGTTATGACGAAGAGTTTTATTCTCTATCAACTTATGCTCCCGGGAGGGGGGGAGCGTAGGAGTCTTCCCTTTGTCAGATCTCTTCTTACGGAATTCTGCATCTGTAAGAACAACAGAAGTGTGAGTAGAGAACTTCACAAGGTCGCGGAATAGAGCCTGCTTTACCAGATCTTCAGGTATGTCAGCCCAGTAGTTCCATTTGTATTGTCCGGCTCTAAGGCCACCGACAATATCTTCTGGGCCTGCGTCGTCAGGAAACTGGTTCCCTTCGGCAGCATATACTCTAAGGTTTAACATCCTCGAGTAGTACATGTACCTGGGAGCCCGATTCTTTTAAGACGAGGACCTACTCGGTCGACGTGACTATGAGGCCTTTGGGGAGCGGGGCGAATGTTCCACATTCTTAGGCCTCGCAGCAGCAGTCTCCATTCGCTCGACTTATGATTGTGTGGTTGGTGTACTTGTGTGTGTTTGTGAGTCAGTTTGTGCCTTCTGCCGGGCAGCCATAGCTTGCACTCGAGGATCCCATGAAAGGGCATTACTCGTATCCGGAGCTTTTTGGTTGTTACTTTCGGTCTGAGGTTGGAGATTCACTTGAAGTATCTCGTTTGACGGAGGGTTCTCCGGGAACCACATTTTTTCCATGCCGTTATTCACGATCATGGTGTTTAGTTCCTTCGCGAAGGTGCCAGGTTGGTCAAGTTAGCAATATGTGCATAATAAATGCAGCACATTATTTTTGTCGACTTTTCATTTTCAATTTGTATGTACGAAGGTGCAGTGGCAACTCTACTCTTTGCGACCGTTACCTTGGCAACCTTCGCATAGGTGGCGTTAACCTTATTTTCCTCCTCTTTTCTGCCTCTGTCCTTTTTTGGGGGGAATGGTGGTGGTGATGGCGACTCCGTTCCCGGCCCGACAATGGATCGGGGACCCTCACACCTATTCCATGCCCCACCACAGTTCCCCGAACCATCGTAGGAGCAGACCTGCCATCTCCCGGGGTCTCTCTCAGATATCCACCGAGCCCAGGTATGTGTGTATCTGTGGGCAGTTGAAGAGATGTGTGGTGTCGTGTATCTGTGTTAGGCATTTGAGGCAGTTTCGTGTTGTATGGGTGGTGGGATATATTTTGTCCATGTATGACATCAGGAGTGGTGATTTGTTTGTTTGTATCTCGTATCTGTACCAGTGTTCTTCTGATCTGCTTTGTGTGTTTGTTCTGAGCTGTGTATGGTTGGAGGTGGTGCACTTAATATTTTGTTGTGGGTTCTGTGTGTCAAGTATTGTTGTGTGATCTTCTGTTGTTGTGTTAGGGTCTGTGTCTAAGTTGATGGTGTAGTTGTTGTTGTTATCGAAAATGGTCCGTTTTTTGTTTCGGTGATTGGGAAGTTGTCTGGTAATGTGGTGGAGGGGATGATTTTGATGTTGCGTTTTTGGCCTGAGTTGTGATGCATGTAGTTTTAGGTGATATTTGATTGGTAGGATTTTCGTATCCTCGTGTAGAAGTTGGTGTTTGTGCCAAGAGTTGATCCTGTGGCAGTGCGGTGGGCTGGGTTTTATATCGTCTGTAGTTTTTTTGGTGTTGTTTTGTGAAATGATTGGGGACCAGATTGTGTTGGCGTATTCTAGTACTGGTCTTGTATGTGTTAATGAGCGTTTTCTTGGTTTTCCCCCCAGTGTGTAGTTGTGAATGCTTTGATGACTTTAAGTGTTTTCGTTGCCTTGAGTATTGTGTTTTGTATATGTTTTTAGAATGTGAGTTTGGGATCGAAAGTAAAGCCAAGAATCTTCGGTTCTTTTGTTGTGGGTAGTGTTATGTTTTCCATGTTTAGATTTAGGGTTGTGTTGTATTCAGTAGATCCTTGTGTGAAGAGAGTGGTTATTGTTTTGGTGGCGTTTAGCTTTAGTGAGTTTTCTATTTTCCATGTGAGTATTTTGTTGCTCCTAAACTCTGTCATCTGTCTTGGCCGGCGCACACAGAGCATATCGTGAGGACAGAGTTTAGGCAAGTGACGGGGTGTGTTTGTTGTACCTGTAGCACTTGAAGCAGATGTGAACTTACTTAGGCAACTTCCAAGTCTCTTTTTAATAAACAGTTCGCACGCATGCGGTATTTTAAAATTTCACAAGAGGAAATTAATTCTTATACATTCAACATGACCTTCTAGTTACATTAATTTATATTACAAATCATTACATGACTATAAAGTTTTACAATTACTATTCAATAGTATACAAGTAATTAATAAGACATTTTTCCTTTAATATTTCTATGAAATAAACAAACTCAGTTCATATTAAACCTCTTAATACACTCAATATGAATTCAAAATAATAATACATTTCTTCACTTTACTTAATTTAATTCATATACTGTGTTTTGCATATTTATCGAATCTTGCAATTGTTGTATCATTAAACCTAAGCAATTTAATAAGATTTTATAAATTTCCTTTAACATATTTATTCGATAGAAGTAGGCTAAATACAAAGTTTAAAATATTAAAATCGTAGTTATGGGAGATTAATTCATAATAAATTATTTATATTTTAATCACGGATATCTAATCTTAACAAATCAAAACAAATCCATTATATTAATTGTTTTTTTTATAAGATTAGACATTTGATGGCTAAGTATAAATACTAATCTCGTCTGAAATATGTTCAATAGATGCCAAGTGCCACCATATCTCTTATTTTTATATTAAATATATAGAATAATGAGATTGCTATTATTATCTATAAACATTTATTTAAGTTTTATGTTTACTAAACCAAAATTATTATATTTTAGTCTTTCGTTTCTTTTTGAGATGTTTTAAAATTTTCTACTATTAACGGAAAAAAAATGATTTAGTTACTGGTAAAAATAAGGAAGTGACTGAGAGAATGACAATAATAGAAAAAAATATGACTAAGCTGTCTGTCGAAGAAAGAGAGATCTAGTAAGATTTTGTTTAAAGGAATCGTGTGAAACGAGAGTTATCAGGAAGAGCAATGTCCTACACCTGTCGGCAAATTTCCGGCGAGATTAGCCGAAAATTTCTTCGGTTCAGTTGGACCATCAAAACCCCGTCACCGAGCTATAAACGCCGAGGCGGTGAGGCAGCGCTTAATTGCTTCCGTTAGCAAATATAGGAGTTCCGGCAAACGCCTATATATTCCCCGTTAGCAAATATAGGAGTTCCGGCAAACGCCTATATATTCCCCGTCACAAAATTAATCGTGGAAGTATTCCGTCAGAATCCGCCCAAGGAAGAGTCCCGAAGACGTACCCCCTCCCCTTAGAGAAGACCCCAGGTCGTGGTGGTGAACTGTCTCTACGTTGCTCCCGAGTGAGCCAAGCCAGGAAAATACAGAAGGCATTCGACGGCCTCTTTTAAGACGTCTGTGGAATCATCGACTGCCAGCGCATATCCTCGAGCGATAGAACACGGTGTCATACCGGCCCGCAGCTAGAATTGTATTTGGAACTACGGCGTCAAGATCGAAGGCCCCGTGCAGAAAAAGCGCACAGTCTCAGCCCCACAGGAGTTTCCCCCCTCGAGCGTCTACAGGAGAATTTTCCCCTTTTGAGCGTCTACTTGGAGAATCTTCCCCGAGATTCTACTTGTGCCCCCCCCCCCCGCCAAATAGTAAGATATTTACACCTTTCCTTTCCTCGTCGAGGCGGTGCGACGGTTTCGGACCCAGGACTCGTCAAGTAGTCTCCTCCCAGGTCATCTCGGATACCTAAAGTGAATTATTGTGCCCCTAAGGTTAGGATTCTATTCGTAGTTTCTTACTAAACCGTATCGGGTTAGTACTCGGAGTATTGAACCCTTGCGGCATGAGTAATTATTGATAATTTTCCTTTTTCTTAATTAATTAATAACTAGAGGGTGTAATTATTTGTATTAAATGTTTTGTTGTGTAATTAAATATCATTTTTGCAATTCTTGTTTAAGTCCTCCAACCACCATACCCTAATTAAATAAGACCAATCCCGACCAACCATATTTAAAGTATTCGAATAACAAAAAACGCCGCGCACTCAACGAAATTCAATTCCAATTATTATTTTGGCCTGTCGTAGTCCTTTCCCGAACAAACGAAGGAATCGAGAATTAAACGATAACTGCCTAATTCTACCTCACTGTCTAATCGCTTATCTTAAGAGAGATATATATATTATAATGCAAAAGAGAGGTATTTAGAAATATGAAACAGTGTTCTTCTAAAAACACCCATCATATGAATTTCCTTTAATTGAATGTTATTTATCGTTCAACGTGAACCCATTATAAGATCTCATAAACAACAAAGTGCTCATTTTTTAAGTTTCTTTGGGTGTCTCATTCAATCTTGCAATGTAATCACTACAAATTATTCTTTGGATTTTCCGTGTTTTTGTAGGAAGCTCAATCTTGCTGTCTTCAAGGCGGATGGAAAGTAACCTATTCATAGGCATGCATTGAAGATTTTGAGTAATGATGCTTGTATATTGTTGGGTACATTTCTAACATAACTAATTTCACGGATGACAAAAGCCACAAGGACATATCAAAGGTCATCCGCATCTATCAAAACCAGCCTACAAAAGGCATCCATATGATTGTGTCAGATCATTCATCTACAATATACAATTTGAACCATCCACAGGAGTGCATCAAAAACAAAAGGCATCATCATCAAGGCTCGTTAAAATCCAAATACCCCATAATATACAAAAATAAAAAGCTGTATCCACAGGAATGAGTCCAGAATAAACCTCCCCCCTTAAAAAAAGAAAACCCTCCCTCCCGATAAAATCATCTAATCTGCATTTGAAAACGTTTACTGACTCCACTAATTCCTGGGTTTCTTGTTTATATGAATTTAGGACTGTATTAAATTCTTGTAGATTGAAGGGCCTTCCTTCTTTCCTTTGCTCGCGGTTTTCATTCATTCACTCGTGAATAAGGTTCGAGCTCACTCTCTTCTAGCTGCTGTGTTATTCGCTGTTCGAAAGCTACCTCGTACTTTTGGTTTTCCTCCGGGTGATGGAGAAGAGCTTTGACAGGTGTCTCTGGAATTGATCTTCCATATCTCTGTCGTTGGTTTTTGTTATTTCGCCTTCTTTTAGTTGCATTTTCTCTTTTGGCTCGGAAATTTTAATATTCTATATTAGTTCCAGAACTTCCCGTAGTCTCTGTCAATATTCAGGTTTGCGGTTACTTCATTCCAGGTTGTGTTCATTTCCTTCTTATTAGTTCACTTATTTGGGCCCTTAGGTTTCTCAAGCGTACGTACCTATGTACGAGGGGCGGTCAATAAGTTTTGCAATTTGGATATAAGGAGAGGAGATATGAGGAAAAGTGTTTTATTATTTTTCAATATAACTACCCTCGACTTCAATGCACTTGCGCCACTTGTCCCTGAGGCTTCGAATTCCCGACAACCAGAAATCTCCCGACTGCTGTTCAATCCACTCCTGGATGGCGAGCTGGACATCTTCATCGTCCCCAAACCGGCGTCCACGCAGTGCAGCCTTGAGCTGGCGGAATAAAAAGTAGTCGCTAGGGGCCAGATCTGGACTGTAGGGAAAATGGTTGAGCTCCTCGGATCCGCACTCACGCAGGGCAGCTTGTGCTACTCTGGCCTCCGAACTTTGACGACGTTGAAGTCGATCATGTGGTGTCAGGTTTCTAGGGACCTAACAGGCAGAGACCTTGGTCATGGCCATGTTGTCGTGGATGATGTTGATAACACTTCCATGTGATATTTCAAGTTGTCGCTCGATTTCTTCCACCTTCACCCGTCGATTTTCGAGGATCATCCTCTCCACACGGGCCACATTGTCCTTGTTGGTTACGTCTGATGGGCGTCCTGGACGGGGGTCGTCTTCAAGAGTCTCACGACCATGGCGGAACTCCCTATTCCAGCGAGCAATGGTTGCATAGAAAGGGGGGGGTGTTGGTGTACACTGCAACCATGCGTTCATGGATCTCTTTTGCATTCTTGCCTTCCTTGGTCAAAAATTTGATCACTGCGCGGTGCTCAACCTTTTCCATTGTTTAAATATTTGCGACTGACGATCTGCGATCAGCTACTGCTTCTTAAATAGACGAGGCAGAAGCGTGCGGCTGCAGTTCCTGACTTTTCATAACTTGTCATAACACCCTTTACAAATAGCCATCCCCCTTACTCTGTTTTACTCTACCAATTCGCAAAACTTATTGACCATCCCTCATAGATATGACTGCATGGTCGGTTGGGAGCTGAAATTCGGACAACGAGGTATATCTATGCTCGTTCGCCCCCCCCCCCCTTCCCTTATATACACACACACATTGTCCTTCCCCCACCTAATTATACAAATCGCCCGAAGATGGGCGCTACCGCCCAAGTATGTAAGCTCTTATCTATTATATAACCGATAAAACCAATTAGAGAAAGAAATTTCAAAAAGCTTTAAGAGACTGGTCACCAGGCGATCTATTTCCTTTTCAGAAATGATATTTAAAATTCCCTAACTATCGCCATTACTTTCATCTATCCTTTCTAAGTTGTCCAGACGTAAAAATGTGTTTATATATTCGTTTATATGTGTTGATATAAATTTGATTCAGTGGTACATCTCTTTAAATAGAAGGTTATAGGGTGTATTAGGTTACGTCCCCACGCATAGCTTGTTCCCCCGAGGGTGCTGGAAAGATGCCACGCGTCGTGTGACCACATGACTCGGCATAGTGAGTAGAAATTCGACATGGAAGTTTATCTCTCTAAGGAGATGGGTATAAGTATTTTTGCTTCTCACATAATGTGAGTCTCTTCCCCTTCCAAGGAGGTGGAAACATGTTATGCGCATAGTGGTCACATGTCTGTATCAATTGACCTGAAATTGAATATTACATTTTTGCAAGAAGATTGTTAAAGGCTATGTTAGGTTCCGCCCCCTATTATGGGTCTGGCTGGCACATAACTGGACCGATTTAACCGAATTTTTTAAAAAAAGAGGTACATCTATGTGAGAAGGGAAATGGTTATAGGCTATGATCGCCCCCCCCCCCTACACACACACACACACATATTGCCCCTCCTCTATGAGGCTTAAATTCATGTCATGGGTCTGAAAACTCATAAAAGGAACGGCAATTCTCTGTTCCTTTTGAATAACAAAGTTGTATTGCCCTTTAAAATAGAGCACGGGACCGGGTCAACTCTGACCTCGGAGGTCAATAGAGCCTAGCTGATAAGTGAGCGAATCGGCGTTTGTTGAAATAAGTATTGATATTTACATTTCAAATCTAAATATTTAACGGGGTCACGAAAGGGTAAGTGAGCAAGGATGTTATATTATAATCTGACAGTCTGAATGCAAATGTGACAATTAAAAGGAGGTATTGAAGATTGTTTCAAAGGTATAGAACTTTTTACATGTTTCATTTCATGTATATGAAATAGAAATGATTCCGAAATAAATGCTTTACATGTTTCCATGATAGGTATATTTTATCAACATCAACTATCATAGTAATTATGAATATAGGAATATGCAGTTATGAAATGCGGTTACCATAACCAATGGTTTGCCTGCTCGACACTTCATCGAGCACGGCTGGGGGACGCTCCTCATCCACGCTAAACAAATGGCTGGTGGCTGCATCAATTAAAAGAAACCTTGTAGAATGTTCATGTATAAGCCAATTTAATAACTTTAACATTTCCCCTCTAGCCTTTTTAAAATTGATGTTGTTATGAAAAAACTCATTCTCAAAGAAATTAGCTTTGACTTATGTTCCTAATTTTTTTTGCAATTTTCATTTTTATGGGAACCCAATTTAATTATTGCATTGATTTTGTATTAACATTATTTTATTTCTCTTCTTCTCTCCTTGTCCCTCTCCCCTGCGTTTCAATTTACTTTCCGAGGCTCTTAATCTCCCTCTTTAGACTATCGCTTTTTCCGTTAATCGTTTAAACCCTTTTGGCTCTGTTCTTGCCTCTCGGTTTGACCCTCCCTATCATACTTCCTCATTGGTGATTTCTTGTCTTAGAGGCGATGCCTTATCTTTTACTAGCTCATATATACCCTTATTATATTATCTTCTCTTGTCCTTATCCTTGAGAAGGAACTGAATAAAGTTCGAAAGTACTTGGAAGCACCTTTTTATTTTTACTGCGGGACATTGCATTCATTGCGAACTTCACGTGCTACTTTCTGAGTCACTCATTTCATATATATATATATATATATATATATATATATATATATATATATATATATATATATATATATATATATAAATGGTCTTTCAATAAGGACGCTTGAGCTTTGTCAGGCGATAGTGGCCATGTTGTTAAAGCGACATCTGGCAACCTCACTGTGAACCGTTCAGTAGTACTTGGCAAGTCACGATTGAAGGTTATAGCGTTGAACAGCGTGTGCAAATCATAAAATGTTATTATCAAAATCAGTGCTCCGTTCGACAAACGTTCCGCGTATTACGTGATTTCTATCCTCGCCACAATCGTCCTGCCAAGTCCACTGTTCGACGCTTGGTGGCCAAATTCGAGGCAAAAGGGTCGATGAACAATCAGCCAACATCCGTACGTCGCCGAAACGCAAGGTCTGCTGAAAACGTCGCTGCCGTAAATGACAGTGTACGGGAAAATCCGAGGCAGTCAATTTCTCGTCGTTCACAAAAACTTGGCCTTTCTGCGACCTCAGTTTGGCGAATTATGCGTAGGGACTTGGGTCTGCACCCGTACAAAATCCAACTTACCCAGGAACTTAAGGTAAACGACCATAGACAACGCCGTGTGTTCGCTGATTGGGCTCTAGAGCAGTTGGAAGTTGCCCCAAATTTACCAAAAAAAATCATCTTCTGCAACGAGGCCCATTTTTGGATGAATGGATTTGTGAACAAGCAAAATTGTCGGATTTAGGACGAAAACAATCCACATGAGATACACCAGTATCAATTGCATCCCCAACAAAGTCACTGTTTGGTGCGGATTTTCGTCTAACGGAACCATCGGTCCGTATTTTTTGAGAACGAAGATGGGATTGCCATAACCGTCAACAGCGAGACCTACTGGATCATATGCCTGATATGGATAATGACGACATGTGGTTCCAACAGGACAGTGCTACGTGCCACACTGCGCACGCCACGATAGACATTTTCCACCAGTGATTACAGGGCAGGGTCATCTCGCGCGGCGGCGACGTCAACTGGCCACCGAGATCATGCGATTTAACGCCATTAGACTACTTTCTTTGGAGCTACCTTAAATCGCAGGTCTATGCGAATAATCCGCAAACAGTTAATGTCCTCAAAGTCAACATAACGAACGCCATCCAGCAAATTCAGCAGGATTTATGCGACAAAGTCATCGAAAATTGGGCCTCCCGAATACGTTCCACCAAGCGAAGCCGCGGCGGACATTTGAACGACATCATATTCCACACTTAATGCCATAAAATGTACTTTTAAATTTAAAATAAATTGAGTGCATATATCTCACAAAACTTGTTTTATTGACATTTAAAAATCGAGTGAGGTTATTGAAAAACCCTATATATATATATATATATATATATATATATATATATATATATATATATATATATATATATATATATATATATATTTTGTCGTGGTGTGGTACAACCACTCTATACCATACACTACTCCTATATTATCGGGGGAGGAGGGGGGGCTCAATCACCTCCAGCAACGCGAACCGTTGAAGGACTGTTCGCAGGGATTAACGACCGACTAGGAGGTCACACTTGAGGCGTTGAGTTTCAAATCCTTAATAATCAAACAGAGTGCAAAAATGGTTAGCGAGATTTACTTGAATAGGCCGAGAGTATCGTTCAAGGTTAGTTAAAGATGAAAAAAACAAAATATAATTTTATTTACAAGGATCAAAATAAGAATAATAGGCAAAGGGGGATTATTTAAATTGAAAGAATCTCTTGATAATTATTATGAGGAGAAATTCTCAAATGGAATTAATTGATTAATGTAACTAGGCTCAGATCAAAAGGGGGAAGTTGACAATACCAATAATGGAGGGGGTTTCAGTCTTACGGGTCGATGACTTCGAGGAGGGTCCTTCTTGCGATGAGGCGAGTGGGGGACGATCCGATGAGGCAAGTGGGGCATGATCCGAATGAGGCAGGTGGGACACGATCCGAATGAGGGAGGTGGGGCACGATCTGAACCAACCTTCTGATGAACATAGCTAAGCTTCAAAGATGACGTTCGACGGGAAATGTGAGAATTCTCGTAATTCCACTGGAAGAGGAATCTTCTTTTCCTCAAAGGTAATCGATGGAGATTTTCTTCGGTTTGATTAAACGAAGGAAGACTGTTGCACAAATTCAAAGGCTTGCCGTTCACAGAAGCTACCAATTGACTTGGGTAGAATCACGGTTGAAGAAGTCTTGCTGTTTGACGAACGCTCACGGAATGAGACGATAGGGACGGCCTTGAGGTGCGGGGTGGACTCTTTGAACTACAGAATAAGCCCGGTTCTGTAGGGGAAGGGGGACTTTGGAGAAAGGAGTCTGTGGAGAAATCAATATCACGAGGGCAAACAGACGCTAGTTTGGTTACACAGCGTCAACACTTACGTTCTATATGGTCCGATATGGAGAAAAAAGGAACGGAGTTATTCATGTATGGAACAAACCTACATACATACTCGGCTGTATACCACGACAGAGTCACAAGCTCCAGAAATCTTAATCTGGTGGCGGAGGCGATTCATCATTTAGCAGCAAGAGGCGAGGCAGAGCGGCTCTTTCACACCTCGTCACCGGGGGAGAGGCTTGGGACGAGTTAGCAGGATTGGGATAATATTTTCCCAAAGTACTCAGGAGTCGAAAATTCGAAAATGTTCGAACAGGAAGTGACGTCATCCATGGCGCGATACCATAGCACATGGTCTCCGATAAATGGCGTGGGGCTCAAAGGTTATTCTTTATATATATATATATATATATATATATATATATATATATATATATATATATATATATATATATATTTGTCAGCACGCTCCCTACTGACCTTGTAACTATGTTTGGGGGGGCAAAGACCCGTGATGGCGCTCGGCATTTTCATTCAGCGATGAGGCACATAATCAAGGTATTCAGGCAGTTGACACAACAGAATTCTTCTTAGTAAGAAAAGAACTACCTGGTACTTTGGTGCACTGTGCAATCTCACATTGAACGACGCTTCTTTTAGTGAGTTCGATCGTAGTAGAGGAGTGTGTAACCTAAAGTGGTCACAGAGTCTCGACGTAGTGCTCGCCCGTCTCTAATGAATGCATCGTGCGACGTAGATGTGGAAAGAAAAAGTAACTGTGTAAGTCTTCTATAAAACTCTTGCAAACTTTAGGGACAATTTGAACAAACCTGTATAGTAAATGCAGGATTTGCTCAGATTGTCCATAAAGTTTACAGTGGCGGCAACAAAAAAAGTGACATGTGACAATTCAGAGAAAATGAAACAGAAAAATGTAACTTACATATTTTATTATGAATATTTCATGAAAGTTAATACTTGGTCATGTTGCCCTTGCACTTGATGATCATCCTGAGTCGATTGGGCATTGATTCAGTAAGGTTTGCGAAGTAGGTGGGGTCGATCGTAACCCAGATCTTCTTCAGTGATTCTATCAGATCCTTGATGCTGCCGAGTGCTGGCTCTTGAACTTTGGTTTTCATCAGATTCCAAGCATTCTCAATAGGATTTAGGTCCGGGGAATTACCAGGCCACTCCAAAACACTAATATTATTATCATTGAAGAACCTTTTCACTAACTGGGACCTGTGAGCAGGGGCACCATCATGCATGAAAAATTCACACTGATGAATTTCCCAAAATGGCAGCATGTGCTGCCTCAAAACTTCCAGATAGTTAGTCCCCCTCATGGTTACATTCTTGGGAAGGAAGTACAGACCCCTCTGCCCTTGTTTCCACTAAAGGCACCACACACCATCACACTATCAGGGTGTTTCACAGTTTTCACGGTATATTTTGGTTTATACCGAGACACATTGCTGGGACGACGCACGATCTTTGACTCTCCTCTGACCAGCCTAAAGGTGTTTTAATCACTGAACATAACCTTCTTCCAATGGGCAGCTGTCCAATGTTTATAGGTCTTGCACAAATTGAGCCTTTTCATCTTCATAGTCTTGGTAAGAAGTGGCTTCTTGGCAGCGCGGCGAGCCGGTAGGCATAAGTCCTTCTGTAAGCAATGACGGATGGTCCTGAGGGCGACGCTCTGGAGGAGGTCTGGGTGTTTTTTCTTGATTGAAGCGGAGGTTACAGAAGGGTCTGACATCACTTCACGCCTTAGGATATTATCAGTCCTTGGAGATGTCTTCCTAGCTGCACCAATGCCCTCCTTCATCTTTGGTATGGTACCTGGTGGCAATAACTCAGCTGCCCGTTTTAGGCGATGAATCGTATTTTTTGAGGTTCCTAAATCTGCTGCTACATCAATAAAAGACTTTCCCTGCTCTAATAGGGTCAAGGCACGGCTTTTCTCTGTCATAGAAAGCTTTTTCCGCCCCATTGTATCCATTTGCACAGAAGTTATAGCACGTCAAATGTAGGCACGAATGCAGGAAATCAGCACGCTGGAGTGCCATACACTAAAGCCTAACTGTACGAGCTCAAACGAGACACTGAGTTCCAGTAAAGCACAGTTCTCTTGTCTTAGCTCAGGAGAGTCGTCCACTTGCAGCATAAGCCCCGCACCTTTTCATTGGCTAGTTGGCAAGTAAAATCGTGAAAACGATTTTGTGTATCGATTTCTGTTGCCAATATTAAATGTCACTTTTTTTGTTGCCGCCACTGTACAACGGTTTTATAGAAGACTTATATGGGAGGAGCTAAAGTTCATCCCAAATTGGGTTTACCAATAGAATATTACTTAGGAGGAGCCATTAACTAATTTAATGAAAGTTTTCCAATCCTACCTTAGTCGGGAAGAGTTTTTACAGTTTCTTAATGGGGTTTACCAATACTAACCTAAGAAGGATAGGTTACTTTTCAACATTGCCGGTTTATTTGCTACTTTTACGACCAGTGAGCGGGCATGCACTTTTTCTACCCTATCCTGAAAAGTGGGTGGCACCGGAAACGTATGACTTCAAACAGAGAAGAATTTTGATCTTATAACAAGTTTATAGGCATTTTTTTCAGAGAAATATTTAATAAAGAGAATTTTTGCAGTGTTTTGTTTTTTGCTGATTACAGTACCCGGTATTTTTGCTGTAATATCAGTGAGATTTTAGAAAAAATGAAATATAGAATTTGGTCAGCAGATGAGAGTTGGATGCAAAGAACAGTTGATCTTTGAAATATAATGTAAATTTCTGTGAACTGCTGAGTGTTTAATTCATATTCTTTTGTCTATCTATTATCTATAGATCTATCTATCTAATTATATGCAAATGTATGTTTCCATAGTGTGAACTTGAGAAGGGAGCGGGGCTCTTTTTATTTCCCTATCCCATAGGGAAGGGGGTTTATTGGTAAGGCACTTAACATTACTCTCATTTAAAAAAAGGTGTGGAAACTTGGGTTCTTTGCTCCGCGTCGTAATTCCATATTTATTGATTTAATAATAGAAAATTCTATATCTTATGATTAAGAAAAATATGTTACATGCAGTTCGTCAATAACAAACTCAACATAACAGCTATTGAACAAATTAATGAAACAAGGTGATAATTTAGGAGTAAAATAATTAACAAATAATGGTTTAAATAATATTTGAGTGCGGGACTTTGCTTTCCATTTATAAGCTTAAGTTTCGGTAATAAGGTTTTGAGCCGCTGGAAGTTGTGTCTGTGGTCGATTGGAATACGAGAAGCCCGAATGCCTCGTTCGGGTTGCGGAAGATTTTCGGGGATTTCAGGAACAGGAATTTGGGAAAAATTATACTCTAAGGGTCTTGTATAATGGAGGTTATTTCCAATATTCGATGCTAGGCATAGAGTTTGATTAAAACAATGTGTTTTTTGAAAAATGACTATTATTATGATTATGAGCATAAAGAAAAATGCAATGACTATTGCCGTGCTGATTAAATGGGTTGCATTATGATAAGGATTTCCGCGTGGCTATTTTGGTAACGATTAAAGATTTCGCGCTCTTCGTTTTTCAATTTTAAGGTTGGAAATGGGCGAACAGCCATAGGCCTAAGTGACAAATGTAGGGCTCGATTTGAATAAGGAGAAGCTTATATCTTGGTCTTCAATGGATTCTTGTGCAACGAGACTCATACGTTGGGGATTATAAGCCCTGGTGGCTTTAGTTTCAATAGAACAACCAGGAAGTAGTTGACTTATAATTAGGAGTACGATGATCGTATGATTTGAATGTCAATTTAAGCTAGCATGGGACGGTTTGCAAATATGATAATTACGGTCACAATCCATGGTCGACATGATTGTAACCGATCGGTTTGATGTGTACTCGGTAAATTCACAGGCGGGTAGGTGACGGTTTTCGATTATACCTACTGGGCACGAGTCGTTCTTTGCGACTCGTAAGGTGTGAATAAGCGGGCATACGACAACAGATTGGCTTGCAGGGTGTTTACACGATTGGATTTACGCTTTCATAACTTCTTAATATGTGTGGGAGTCATTTGAGACATACATACGTGGGGGTCTTTGGATAGTACAGTCGGCTAACGTGGGTAGCGTTGTAAAAAGTGTGGGGAAAAGGTCTCAGGTGGTATGCTAGGTAGGCGGGTTGGAAGGTGCATGGTTTATTAATCAGAGATGGTCCAAGGGTACTCCAGAAACCGGGGTAGGTTATCCATAGTGAGAGGAAATATAGGGTTCAATTTTATCCGATGTGACACTCCGAAGACTAGGCTGCCCGTGGTAGTAAAGGGAAGGACGTTGGTAAGAGTAAGCTGCTGTTAGGCAAAATATTCTCTCTGTAGAATTTTTGTCTGAAGGAATTTTTAATTTTCCAGGTATTTTTCCATCATAATTAAGTGGACGTGAATGATATGGGTGAATTTTGTCTGTAGATAACCAATGAGATGGTTTTGTACAAGTTTACTCATGTTCATGAAAGCTGCTGAGGGTTTGAAGATACGTTTCTTGATTAATGGTGTGATTGGCTAAGTCGTTTACAAGATATTTTAGTTGAAGCTGACCGTTGGCGACGACTTGTACTTTAAGTTAGGTTTTATGCAATTCCTCGGTGGTGGCAGTTTCAAACAAGCCATTTAGTCTGTAGTTCTCCGCCCAAATCTAGTAAAAGTGCTGCAGGTAAGCTACCTATTGTGCATTTTTTAATAAAAAGCACCAATTTTGGCACAGAGGTAGACCAATATATTATGAACAAATCTGGATGTTGAGCTATAGGCTAACTGCCCCTTGGCGGTGTGGCCGCCATTTTCCAAAATGGCCGCCAGCAGACACCAAAAGTCACACAGAAGTTAGATTAAGTTTGCTGCTGAAGGTTTTATTGAATATTTTGAATCAAGACATTCCAGATATCTCTTAGTCACATTTTGGGGGATGCTGCTGATATTAATTAACATATTTATGCTAATTACAAATCAAATGTCGACAAGGAAACTCATGATCAAGCATCAAATGCTGACATCAGAATCATTATCTTAAGTTTGCAAGTTCAGTTCTGAGAGCACTCCCCGTCGCAAGCAACAGTGGTGTGTATTCTAACCTGGTCTTCTTACACTTTCACTTCTTGATGCAGCCCTCATGGCATTTGCAGAAGACAAGTTCCTGGCATACCTTGGGTACCTCGGGGAGCGTTGTCCAGAAAGGTTCGTGCATGCCGCTGGTCTTGGTCAACCCCATTCAGTCGGTGATGGCAATGTTGGTGCAGGAACCAAGGCTTGATCCCAGACATGTCGGGCGTGCTGCTTAAGGAATGCACTTGTCGGTGGGATCTACTGGACATTGCTCTTGTCTGCAAACAGTTTGAGGTGCTCCTTATCAATATCGGTTGTAGTGCTTGTTCTGTCGTAAAGCAAGATGACGAACCTCCCAATGGTGTGTATGGCATCTTCATCAATATGATCCGGTACGGTGGATAGGTCAATGAGTGTCTGGTTCAGCTGAGGTAGAGCTCTCCTCACTGCCCATGCTGTCATCTTGCCATGTCAGGCGAACCGAGAGACCGTGTCGCAGCCCGTCAAAGCATGAAACATCAGTAGTGCCTGTGATTTCTCATGGTCCAGAGCCCGCACTAAAAGCCTTTCCTGTGCCGAAAGACACCTACACTTTGGCTTCTTTCCCCAGGGTGCGTGCCAGACCCACTACCGGGGCAGCATCACTGTCAACTGTGCGGATGAGGATCTTCTTGAGGCCATTGTGAGCAGCGTGGGTGGCATGCAACATTATCGGCTGTCGGCTTATTCGTGGTTGCAAGGAGCCAGGATTGCAGTATCTAGGATTCGGTAGCTCGCTCAAAACATCATCTCCATCAGTGATGACCAGTTCCTTGTTTGCAAGCTGGAATGATGCTTGGATGACGCCAGATAGGAAACTGAACCGCTCTCTCTCGTTCTCGTCGAATCTGAGAAAGCTGGCCCAGTTTCCGGGGATTTTTGCACCACCCATCACTCGTCTTATCTCCCCTTTATTGCGCTTCACTCTTGCTGTACACCTCAATGAGTCTGCATGGTAGCGGTGAAGTTCCCAACTCGGAATTCCTGGGCATTTCAAGGTGTGTCATCGGCAGTTCCACCATGTCTCGCAGATCCACAGGAATCCAGTGCCCGTGGTGGGTGTGATCCAGGGCATGGAACCACAATGATAGTTCTCTCAGGGCATCTATGTATACCGCAAACAACGCTTGGCGCTGAGAGCGCAGGTAGACCAGGATCGCCACCTCCAGTTGCAGGACAGTTGCAGAGTAGTAAATCTTGGGGCTTGTCTCCGCTTTTTGCTGGCACCAATCATCTAACTCCAGCTGTTCATTCTGGAGGTCAGACAGTTTGCCATTGTAGTGGTTGTAGGTGTGCTGCTTCAGGGTGAAGAGCGCTGGTGCTGTCACTTGATGAGCCATCCTGATTTGATTGATATGGGATGCCGGTAGGAAGGAGTCCGTATTCACGGCACTGGTGATGACTGCCTGAAAAAGTACTTGCAACCAGTTACCAAGGATTTTCAGTAATACCATCTCGATATGAAGACCACCGAAGAGGATGAAAAACTTCTATTCACCATACTCCTGCGGCTACTTCCACTGGATTTGCTTTGCCAAAGCAAACAACGGCTGGTCGAATGTAACCACTGGAGTTTGGACAAGGTTAAGATATTCCACTGCATTCTTGACAACATCTATGGAGTGCTTGATCATACCCTAGGTGTGGGCGCTCTCCAGGAAGAGTGCGAACAGTGCGGTGGGACAGATGGCCCGACTGGCTAACATGTACTGCTAGCTTGTGTGGTATGCAGCCTATGAAGTGTTCTCCACTGGAGAAGTTTCTTGTAGGGCAACTTGGGCGTGTTGTAGCCAGAGATGCTCTCTTTCAGCATGTCGCTCGAGGCCACTGTTGCTGCCCAGGGATGTCACGTTAGTAACCTGCACGGGATTTTCTGGCAGCCGGTGACCGTTGGGACATCTGCATAGTATTACGGCAAACGGTCGACAGTTTTGAGGTCTCTTCCGGTCGGCCCTACGAGGATGATGGTGCGGTCAATGCCTGCCCCATGTAATGACTGTTTTGCTGTAGTAGAACTTGGGTTGTGGTGGATATTGTCTACCGCAGCAGTCATGAAGACTCTGCCTCTCATCTTGGGAGAGCAGACTACTTGTTTCTGGTGGTAAAAGCGGCAGCTACTATTTCCCAGCTGTGTGGAGAGGGACAGTATCCGATCATGGGAGATAGAAATTTCCATGTGTACTAGCTTGTCAACGAGCTTCCTCTTGCGCATGTGTATATGTGGCATGAGACCGATGTAGACGGGAACTGGCGTCTCTTGCGTAGTGGCGTGCCTGACTGAGCGAGGTCTACTGCCTGTGGCGGCCCGTCGATGCTGCCGTCTGTTGAACTTGAGGAGCTGGGCGATGGTCAGTCCTGCTGGTGTTGTGCTTTATCTCTGGTGCTTGATACTGGAACCTTCCAAGATCATACTGACCAAGGCAAGCAGCATGGGTGGCATGGAGTCCTGTTGGCATCCTGCAGGAAATCCTTTGAACACCTTGGCATCTCCGATGATGTAGCGTCTCACAATTTGGGCAGTACGTGCTAGGTGGACGGCATCAAGGTCTCTGTCTAGCTCACAAGCCTTTGCAAGGGCATCGCCGAGGTCTTCATTGGGTGCAGCAGGACATCGTGGCCCTGGAGCTGTGCACACATGTTAGGAAAGTATTAAGCAGTCTCTGCTTAAGACGGCTAATGTGCACCCTACCATCATGTTTGACTTCCAGCTGCTTCATCCTTCACGTGAACAACTCTGCCCAGTTTAGCAAGTTTGAAGACCGGAGTCACCTCTTCATACATTAGAGCTTCTTCAATAAACACCACCAACTCTGCGAATACAAGTCCTTTTATTATGTGTTCATCGTCTGTACCTTTGCCCACCGTTTCCTCAATCTTCCGTGCAACCATATCCCAAGCATTCAGTTTCGTAAGGAGGTCCATGTGGCCCAAAATCAGTGCGCACGACCTGACACGCGAGTACAGTTGGAATATCGCAGCTTCATGAAGATCAGCACTCCCGGGAGCTTCTTCGCAGAAGAAGGATTTCACTTATTGATGCTTCGTCTCAGTATTTGATGATCGTGACAGATATCGAGTTCTCTTGCGTGCAGCAACTTCCTCTTCTTCGCCGGCGCCTATTGTAGTATTGTGCATAGTTGATGCTCAATGCTGCTTCAACGCCATTGCTTCCATCTAATCGGGTCAACAAAACAGATTTTGGGAGCAATCCAAGCTCAGTGAACCTTCTCAGATGTCCAGTGAGAATGCTATAGCTGCTTAACCTCTCTTAGGTGTATTCTAGGATGGACTTGTCGGCGACTCTGGCCTCA
This sequence comes from Ceratothoa steindachneri, assembly GCA_963969495.1. Classification (NCBI taxonomy): domain Eukaryota; kingdom Metazoa; phylum Arthropoda; class Malacostraca; order Isopoda; family Cymothoidae; genus Ceratothoa; species Ceratothoa steindachneri. The sequence continues at coordinate 23,570,991 of OZ018328.1, read as the reverse complement.
TTTCTTGGTATAAAAAGCATAATGACTAGTCTGTCTCTGTTGCTGACTGGGCGGAGGGAGACTGAGCTACTTTTGCTTCTGCACCACGAAGTTCAAGGAGTTTGAAGCTCTTTGACATTGTTCTGGAAATGGAAAATGACAAATTTGTATGAAATAACTCAGAATCTAAATGAATTAGGAAATGTTCAACTGAATTGGAACATTTCAAATCCTGTTTGTCATGGTTGTTATGCTAATCTATGAATAATTCGATAAACTCGATAGTAAAATTCTAAAAACACATGTGCACCTTTCTTTGTTGTTAAGTGCTACTCTAAATTAGCAATAACATGCAATATAATGTTTGCACAACATTGTAGATTCAAAACATCATTTTCCCTCCACAGTTTCTCAGTACTTCTTATTCACCTAGGGATAAGTCTTCCTTGGCAGCCACATGACGGACATTTTGAAAAATGGCCCCCCACTGCCGCCAGGGGGCAGTTGGCTTATGGCTCCACATCCAGATTTGTTCATAATATATTGGCCTACCTTTGTGCCGAATTTGGTGATTTAATAAAAAACTCGATAGTAAAATTCTAAAAACACATGTGCACCTTTCTTTGTTGTTAAGTGCTACTCTAAATTAGCAATAACATGCAATATAATGTTTGCAAAACATTGTAGATTTAAAACATCATTTTCCCTCCACAGTTTCTCAGTACTTCTTATTCACCTAGGGATAAGTCTTCCTTGGCAGCCACATGGCGGACATTTTGAAAAATGGCCCCCCACGGCCGCCAGGGGGCAGTTGGGCAATAGGTTTAAATATCCTAGTTAAACTATTCTGAACTATACTAGTTTAGGCTATGCTATGCTCTATTATTCTAGGCTAGGCTATACTATAATAATCTATACTATACTAAGCTGTACTAGGCTATGTTAGGCTAGGCTAAGATAGGCCATACTTAGGCTGCCTAGATTTTTTTTAACCCAATGCTGGACGGAACCATCTGCATATATATATATATATATATATATATATATATATATATATATATATATATATATATATATATATATATATATATATATAAATACAAAAAGTTAAGTAATTTTAGTAGCAAACGAACTTAATTATTAATAAGTCAATATTCACTTACCTAATTTTGTCTAGAATTGTACTTGGCATTTGAATGGATCTTTTCAAGGAGGTTTATGTTTGAGCTTAGGTAATCAGAAAATTGCAAACAATTCATCTCATAATTGCATGTAGTTAATAGTGCCACTTTTAAAGTATCTATATTTAACCTGCTTTTTTCGTCTGCCCAGTAGTTTTTCATCATTGAAAATACCCTCTCTGTTGGTGCATTTGATCCTGGTAGACTCAAAAAGAATTCTACTACCTGATAAATGTTTTCAAATGTAATATTCTGACTTTTGAAATGTGCAAATAATTCCAACCATCTACTGCCAAATGAATTTCAATGAAACAAATAATAAGGGAGGACTCTCCGAACGAGTCAATGACTCAAATTAACTCCGGATTGAGTCATGACAGGCTGCTATTCGAAGTGGCGTTGACGAATGTTGTTAAATCTATAATTACTTATGATTGTTTGACAGAATGTCCACCTGCATTTCCCAATGCTAGACTTTACATTGTCCAGCATTGAGTAGTCATTTTTGATGGACAAATCATCTAAAAACAGTAAAATGCCGGACAGTCCAGCAAAATGCTCGACGTCTGGGCAGCCTAGCCATACTATACATTCCCTGCTAGACTAGGCTAGATTAGTCTAGGCTACATCATACTGTACCAGGCTACCTATACTATGTAAGGCTAGGCTATACTATGCTAGCTCCGCTAGGGTATGGTATGGTAAGTTCTAATATTATAGGGAATCATAGGCTGGACTTGGTTATACTAAGCTAGGCTAGGCTAGACTAGGCTCTCCGATGCTAGGCTAGGCCATACTACGGTAGGCTATGCTATGACATAATCTACTCTGTTATACTATGCTAGGCTAGGCTACGCAGGATTTACTATGTTAAACCGCACTACTATAAGGCCCGTTTTCGGCGAGCCTTCCCAGAAGTTCGTTTAATTAACTCAGAGTTGTTGGGTTATGTAGAGAATATCATTTTCCACGAGTCAGAAGTATTATAATATATGTCATCTGTTCGTGGATTATGTCGACTAAGCGAAGTAAGAGGTTGTGAAATAATCATTTTGGAGGTGGTTCTTTGAGGGGCTTAACTATTTCCCGAAATAAGAGCAAACATGATAAGTCATTGGTTTCTTTAATTAGGATATGTATGTTCTCAAGGAAGTGCGCAAGTTGGTTCCCAATAATTTGGGAGACACTAAAGTCTACAAAGACTTCCGCAAGGCCTTTGACTAATTTTCCCTCTCCAAGTTGTTCTATGACTGCACCAGTTTGGGTAAAGGCGAAGCATTTGAAATGAGTAAAGAGAAAATTATCTTAATAGGGTTTATACTTTCGAAGAACATATTTTTCTGACCCCCTACTAAACTTTGGGGGTAATGGTGGTTTGTAAGTTGAGTAGCTTTTCGGTCGTCTACCAGAAATGGAGGGGATGGTTGGGAAAAGGTGTCGGACCTCTTCAGGTTTCTGCGTCAGTGGATCTATGTATTTCATTTGGGCGTTAACTGACTCCTCCGAGAAGTTCTGTCTGTAATGGAGGGGAAGATCTTCCTAATGGCGGAAGGTTTTCTTCGAAGGATGAATTGTCATGAGTGGCGGGACTGGAGTTGTGTGGTTACATGGTGCTTTAAAATACCACGACGTCGACGGGTCTGTCGAGGCAATGGGTAGATAGATTTATAGCTAATGGAGTAGGTTCAGTCGCGGATTGTTTTGGGGAGGTTGGAATCCTCGGTTGGAAGCCAACCGAGGAAGGGAATTTGTGTAATTCATCCGAGAAAGGAGACTTCTGAATGAAATAGCCATACCCACAACAGTAATTGATGAGGTGAAAATCAAAACTAAATTTTAAATGTTGTTATATATAGAATAATTGATTTATTAAAGATAATGTATATATAATATGTATATAGGAGACATATTTTTGTTAAATTATTTTAATAAACTCCTTCGAAGGCAGAAAATATAGATATAAAACAGAAATGATGAGAGTTAATATCAGAGACTTCGAACTAAAGAAACTCATCGACAAACACGTAATTGTTATCTAATATTAGAAAGTGGAAAATATTATAATAAACAAACAAGTAAACGTGGTTCGAATTGAACTAACAAATTGAAATGAAATAGAAAGTCAATAGCTTACATAATAAAAAAACGAACGAACTTAGAGCGAAAAGAGTGTGTCAAGATCGCTAAAATGCTGACTCAAATAAAAAAGAACTCGACTGACCACAAACTTTCATTAGCGGGAGCTGACATGGCGGTTGAAATAAAACGAAATAAAGTAGAGAGAGGGAGGGGAAAATTAGTCACATGTATAGAAGTGCGTATTAAAAACAGATTAGATAAATGTTAAAATAAATATATGAAAGGCAAGTACTAGTAAACAAACCGAATGACAATAACAAACAAACGAAACAAAGGCAACAGTGAAATAAAATATGCTATTAGCGAGGAAAAATTAGTTATTAGCAACTGTGTTCATGAGAATAATAAAAAAAACTAGGATAATTAATAATTTTGGAAACAACGAATAATCACGGATAATGGTAGTAAAAGAAGACAGGAAATGGGATTAACTTGGGTAGAAATACGTAAATTGAACTTACAGCGAGGAAGAACAGACAGATGGAGACGAATGAATGAGTCAGTGATCACGTGGGGACTCCTTTAAAATATAAAACGACTCAGATGTTTAACTGAGAATAAGCAATTGGACGAACATACTCGAATTATATTCAATGTCACGAAACATTGAGGCGAAGAATAAAACGTTAGGGAAGAAAACAGATACATGGGGAATCTTACTTGAAGTTAGTGATTATTATAGGTTGTAGTCAGAAGGTAATTCCCTTGTAATTCACAAAGCAATGACCCCAAAAGTGGAAAACTTTCTTCTTGCTTGGTAGGCTGGGTAAATTGGTGATGGGAGACTGATTTTTTTTCAAGAGGTAAAAGGAATCTTGGAGCTGGATTCGATATTCTTTATTCGGCGGGAGCTCGGAATCGTATTAAGATGGTATTTTCTTGGTAAGAAGATTCATCCTTAAACGCAGTCAATTTCCCTTTTTTACATAATAGCTCGAATACATGAATGCGGTCTTTTTAAGAACCATTTATAATAAATTTATATATTGAATCGGTTCCCATAACAGAAAATTGGTTCTCTCAATCTATATTAACTTATTTGATCAAATCTTACATAAATATTAAATATTATAATTGCTATATAATAATACAAGTTATTAATACAACAATTTCATTAAAACAGAACAAAGAAGAATGACTTATTTCATTGGCCTTGTAGTGTTGCAAAATGTCACCGTTTCTCTTACTTAGACGATCTAACCTATAAATGCTCTTTGTTTTCATCATTCAAACCCGATTTATATTAAATATATTAAAAATATAAGATTGTAGTTATTTCCTGTAAACATTTACTCTATTTTTGTATTTATTAATTCAAAATGACCATAGCTGGTCGCGACTTTAATTTTTTTCAGGTGTGACTGCGACTTTGCGAGTCTATTTTTGGCCCCACCAGTGCGACTTGTAACTACTTTGCAACTGCGACCTTTTTTACCCGATGCGACTCCGCTAAATTACAAAGTAAACTTTAGCACGATAACAGAGACATTCTTTTATAAGGCAGAAAAACACATATTTATTTTTTTTATAATTAAAACACAGCCTAAACTAATATCTACTCCATGTCCTGCTGGCCCATCTTCTCCTCCAGGAGGTCCATGTTCACTTTAAAGAACACAAGCTCCTCAAAGTTGACCTCATCCAGGTAGGACCTCTTGGCCCTGAGGACGTTCCCGGCAGTGCCGAATAGCCTCTCCACAGCTGCAGAGCTGTGGACGGGGCTATTGTACTTAATGAATAAGTCCACCCATACCTCCCTGTGCTGGAAGGGGAAGAGGGACCAGGCCAGCTCGCCTTTAGAGGGCACCCATTAATCCATGAACTTCCTCAGAACCTCCCTCACATCATGCTGCTGGTTGGCCGGGCTTGTAGCAAAAAACTTGTGGAAGAGGAGGGCGTCCAAGTCCGCGGGTCCTGCACTTCTGGCTGGCCAGGCTGAAGCTGCTGCTGCTCCTCCTCCCTGGGTTTGATGATGGATGGCCCTTAGCTCCCTGGTGATTGTGTCCCTGATCTCCTCCACCTTGTCAGGCGCAATGCTCTCCAGGGCCTTGGGGTGGTGTAGGGGCGGACGGCTGCGGCCATAACGAGGTCGCCATCCTCAAAGACGTGGCCAAACCTGTTTTCATAGGCCCTTAGGAGGGCCTGCGCCAGCGGCCTGGCATACACCAGGTCGCCATTCTGGCTCTGATCCTCCAGGCTGGTCGTTATCAACCAGAGGCTAGGAAGGAGGGTGCGGATGTCGGCCTTTCTCTTCCCCTGAAGCATTGTATCACCAGCTTGTATTCTTTGAGGACCTGAAAAATAAACATGAATATATTGTTTATTTAACTAAGCTTATATAATTAAACTTAGAACAATTTCTTTCAAAAAGGTAGTCTTTGTTCCTGTTCAAAGTCGCGGTAAAAGTAACGGAATATTGGCAGTGCGACTTTGCTTAGTCCGACTTTTTCAAAACGTTTCCGACTTCAAAATTCATAGTGCGGCAAAGTCGCAAAGTCGCAACTCGTTGCCCCAACGCCCAGCTCTGAAAATTACTATATTCCTCTGTTTCAGGGCGAAAGAATATTTCCTTTAGAGCTCTCGAATAAACAAAAGTTCATATATGACCGCTTAATACATTAAATAATAATGGAACATACTAACACATCTCTTCACTTTATTTAACTCAGTTTTTTTACAAGGTTTATATATTTATTCGATCTTTCAATTGGTGGATCGGTGGATCATAAACAATTCAAAGATCTAATAAGTTTGGTTTAATATTTTCCTCTTCTAGGATTGGGTTCAATTTTAGTCTTTTTAAAATATTAAAATAGAAGTTGTTACAGATTAATTTACAGTACATTGTTTTGTTTTCATTTAATCACAGTGTCGTGGTACACTACGCTATACCATACACTACTCCTATATTATGTGGGGATCACTTAATCACCTACTTCAACGCGAACCGTTTAAGGACTGTTGGCAGGGATTAACGATTGACCAGGAGGTCAAACTCGAGGCATTGCTTTTCAAATCCTTAACAAATCAGGCAGAATGCAAAAATGGTTGGCGAGATTTACTCGAATTGGCCGAGAGTATCGTTCAAGGTTAGTTAAAGATGAAACAACAAAAATATAATTTTATTTACAAAGATTAAAATAAGAATAATAATAGAAAAAAGGGAATTATGTAAATTGAGATAGTCTCTTGATAATTATTATGAGGAGGGATTCTCAAATGGAATTAATTGATTAATGTAACTAAGATCAGATCAAAAGGGTGAACTTGCCACACTAATAATTGAGGGGGTTTCAATCTTACGGGTAGGTGACCTCGGGGAAGGTCTTTCTTGTGATGAGGCAAGTGGGGCACGATCTAGATGAGGCACGTGAGGCACGCTCCGGATGAGGAAAGTCGGGCACGTTCCGAACCAACCTTGCGAGGAATAGCGATGAAGATCGCGAATCTTCAAAGATGACGTTCGACGGGGAAATGTGGGATTTCTCGTAATTCTACTGGAAGAGGAAACTTCTTTTCCTCAAAGGTAATCGATGGAGATTTCCTTCGGGTCGATTAAACTAAGGGAGACTGTCGCGCAACTTCAAAGGATTGCCATTCACAGAAGCTACCAATTGACTGGGGATAATCACGTGGAGGAAGTCTTGCTGTCTGATGAACGTTCACGGGACTTCGACTCGAGACGATGAGGACGACTTTGAGGTGTGTGCGGGACTCCTCGATCTCAAGTCAAACCGGGTATTTGTACGAGTGATCTGGAAAGGGAAGAGGGGGATTCGGAGCAGAAGGTGAGAAAGCTCCAGAGATCTTAATCCGTGAGGCGGGCGAAAATTCAGCTTTTAGCGGCAAGTCGCGAAAAAAAACAGGCGGCGCGTTCTCTCATTGTCACCGGGGAAGGGCTCTGGACAAATTCGCAGGATTGGAGAATAATTCCCCAATACACCCAAGAGTCGAAACTTCTCAGATGATCTAGAACAGGAAGTGAGTTTTCCAATGCGGGATATAATCGCACGTGGTCTCCAAATAACGTGAGGAGGTCATAGGTTGTTCTTTTACACACAGATATATACATATGTATTTCAAAAGCAAAATAAATCAATTGCATTGATATAGTAAAATTGTTTCTACTGTAATCAGAGATCTCATCTTACAAACACATAATATTTGATCATATATTTCCAAGTGTCACAATTTCTGAAACGCAACTTTGTTGAGTAAATTGAGAAACATTTGAAATATTTAAACTGGCTTTGAATCATGAAACATTATGAGATATTTAAGTTTTACTTTGACGGTATTTCTTTGTTTAATTTAAATTAGTAGTCTTTAAGCGATTAGGGGAGACTATTTAGGTTAGATTAGTTACTTACCTTCATGCTTGCCCGCTTGCCCAGACTCCCACCAAGTTAGGATTCAAATCCGATCCTTTAAAGACCAACCGTTCTATGGACAAAATTTTGTCGTGACCAAACTTCCTTTTGAGGGGCCTTTATAAAAGAGAGAATGGTGAACTTCAGGGACCAGCGCTCTCCCTTACAAAAGAGAGAATAATGAACTTCAGGCACCAGTGCTCTTTTAAGAGCACTCTTCAGATTCCTCTCTGTTCAATGTTTTATTTAAGGTTCAACGTGTGAACAGATTATAAAATTATATAAAACTCAAAAATGCTCATCTATGAGGTACTTTTGACTCATATATGTACGATCTTATAACGTTGTTCTAACACCATAATATAATTGAATTATAAACAATTCAGAAAATGGAGAATAAATTTATTGCTAAGAAAGATTACTTAGCCTAGCCAAAATTATGAGAAAGTGGAACAAATAGAATAGTTGACAGTCAGAAACATCTATTTTTTGAGGAAAAGAATTTATTTCATACGGTTTTATAATTTCCGTATGTATATGAACAACGGTTACCAACCATTCATCAATAAGAATAACAATAACACTGACTAACACAAACTTTATTGTCTAATTTTTTAACTGATTTGGGATAATTTCGATCTGTTTTTATCCCAAAATCACTGGTTTTGCTCAATCAAGTCAACATTTTATTTATTGCCACATGGTGTATTTAACGGGAGGTTTTTTTTTTACATGGACGGGTATTTTCTATTTATATGATGCAAAAAAAATTATCTAACTGGTATTTTTATGCGGTGAATTAAATGGATTTGGCCAAAAGATCTTGCAAAAATAAGCCCCATGAAGTCTGCTACATTTGCGTTGAATACACTGTTGTTCCTAACAGAAATACAGTCACAAGTTTCAAAAGCGTCTTACTATTCTTATTTTGGTATGAAACTTGGTGCCATGATAAAGCTTGGGCGCCACACATGGTATGCAAGACATGGACTGAGTATCTGCTTCGTTGAGCCAGGGGCAAGAAGAGTTGTCTGAAGTTTGGAATTCCAATGGTTTGGAGGGAGCTGACAAACCATGCCATTGACTGCTTTTTCTGCGCAATTGATTTGACTGGTATCAACAAAAAAACAACAACTGGAGCAGCCTCAAATATTCTGATCTTCAAACAGCACGTCGTCCTGTATCTCATTGTGATGAAATTCCAGTACGTCTTTGGTTAACTTCGTGACATTAATGACGAAGATTCCTCCAGTGTTAAAGAAAAGAGCTAAATAATCTAATTCGGGATCTCTGCTTGTCAAAGTCCTCTGCTGAACTGTTGGCATCCAGATTGAAGGAAAAACACTTCTCTCTCTGACAGTGATCGCAATACTGTAGCTTAATGAGGTCAAATGGTGGCCACGTGCACTTCTGTACCCACGTAGCTGTGAAAGCATGGCTGAACCTGGGCTGGGCAAGGAGGTGGCCGACGCCGTTATCACACGCCCCAGCTGTATTTGCCTAGGGACCGAGATCAGCGTCTGCCCCCAAAGCCACCTCTCTGCTAGCATTCTGGCTTTCCGCTCGAAGATTGAAATCCATTGGACATTCCAACCAACGTTATCACGATTCCCCCTTCCCCAGAAAGAGTTGCCGACTTTTCCCCAAATTCGCGCGCGCGTTTGAAGCCACCTCACCAGCCGCCTATATAACGCTTCGACTGAGTTTAGAGAGCAGCACTGTTGGACTTCCACCTACTCCGGCGAACGAGCTAAAGTGCGCCTCCCCCCTCCCCCAGCGGCGATTTCGATTCGAGTTGAAGACTAAATCGATCTGTGAACTCTTCCTTAGTCAATCGGTAAGCTTCGACATCAGTGAACTTTGCCATAGCCAATCGGCAAGGACTTGACAAAGATTCCCAAATCCGAAGGCGACAAGTGCTCCCTCGTCTGAAGCAAGAGGTAAAACGACTTCTTCTGTTGCATTCATCGTACCCCAACTGGCTCTTTTTTGGCAACGAGCAGGTAAGGTAATCGTAATCGTTGCCGCCTGCAGATTGATCTTGAATCTGGCTTACCCAATTGCTCCATTATTTGTGTGAACGTCTCAGTTTAAAATCTCACTTTACATCACCAAACTGAATCTGACTTTTTTAATCCCTTAATTAACCTACCTGTATTGCATGTGGACCTTTAACCCCGCCTGGGCGACCATTCTCTTTAAACCCAATTTGGTGTAAAAATAAATATCATTTTTTTGTTAGTAAAGATATATTTTCGTCATTGTCTTTCTTTTGCAACCCCAGCGCGTACCAGCTACCTGTTAATCTTTGGCCAACTTGCACTCTGAAATATTTGTTGAAAAGGACCCCGCAAAGTTAGTAATAAACCAACCCCACTGGACTCATAACAATTAGCCCTTTCAATATCGGTCTTCAACCAACTTCGGCCCCAAGCCCCAAAGTACCTACGTGTATATATATATATATATATATATATATATATATATATATATATATATATATAGTCTGGCCATTCCACGACAATCGTATTCTACCACAACAGACAGCAAGAGTACCTCCGTTCTTTCTCTGAAGAGAAGGACTTAGTGTACTGTACAGATATTGCGCAGTTTCTACTACACAAGCTTGAAGTGCTACAGTACCAACTCGAAGATTGGAGACTGTTCATTGACAACAGCAAGCGATCACTGAAATATGTTCTGCTGCACACCGGCAAACAGTTTTTCTATGTATCCCTCGCTCTCTCGACTACTTTTAATGAGAAGTATGAAGCAATGAACTACGTGCTCCAGAAAATTTCTTATGATCAGCATGAGTGGTTGATTTATGTTGACCTGAAGATTGTGAACTTATGTTGGGACAACAGTCTCGGTTCATCAAGTACCCGTGCTTTCTGTGCATACGGGATAGTATGGACCAAGCTAAGCATTACACGAAGAAGGACTGACCTGTAAGATAGGAATTGGTGTCTTGCAGAGCAAGGAACCTCATAAACAGCTCTCTGGTGGACAGAGACAAGATACTCTTCCCACCGTTGCACATCAAGCTCAGCTTGAACAAACAGTTCACCAAAGCTCTGGACAAGGATGGTGGCTGCTTCAATTAATTTTGCCACGCTTTCGCAGTATTAATCATATAAGAGTTGAAAGCTGGCATCTTTGAGGGTCCTCAACTCCGTCAGTTTAGCATAGTGTGGAAGGTTTTTGTTCTGGTCGTGAAGAACTTTCTTGGCAAAAAAAGGCCAGGAACTACTTAGAACGTGTGCCAAATTTGCTGACTGCTTTCAGAAGGCTCGGATGGAACATGAGCATCAAAATGCATGAATTATTATCACATATGGATTGGTTTCCCGAGAATCTGGAATCAATGAGCGACGATCAGGAGGAGAGATTCCACCAGGACATGAAAGAGAGAGATACCAGTTATTAGGCACACTGGGATGCAGCCATGATTGTTGATTACTGTTAAACTCTGAAGAGAGATATCCCTACCACTGAGTATTCTAGAAGTTCGAAGAAATGGAAGTTCACGCTCTGAATTCTGAACAATAATGAATTAATATCCAATTAACATCTACTTATCTTTATCAATGTTTATTATATCATGTGCAATGTACTTTGCGCCTAACCATCAACGTTGGTAGAGAAAGGTTTCCCGATTTAGTGCCAAAGTCAGAAGTGATCCTGGCATGGTCGCCAGTGTTAGAGCGCGCCATTCTAGCCTCGTAATTATGTGCTGTGGTACCAATGACCCGTGGTAGCGCCAGAGAATCTCAGTTGTTAGATGGAGCACGCAGTCAAGGTGACCAGGCAGTTGGCAAAACAGAATCTTTTGGGGTAAGAAAAGGACTGCTTGGTAGTTTGCTACACGGTGCAATATGCCGTTGATGACACTTCTTTCAGAGGGTTTGATCGTAGTAGAGGGGCATGTGACCCTAAGTGGTCACAGCTACGACGTAGTGCTTGCTTGTCTCTGATGAAGACCTCATACGAAGTAGTGGAGGAGAGCAAAAGAAGCTGTATGGCTTTTTGTTTTATTTACAACTCCACATTTAATCAGATTGTCCCTCTCTATCTAAAACTTACAAGGGTTTTATAGAAGACTTATATGGGAGGAGTTAGGGCTCATCTCGAAAAGGGTTTACAAATAGAATATTACTTAGGATGAGCTATGGCCTAATTTAATGAAAGATTTCCAATCCTATGTTAGGCGGGAGGAGTTTTTACAAATTTTAATGAGGTTAACTAATACTAACCTAAGAAGAATAGGTTACTTTTCAATATTGCCGGTTTATTTGCTACTTTTACGACCAGTGAGCGGGCATGCACTTTTTCTACCCTATCCTGAAAAGTGGGTGGCACCTGAAACGTAAGACTTCAAACAGAAAAGAATTTAGATCTTATAACAAATTTATAAGCATTTTTTTCCAGAGAAATATTTAATAAAAGGGAATTTTGGAAGTGTTTTGTTTTTTGCTGATTACAGTGCACGGTATTTTTATTGTAATATCAGTGAGATTTGAGAAAAAATGAAATATAGAATTTGTGAGGCAGATGAGAGTTGGATGCAAAGAACAGTTGATCGTTGAAATATAATGTAAATTTCTATAAACTGCTTAGCGTTTAATTCTTATTCTTTTGTCTATCTGTTATCTATCGGTCTATCAATTTAATTATATGCAATTGTATGTTTTCTAAGTATGAAAGTGATTAGCGGATTTTCCTTTTTATTCAACTATGCCATAGATATTTTATTGGACGAAAGTAATGTCCGATTTTCTAGAATAAAGTTTTAGATAGTATTTAATAAAGTAGTGCCTCTAGTTATCGTTTAGGAATGCTACAATGAGTAATTTATAACTTTTCTCTTTCAGATTATAAAAATATTGTTCCTAATCTTCTTTGATATTTACCCCTATGTCCTCCTATCTAAGGATCACATATATGTATGACTCCATGAGTTTTATAAAGATGTCAATACAATTACAGCATCAAAATCAATTAAGAATAATTATAGGAATTGTGCAGTAAATGAAAGAAGTTGCAGGGGGGCGTTCCTGTTTTCGAAGTGGAGATTTCAGTCTAAAAGACGAAACAAAAGAAGGTCGGCCAAACGAACTTGATTATTCCGAAGAAGCTCTTGTCACAGCAAATCCTGCTACAACTTCTAGGAAACTCCCCGAACAATTCAATGTAACCCATATGCACTGTCCTACGCCAACAGAAAATGATTGGAAAGGTTCCAGCGATTGGAAAATGGGTCCAGCATGAACTGCCCGGCGAATATGCAACAGCGTGTTGCTTGCTGAGAGACATTGCTCTCAGCACACCTTGAGGCACCATTTACGGGCAGGCTTGTTACTGGTGATAAGAAGTGGATTCTTTATCATAATGTTAAACTCCACCGTTCGTGGATCATGAATTTGTCAACATCGGAGAGGAGGACTTCTTCAAAAAAGATTAGGTTACACAACAATCAAATAATTAATGGTAATGTTTACTACGATCAACTTCGTTATTTGAAAGCTGCTGCTGAGCCAAAGAAAACCCTCCTTATTCAACAGACGGTGTGTCATCCTCCAACACGGTAATGCCCGTCCTCACACAGCCCAAATGACCAAAGATCTCTCGGAGGAGCTCGGTTAAGAAATATTGCTTCTTCCTCTATATTCTCCTGACCTTTCTCCTTCTGATTGTCATTTCTTTAGGGGATTAGCGAACCATTTAGATGATCATAGATTGACATCAAGAGAAGACGTTGAAAACGAATGGCATTCATATTTTGCATCAAAACCTAAAAAGTTTTATAAACATGGCATTTATAAGCTTGTTGACAAATGGAATGAGGTTCTAGGAAGCATTGGAGGTTATGTTTATAATTAAATATTTTCAGTCATAAGTTGTTGTTTTTTTAAAGAAAGATTGATTAGAGCTAGTACTTTCGTTATCATTGTGAGTTTGAAAATGTATAAGATAACGAAAGTACAAGCTCCAATCAATCTTTCTTTTTCCTTACGTGGTATAACCAAATGCTTATAGTTATTCACGTGTTGCCTCTTATGATTTTTACCCATATAAATATATATATATATATATATATATATATATATATATATATATATATATATATATATATATATATATATATATATATATATATATATATATAAGTAAATGAACTCAATGGCGAGTTATTGTATATGATAGTGAAACCATTGTATAGGAGCCAAAAGTTTAATTTACGAGACTAGTTTTAGTATATAAATAGCGTACAGATGAGCTTTGATGTAGCCAGCCTGTTCACTAATGTCCCAGTTAACGAAGCTCTTGATGTTCTATCTAAGGTATTAGATAATCAAAAATTAAACCTTCCTCTAAGCAAAAATAAAATTAGAAATCTTGTTAAACTTTGTATTACTGGCAATGTATTTATCAGCGATATGAGTTATTTTCCGTCAAAAATATGGTCTTAGCATGGGTAATCCTTTATCGCCTACATTATGTAACCTTTTTTATTGAGCATTTCGAAGTATAATTACTCCTTTCTGTGATTCTCCATCATAATTTTGTATTGTATAGTTATTTAGATGATGTCATATCGATTTGGCCTATAAATAGTTTAAACTTATTTGACAATTTCCTTAAAAATCTTAACGACCTCCATCCCCCTATCAATTTTAAAGTAGAGTCGGAAAAGATAATTGTATATCTTTTCTTGATGTAAAAATTGTTAGTCATTGACAAAATTAGCTTCTTTGTACCGAAAAACAACAAGGGAAGATGGAGATCCCAATAGAACATATAGCGAATAATAAAGGAAACTATAGGAGCGGAAAACCGTTAAATGGAGTTAATCCCGTACCAATATATAGATAGTAGAAGAATCACTACAGAATTGCAAAAAAAAAGCAAAGAAATCACCAACAACTGCGAAATATTCGAATAGGCCAAAAGAAATTCTTAGAAGAAGAATAGAGGTGTGAGAGCCCCTACACATTTAACCAACTGATAAGATTATAAAACATGAAGATAAAGAACTCAAGTGATGGCTGGTCAACCAGCAGCCTGCATTAACTCTTAATTATTCCATTTCACTACTGTACCCTAATGATTACTATCCACTGTACTCTAACAATATACTTTTAACTTCTAACTCTTTCAAGACGTAAGACGTAATCCTCAAAGAGCTTTCTATCACTGATCTCAGCCTATCCTTACATACTAAAACCAAATTAATCGTGTATTCCCAAGTTCACCCCAATGCAAGTATATGAAAATCTTTGCACTGCAACTATTTAACCACGCGTATTATTTTTAAATTCCAGGTAAACCTAAATTAGCAACTCGCTATTCCCTCATTACCCATCTATCCAATCATATCCACTCCAGTCATTAACCGATACCCATTTTCATTCAGTTCAATTAAATATTTTCGAGTTGCCACAATTATTTTATTTTCATTATCATTTGGGGGTGAGAGAGTCTGTACTCTGTATCATACTAAGAAAGCGCAGCTTTAATGTTGGAAGATTGGCAAAAAAAAAGGCACATATTAGAAGCTCCTTAATATAGGAAAGATAATCTATTAGGGATATAAAGGGGAGTGGAATAACATTTTTTTATGCTTTTACTGTGAATATAAGGAAATAGATGAGATGAACAAGGGAGAAATATGGTGAAAAGGTTTCTGGAAAATGGATGCCATTAAAAGAGTGAATGAGAGGAAAGAAAATACGATGGCTTATATATTAATAAGATTATATAAGTAAATTATACATTACACTTTTACTTATGTTCAAGAGACATATGTTTGGGTGGCGACAACCCATTTTTGACAAAACAAAACGAATTCCGGTAATTGTTTTCATTTAAATTACTCCTATCATAGATATTTTCTTATACATCAAGAAAGACACATAGGAGTACTATGTGTCTATCTTGATGTATAAGAAAATATCTATTTTTAAATTCTGTTACAAAGACAAGATAAAAAATAACAAAGATAGGACTAATACTGTACGCTAATACAGGGTGCCCTCCCTCCCAAAATGGGCCCCAACATTCAATAGGCTCTATTTATTGTGTATTGAATTAAGTAATGAAGCCTATTTCATAGTGGGGGCGCGTTTTGAGGCGATCAGCTTGAAGTCAGGATGAAGTAGCATGTTGGTATTTATTCCATTATCTTTAATATAACTCGTCATAACAAAATGCATCTTATTATAATGAAATCCTGAGCTGTATGATGAATTTTAGATTCAAAATCCTTGAGGGTGTCCAAGCCTTTGTGTGCCCAAAGAAATACAGGTGTAGCCTATTTGAACAAGAGTGCCATAGGTTTGCGAGCCCTGGTATATAGTAATTTATACAGGGTTTGGATGTTGGATGTATTCAGATTTCTGTAATATATTATTATTATAACGCATGATATATTAGCATGAGCCAAAGTCCCATAGCAAAAACAAAGTAAAATGATTTGACTTGTACAAATTTACCCGAGAAAACGGGCATGATAGATAAACTCTAATAAATTAACTGTCAAAAAAATACCTATAATAGACGAGAAAAAATAATTGATAAAGATGAAAACAACATATCGCTCTTGTATGGTGTCATATTAACAATAATTGTCTTAAGAACCTCTATAGAGACCGACAAAACATCAGGAAATAATGAAGACTAACGCTGCTAGATCGAAGTTAAAACAGGTATAATGCGACTAAAGGTAATATAATACACTTATTCACAGAAAATAAAGAAGCTTAGACCTGATAATTCTTTGTGAGAGGTTACAGCTAGCTGTGTACTCCGAAAGAACGACGCACACAGACAAATCTATGTGTGGTGTTAAGGTACAAGTGCACTTGACGCTTAACTACTCAGCAGGAATTGAAAGCAAATAAGCTTCCTTCTAGCCGGCCGGTCAGCGGTGCGAGAGAGACACTGAGAAGACGCTGTTGGTCGACTTCTCAGAAAGGAACGAATGGAAAGGAGAATCAGATGAGGGTCATCATGATGGGTGTGACATCTGCGTAGCGGTCTCTTCCTGAAGATTATTAATGAGGCAGTAGTTCTTTGTGTTATTTATTACGTGACAAACTTACATAGATTCAATGATCATAGCCATTGAAAACAGATACATACAAATAAATTCATTTTTAGTTGTCCACAGGCCACCAAGACAAGAAGAAAAAATGAAAAAATATTCTTTTTGAAACGCTTTCAAATTTTATTAAGCAAAGAAGAGCTGTTCTGAGCAGAAATTTTAATTTACCGAACGTAAATTTCCACTTCGAAGTGACTAACAGTGAAGGAAAGCGTCTTGTGGAATGTATAAATGGTAACTTTCTTAATCAAAGTGTAGATGAGTCGAAGCGTCAACCCAACATTTTGGATTTAATACTGATAATCGATGAGATCTTGGTCACGAATGTACATGTTGGCAACATTATGCAGCAGCGATCATCAATTCATTCGTTTTAATAAGCTGTAAATGATAACAGTAAATCCACATCTGACTTTAAAGGTTGGAACTTTATACCTTTCTGTGATCCCTGGAAACGTGTTGATTGGCATAAGATGTATTTAATAGGCTAATAACGCCCATAAAATGTATCTTTTATTTCGCCATTCATTTTGGGGCATTTTTGTTATCAACGCCTAAGAACTCCTATTAACAGGCAGAGTCGATGAGAATAAACACCGTAGTTTTTTTGGTCCGGGGTTACCAGTTTATGGATTCGGGATTACCAGTTTATAGGCTGGTTATCCCCGTTTGGGGGTGCGTTAGGTACGAAGTATTTAGAATGGAAGGCGAGGCGTCCTCGATGCTATTGCGCTCATCGAAGACACCTTTAATCGTGGCGGCGAGTGATGGCGTCTAGCAGAGGGTAACGTGACGAGTATCGACGGGTCGTTGGCAGAAAGCCTACCTTTGTCCTCTAGCCAATTTAGGTTCTGACTCCTTAGGTTTTCAGGGGAATTCGCTTTGAGGCTGGGTTGCCGAAGGTGCCTCGATAATCGTGGTAAAAGAAAAGGACTTCAGAAGGAAGACGGCTATAATAGGCTTTATTCTTATCGAGTGGCCTACCAAAATGGAAAATGGAAACAAGCGGAAACGTTCGAATTCTGCGTCAGTATATGTGAGTCTCCGTTTAAAAGGCCATGTAAGTAAGTCTAAGGGCACAGCAGGACTCAAGGGTGAGGGAGAGGATTCGCGACGCTAACAGCTTTGACTTGACTAATTCTCTTTTCTTCCTGACTCTGTGTATGTCTATATATATATATATATATATATATATATATATATATATATATATATATATATATATATATATATATATATATATATATATCCCAAAAAGTACAGTAGCGTACGTGTAACTATAGGGATAAACCACAGTAATAGAACTAATTTTATATGCTAAACCAGGTTTCGACGGAGACATGCGTCATTGTCAATCGCTAATGAACAAGTGAGATACAGAAGTTGTTCAACGTACAAACACACAAATCAGTGGTGCTAAGGTGGATTATGCGAGCATATAGCGGCCTTTTTGAGAAACGGAAGTATGAATTTCTTGCTTATTAAGGTATTAGTATTGAATTGGCCGTCGGAAGTATTAAAGTTGGGAATTTCTTTTATAAGTGCCGATTCAATTAAGTGTCGATGTGTATAATTGTGAGACTTATTAACTATTTTAGTATTATCAATATCAATTTGATGATTTTCATTGGACATATGTAGAAATAAACTCGAGGAGAGGGCACCACGTCGCATATCGCATTTGTGTTCATTCATTCGCTTGGAAAATCTGCTGCTTTCACCGATATTTAATTCATTACATGATTTGCATGGAATAAAATAAACTCCCTGTTCTTTATCGATCGATCTATTTTTTGATAGTCTATTTCTGATCGTATTCTCGTACTGAAAGGCAACATTGATGTTGTTGGTCCGTGCCAAATTTTTTAAATTGATCAACTGAGAGGAGTATGGAAAGGTAACATAATATTTGCCGACACATTCTCGCATCTTCCACCTTAGCGCCACTGATTTGTGTGTTTGTACGTTAAGCAACTTCTGTATCTCACTTGTTCATTAGCGATTGACAATGACGCATGTCTCCGTAGAAACCTGGTTTCGCATATAAAATTAGTCCTATTACTGTGGTTTTATCCATATATATATATATATATATATATATATATACTTCATGAACGCGAAAGAATGATGAAATGAATCCAGCAAACCGCAAGAAACAGAAAAACAGGATAATTTTTCTTCGGAAATGTTATTTCCTAATTCGTAAAAAGTCCGCACAGGGAGGGGATTCGAACCATGCACTCTGAGGCAGCGAGCAATCGCTTTGATATCAATTAAACCGTCCCTTAGACCACTCGGCTACGCGGAAGACAAAAAAAATCTTCAGAATAAATAAATGAAAGAGAAAGAAATTAATAAGGAGTTCAAAGCGGTTGCTCGCTGCCTCAGTGTGCACGATTCGATTCCTACCTCTGTACGGAATTTTTTCGAATTAGGAAATAACATTTCCGAAGAAAAATTATCCTTGTTTTTCTGTTTCTTGCAGTTTGCTGGATATATATATATATATATATATATATATATATATATATATATGCAAATATTTTGCTTAATTACTTTACTTTGGCAACTTTCTCTTCTTTGAACTATCTTTTTTATTTCTTCTTGTAGATGGTAGATCACTTGTCCAGTATTCCTCTCTTTTTTTTAAAAAAATGAATGTGTTTGGTAAAAACAAAACTAAATTGCTAAGCTTTCGATCTTATTCGATCATCTTCGGAGCATTTTGAAATGTTCTTGCCTCCTTTACCGCGTGAAATTCTGGCGATTCGCTCGTTCCATACATACGAGTATCCATAATAAATATACAATTGTGATATATATTATTTATCTGATTTTCTTTGGTTCCCTGTCTATTACATTGGATAATATTTCATTAATTCATGCGAGTACCCATTTTAAGGATTTCATAGATCTATCGAGCATCCATTTGTGGAGGTTCCTTTCTGGGCCTACCTATCCTTCAATTTGGGTGCCACAGGCCTACTTTACTCGCGATTTGAGTGTTACAATATATTAGAAGTTTGTTTTCGGAGAATAGTTTCGAAATTGCTTAGACTTCCATCCTGAGTCCGATAATAATTTTTGGATACAGTGAAAATACTTACATCAGCTCAATTATTCGGGGGGTTCTTAGACATTATTGATTGAAATAATTTATCAAAGTCGAAACAGAAAATATATGAAGTCAAACAAAACACATTAATTTCAATGTTATAAGTATGTATAAGTTAAAAGAGCCACTCGATAAGAATAAAGCCTATTATAGCCGTCTTCCTTCTGAAGTCCTTTTCTTTTACCACGATTATCGAGGCACCTTCGGCAACCCAGCCTCAAAGCGAATTCCCCTGAAAACCTAAGGAGTCAGAACCTAAATTGGCTAGAGGACAAAGGTAGGCTTTCTGCCAACGACCCGTCGATACTCGTCACGTTACCCTCTGCTAGACGCCATCACTCGCCGCCACGATTAAAGGTGTCTTCGATGAGCGCAATAGCATCGAGGACGCCTCGCCTTCCATTCCAAATACTTCGTACCTAACGCACCCCCAAACGGGGATAACCAGCCTATAAACTGGTAATCCCGAATCCATAAACTGGTAACCCCGGACCAAAAAAACTACGGTGTTTATTCTCATCGACTCTGCCTGTTAATAGGAGTTCTTAGGCGTTGATAACAAAAATGCCCCAAAATGAATGGCGAAATAAAAGATACATTTTATGGGCGTTATTAGCCTATTAAATACATCTTATGCCAATCAACACGTTTCCAGGGATCACAGAAAGGTATAAAGTTCCAACCTTTAAAGTCAGATGTGGATTTACTGTTATCATTTACAGCTTATTAAAACGAATGAATTGATGATCGCTGCTGCATAATGTTGCCAACATGTACATTCGTGACCAAGATCTCATCGATTATCAGTATTAAATCCAAAATGTTGGGTTGACGCTTCGACTCATCTACACTTTGATTAAGAAAGTTACCATTTATACATTCCACAAGACGCTTTCCTTCACTGTTAGTCACTTCGAAGTGGAAATTTACGTTCGGTAAATTAAAATTTCTGCTCAGAACAGCTCTTCTTTGCTTAATAAAATTTGAAAGCGTTTCAAAAAGAATATTTTTTCATTTTTTCTTCTTGTCTTGGTGGCCTGTGGACAACTAAAAATGAATTTATTTGTATGTATCTGTTTTCAATGGCTATGATCATTGAATCTATGTAAGTTTGTCACGTAATAAATAACACAAAGAACTACTGCCTCATTAATAATCTTCAGGAAGAGACCGCTACGCAGATGTCACACCCATCATGATGACCCTCATCTGATTCTCCTTTCCATTCGTTCCTTTCTGAGAAGTCGACCAACAGCGTCTTCTCAGTGTCTCTCTCGCACCGCTGACCGGCCGGCTAGAAGGAAGCTTATTTGCTTTCAATTCCTGCTGAGTAGTTAAGCGTCAAGTGCACTTGTACCTTAACACCACACATAGATTTGTCTGTGTGCGTCGTTCTTTCGGAGTACACAGCTAGCTGTAACCTCTCACAAAGAATTATCAGGTCTAAGCTTCTTTATTTTCTGTGAATAAGTGTATTATATTACCTTTAGTCGCATTATACCTGTTTTAACTTCGATCTAGCAGCGTTAGTCTTCATTATTTCCTGATGTTTTGTCGGTCTCTATAGAGGTTCTTAAGACAATTATTGTTAATATGACACCATACAAGAGCGATATGTTGTTTTCATCTTTATCAATTATTTTTTCTCGTCTATTATAGGTATTTTTTTGACAGTTAATTTATTAGAGTTTATCTATCATGCCCGTTTTCTCGGGTAAATTTGTACAAGTCAAATCATTTTACTTTGTTTTTGCTATGGGACTTTGGCTCATGCTAATATATCATGCGTTATAATAATAATATATTACAGAAATCTGAATACATCCAACATCCAAACCCTGTATAAATTACTATATACCAGGGCTCGCAAACCTATGGCACTCTTGTTCAAATAGGCTACACCTGTATTTCTTTGGGCACACAAAGGCTTGGACACCCTCAAGGATTTTGAATCTAAAATTCATCATACAGCTCAGGATTTCATTATAATAAGATGCATTTTGTTATGACGAGTTATATTAAAGATAATGGAATAAATACCAACATGCTACTTCATCCTGACTTCAAGCTGATCGCCTCAAAACGCGCCCCCACTATGAAATAGGCTTCATTACTTAATTCAATACACAATAAATAGAGCCTATTGAATGTTGGGGCCCATTTTGGGAGGGAGGGCACCCTGTATTAGCGTACAGTATTAGTCCTATCTTTGTTATTTTTTATCTTGTCTTTGTAACAGAATTTAAAAATAGATATTTTCTTATACATCAAGATAGACACATAGTACTCCTATGTGTCTTTCTTGATGTATAAGAAAATATCTATGATAGGAGTAATTTAAATGAAAACAATTACCGGAATTCGTTTTGTTTTGTCAAAAATGGGTTGTCGCCACCCAAACATATGTCTCTTGAACATAAGTAAAAGTGTAATGTATAATTTACTTATATAATCTTATTAATATATAAGCCATCGTATTTTCTTTCCTCTCATTCACTCTTTTAATGGCATCCATTTTCCAGAAACCTTTTCACCATATTTCTCCCTTGTTCATCTCATCTATTTCCTTATATTCACAGTAAAAGCATAAAAAAATGTTATTCCACTCCCCTTTATATCCCTAATAGATTATCTTTCCTATATTAAGGAGCTTCTAATATGTGCCTTTTTTTTTGCCAATCTTCCAACATTAAAGCTGCGCTTTCTTAGTATGATACAGAGTACAGACTCTCTCACCCCCAAATGATAATGAAAATAAAATAATTGTGGCAACTCGAAAATATTTAATTGAACTGAATGAAAATGGGTATCGGTTAATGACTGGAGTGGATATGATTGGATAGATGGGTAATGAGGGAATAGCGAGTTGCTAATTTAGGTTTACCTGGAATTTAAAAATAATACGCGTGGTTAAATAGTTGCAGTGCAAAGATTTTCATATACTTGCATTGGGGTGAACTTGGGAATACACGATTAATTTGGTTTTAGTATGTAAGGATAGGCTGAGATCAGTGATAGAAAGCTCTTTGAGGATTACGTCTTACGTCTTGAAAGAGTTAGAAGTTAAAAGTATATTGTTAGAGTACAGTGGATAGTAATCATTAGGGTACAGTAGTGAAATGGAATAATTAAGAGTTAATGCAGGCTGCTGGTTGACCAGCCATCACTTGAGTTCTTTATCTTCATGTTTTATAATCTTATCAGTTGGTTAAATGTGTAGGGGCTCTCACACCTCTATTCTTCTTCTAAGAATTTCTTTTGGCCTATTCGAATATTTCGCAGTTGTTGGTGATTTCTTTGCTTTTTTTTTGCAATTCTGTAGTGATTCTTCTACTATCTATATATTGGTACGGGATTAACTCCATTTAACGGTTTTCCGCTCCTATAGTTTCCTTTATTGTTCGCTATATGTTCTATTGGGATCTCCATCTTCCCTTGTTGTTTTTCGGTACAAAGAAGCTAATTTTGTCAATGACTCTAACAATTTTTACATCAAGAAAGGATATACAATTATCTTTTCCGACTCTACTTTAAAATTGATAGGGGGATGGAGGTCGTTAAGATTTTTAAGGAAATTGTCAAATAAGTTTAAACTATTTATAGGCCAAATCGATATGACATCATCTAAATAACTATACAATACAAAATTATGATGGAGAATCACAGAAAGGAGTAATTATACTTCGAAATGCTCAATAAAAAAGGTTACATAATGTAGGCGATAAAGGATTACCCATGCTAAGACCATATTTTTGACGGAAAAACAACCATATCGCTGATAAATACATTGCCAGTAATACAAAGTTTAACAAGATTTCTAATTTTATTTTTGCTTAGAGGAAGGTTTAATTTTTGATTATCTAATACCTTAGATAGAACATCAAGAGCTTCGTTAACTGGGACATTAGTGAACAGGCTGGCTACATCAAAGCTCATCTGTACGCTATTTATATACTAAAACTAGTCTCGTAAATTAAACTTTTGGCTCCTATACAATGGTTTCACTATCATATACAATAACTCGCCATTGAGTTCATTTACTTATATATATATATATATATATATATATATATATATATATATATATATATATATATATATATATATATATGGGTAAAAATCATAAGAGGCAACACGTGAATAACTATAAGCATTTGGTTATACCACGTAAGGAAAAAGAAAGATTGATTGGAGCTTGTACTTTCGTTATCTTATACATTTTCAAACTCACAATGATAACGAAAGTACTAGCTCTAATCAATCTTTCTTTAAAAAAACAACAACTTATGACTGAAAATATTTAATTATAAACATAACCTCCAATGCTTCCTAGAACCTCATTCCATCTGTCAACAAGCTTATAAATGCCATGTTTATAAAACTTTTTAGGTTTTGATGCAAAATATGAATGCCATTCGTTTTCAACGTCTTCTCTTGACGTCAATCTATGATCATCTAAATGGTTCGCTAATCCCCTAAAGAAATGACAATCAGAAGGAGAAAGGTCAGGAGAATATAGAGGAAGAAGCAATATTTCTTAACCGAGCTCCTCCGAGAGATCTTTGGTCATTTGGGCTGTGTGAGGACGGGCATTACCGTGTTGGAGGATGACACACCGTCTGTTGAATAAGGAGGGTTTTCTTTGGCTCAGCAGCAGCTTTTAAATAACGAAGTTGATCGTAGTAAACATTATCATTAATTATTTGATTGTTGTGTAACCTAATCTTTTTTGAAGAAGTCCTCCTCTCCGATGTTGACAAATTCATGATCCACGAACGGTGGAGTTTAACATTATGATAAAGAATCCACTTCTTATCACCAGTAACAAGCCTGCCCGTAAATGGTGCCTCAAGGTGTGCTGAGAGCAATGTCTCTCAGCAAGCAACACGCTGTTGCACATTCGCCGGGCAGTTCATGCTGGACCCATTTTCCAATCGCTGGAACCTTTCCAATCATTTTCTGTTGGTGTATGACAGTGCATATGGGTTATATTGAATTGTTCGGGGAGTTTCCTAGAAGTTGTAGCAGGATTTGCTGTGACAAGAGCTTCTTCGGAATAATCAAGTTCGTTTGGCCGACCTTCTTTTGTTTCGTCTTTTAGACTGAAATCTCCACTTCGAAAACAGGAACGCCCCCCTGCAACTTCTTTCATTTACTGCACAATTCCTATAATTATTCTTAATTGATTTTGATGCTGTAATTGTATTGACATCTTTATAAAACTCATGGAGTCATACATATATGTGATCCTTAGATAGGAGGACATAGGGGTAAATACCAAAGAAGATTAGGAACAATATTTTTATAATCTGAAAGAGAAAAGTTATAAATTACTCATTGTAGCATTCCTAAACGATAACTAGAGGCACTACTTTATTAAATACTATCTAAAACTTTATTCTAGAAAATCGGACATTACTTTCGTCCAATAAAATATCTATGGCATAGTTGAATAAAAAGGAAAATCCGCTAATCACTTTCATACTTAGAAAACATACAATTGCATATAATTAAATTGATAGACCGATAGATAACAGATAGACAAAAGAATAAGAATTAAACGCTAAGCAGTTTATAGAAATTTACATTATATTTCAACGATCAACTGTTCTTTGCATCCAACTCTCATCTGCCTCACAAATTCTATATTTCATTTTTTCTCAAATCTCACTGATATTACAATAAAAATACCGTGCACTGTAATCAGCAAAAAACAAAACACTTCCAAAATTCCCTTTTATTAAATATTTCTCTGGAAAAAAATGCTTATAAATTTGTTATAAGATCTAAATTCTTTTCTGTTTGAAGTCTTACGTTTCAGGTGCCACCCACTTTTCAGGATAGGGTAGAAAAAGTGCATGCCCGCTCACTGGTCGTAAAAGTAGCAAATAAACCGGCAATATTGAAAAGTAACCTATTCTTCTTAGGTTAGTATTAGTTAACCTCATTAAAATTTGTAAAAACTCCTCCCGCCTAACATAGGATTGGAAATCTTTCATTAAATTAGGCCATAGCTCATCCTAAGTAATATTCTATTTGTAAACCCATTTCGAGATGAGCCCTAACTCCTCCCATATAAGTCTTCTATAAAACCCTTGTAAGTTTTAGATAGAGAGGGACAATCTGATTAAATGTGGAGTTGTAAATAAAACAAAAAGCCATACAGCTTCTTTTGCTCTCCTCCACTACTTCGTATGAGGTCTTCATCAGAGACAAGCAAGCACTACGTCGTAGCTGTAACCACTTAGGGTCACATGCCCCTCTACTACGATCAAACCCTCTGAAAGAAGTGTCATCAACGGCATATTGCACCGTGTAGCAAACTACCAAGCAGTCCTTTTCTTACCCCAAAAGATTCTGTTTTGCCAACTGCCTGGTCACCTTGACTGCGTGCTCCATCTAACAACTGAGATTCTCTGGCGCTACCACGGGTCATTGGTACCACAGCACATAATTACGAGGCTAGAATGGCGCGCTCTAACACTGGCGACCATGCCAGGATCACTTCTGACTTTGGCACTAAATCGGGAAACCTTTCTCTACCAACGTTGATGGTTAGGCGCAAAGTACATTGCACATGATATAATAAACATTGATAAAGATAAGTAGATGTTAATTGGATATTAATTCATTATTGTTCAGAATTCAGAGCGTGAACTTCCATTTCTTCGAACTTCTAGAATACTCAGTGGTAGGGATATCTCTCTTCAGAGTTTAACAGTAATCAACAATCATGGCTGCATCCCAGTGTGCCTAATAACTGGTATCTCTCTCTTTCATGTCCTGGTGGAATCTCTCCTCCTGATCGTCGCTCATTGATTCCAGATTCTCGGGAAACCAATCCATATGCGATAATAATTCATGCATTTTGATGCTCATGTTCCATCCGAGCCTTCTGAAAGCAGTCAGCATATTTGGCACACGTTCTAAGTAGTTCCTGGCCTTTTTTTGCCAAGAAAGTTCTTCACGACCAGAACAAAAACCTTCCACACTATGCTAAACTGACGGAGTTGAGGACCCTCAAAGATGCCAGCTTTCAACTCTTATATGATTAATACTGCGAAAGCGTGGCAAAATTAATTGAAGCAGCCACCATCCTTGTCCAGAGCTTTGGTGAACTGTTTGTTCAAGCTGAGCTTGATGTGCAACGGTGGGAAGAGTATCTTGTCTCTGTCCACCAGAGAGCTGTTTATGAGGTTCCTTGCTCTGCAAGACACCAATTCCTATCTTACAGGTCAGTCCTTCTTCGTGTAATGCTTAGCTTGGTCCATACTATCCCGTATGCACAGAAAGCACGGGTACTTGATGAACCGAGACTGTTGTCCCAACATAAGTTCACAATCTTCAGGTCAACATAAATCAACCACTCATGCTGATCATAAGAAATTTTCTGGAGCACGTAGTTCATTGCTTCATACTTCTCATTAAAAGTAATCGAGAGAGCGAGGGATACATAAGAAAAACTGTTTGCCGGTGTGCAGCAGAACATATTTCAGTGATCGCTTGCTGTTGTCAATGAACAGTCTCCAATCTTCGAGTTGGTACTGTAGCACTTCAAGCTTGTTTAGTAGAACCTGCGCAATATCTGTACAGTACACTAAGTCCTTCTCTTCAGAGAAAGAACGGAGGTACTCTTGCTGTCTGTTGTGGTAGAATACGATTGTCGTGGAATGGCCAGACTATATATATATATATATATATATATATATATATATATATATACACGTAGGTACTTTGGGGCTTGGGGCCGAAGTTGGTTGAAGACCGATATTGAAAGGGCTAATTGTTATGAGTCCAGTGGGGTTGGTTTATTACTAACTTTGCGGGGTCCTTTTCAACAAATATTTCAGAGTGCAAGTTGGCCAAAGATTAACAGGTAGCTGGTACGCGCTGGGGTTGCAAAAGAAAGACAATGACGAAAATATATCTTTACTAACAACAAAATGATATTTATTTTTACACCAAATTGGGTTTAAAGAGAATGGTCGCCCAGGCGGGGTTAAAGGTCCACATGCAATACAGGTAGGTTAATTAAGGGATTAAAAAAAGTCAGATTCAGTTTGGTGATGTAAAGTGAGATTTTAAACTGAGACGTTCACACAAATAATGGAGCAATTGGGTAAGCCAGATTCAAGATCAATCTGCAGGCGGTAACGATTACGATTACCTTACCTGCTCGTTGCCAAAAAAAGAGCCAGTTGGGGTACGATGAATGCAACAGAAGAAGTCGGTTTACCTCTTGCTTCAGACGAGGGAGCACTTGTCGCCTTCGGATTTGGAAATCTTTGTCAAGTCCTTGCCGATTGGCTATGGCAAAGTTCACTGATGTCGAAGCTTACCGATTGACTAAGGAAGAGTTCACGGATCGATTTAGTCTTCAACTCGAATCGAAATCGCCGCTGGGGGAGGGGGGAGGCGCACTTTAGCTCGTTCGCCGGAGTAGGTGGAAGTCCAACAGTGCTGCTCTCTAAACTCAGTCGAAGCGTTATATAGGCGGCTGGTGAGGGGGCTTCAAACGCGCGTGCGAATTTGGGGAAAAGTCGGCAACTCTTTCTGGGGAAGGGGAAATCGTGATAACGTTGGTTGGAATGTCCAATGGATTTCAATCTTCGAGCGGAAAGCCAGAATGCTAGCAGAGAGGTGGCTGTGGGGGCAGACGCTGATCTCGGTTCCTAGGCAAATACAGCTGGGGCGTGTGATAACGGCGTCGGCCACCTCCTTGCCCAGCCCAGGTTCAGCCATGCTTTCACAGCTCCATGCGGTGATCTCAGGATCTACGTGGGTACAGAAGTGCACGTGGCCACCATTTGACCTCATTAAGCTACAGTATTGTGATCACTGTCAGAGAGAGAAGTGTTTTTCCTTCAATCTGGATGCCAACAGTTCAGCAGAGGACTTTGACAAGCAGAGATCCCGAATTAGATTATTTAGCTCTTTTCTTTAACACTGGAGGAATCTTCGTCATTAATGTCACGAAGTTAACCAAAGACGTACTGGAATTTCATCACAATGAGATACAGGACGACGTGCTGTTTGAAGATCAGAATATTTGAGGCTGCTCCAGTTGTTGTTTTTTTGTTGATACCAGTCAAATCAATTGCGCAGAAAAAGCAGTCAATGGCATGGTTTGTCAGCTCCCTCCAAACCATTGGAATTCCAAACTTCAGACAACTCTTCTTGCCCCTGGCTCAACGAAGCAGATACTCAGTCCATGTCTTGCATACCATGTGTGGCGCCCAAGCTTTATCATGGCACCAAGTTTCATACCAAAATAAGAATAGTAAGACGCTTTTGAAACTTGTGACTGTATTTCTGTTAGGAACAACAGTGTATTCAACGCAAATGTAGCAGACTTCATGGGGCTTATTTTTGCAAGATCTTTTGGCCAAATCCATTTAATTAACCGCATAAAAATACCAGTTAGATAATTTTTTTTGCATCATATAAATAGAAAATACCCGTCCATGTAAAAAAAAAACCTCCCGTTAAATACACCATGTGGCAATAAATAAAATGTTGACTTGATTGAGCAAAACCAGTGATTTTGGGATAAAAACAGATCGAAATTATCCCAAATTAGTTAAAAAATTAGACAATAAAGTTTGTGTTAGTCAGTGTTATTGTTATTCTTATTGATGAATGGTTGGTAACCGTTGTTCATATACATACGGAAATTATAAAACCGTATGAAATAAATTCTTTTCCTCAAAAAATAGATGTTTCTGACTGTCAACTATTCTATTTGTTCCACTTTCTCATAATTTTGGCTAGGCTAAGTAATCTTTCTTAGCAATAAATTTATTCTCCATTTTCTGAATTGTTTATAATTCAATTATATTATGGTGTTAGAACAACGTTATAAGATCGTACATATATGAGTCAAAAGTACCTCATAGATGAGCATTTTTGAGTTTTATATAATTTTATAATCTGTTCACACGTTGAACCTTAAATAAAACATTGAACAGAGAGGAATCTGAAGAGTGCTCTTAAAAGAGCACTGGTGCCTGAAGTTCATTATTCTCTCTTTTGTAAGGGAGAGCGCTGGTCCCTGAAGTTCACCATTCTCTCTTTTATAAAGGCCCCTCAAAAGGAAGTTTGGTCACGACAAAATTTTGTCCATAGAACGGTTGGTCTTTAAAGGATCGGATTTGAATCCTAACTTGGTGGGAGTCTGGGCAAGCGGGCAAGCATGAAGGTAAGTAACTAATCTAACCTAAATAGTCTCCCCTAATCGCTTAAAGACTACTAATTTAAATTAAACAAAGAAATACCGTCAAAGTAAAACTTAAATATCTCATAATGTTTCATGATTCAAAGCCAGTTTAAATATTTCAAATGTTTCTCAATTTACTCAACAAAGTTGCGTTTCAGAAATTGTGACACTTGGAAATATATGATCAAATATTATGTGTTTGTAAGATGAGATCTCTGATTACAGTAGAAACAATTTTACTATATCAATGCAATTGATTTATTTTGCTTTTGCAATACATATGTATATATCTGTGTGTAAAAGAACAACCTATGACCTCCTCACGTTATTTGGAGTCCATGTGCGATTATATCCCGCATTGGAAAACTCACTTCCTGTTCTAGATCATCTGAGAAGTTTCGACTCTTGGGTGTATTGGGGAATTATTCTCCAATCCTGCGAATTTGTCCAGAGCCCTTCCCCGGTGACAATGAGAGAACGCGCCGCCTGTTTTTTTTCGCGACTTGCCGCTAAAAGCTGAATTTTCGCCCGCCTCACGGATTAAGATCTCTGGAGCTTTCTCACCTTCTGCTCCGAATCCCCCTCTTCCCTTTCCAGATCACTCGTACAAATACCCGGTTTGACTTGAGATCGAGGAGTCCCGCACACACCTCAAAGTCGTCCTCATCGTCTCGAGTCGAAGTCCCGTGAACGTTCATCAGACAGCAAGACTTCCTCCACGTGATTATCCCCAGTCAATTGGTAGCTTCTGTGAATGGCAATCCTTTGAAGTTGCGCGACAGTCTCCCTTAGTTTAATCGACCCGAAGGAAATCTCCATCGATTACCTTTGAGGAAAAGAAGTTTCCTCTTCCAGTAGAATTACGAGAAATCCCACATTTCCCCGTCGAACGTCATCTTTGAAGATTCGCGATCTTCATCGCTATTCCTCGCAAGGTTGGTTTGGAACGTGCCTGACTTTCCTCATCCGGAGCGTGCCTCACGTGCCTCATCTAGATCGTGCCCCACTTGCCTCATCACAAGAAAGACCTTCCCCGAGGTCACCTACCCGTAAGATTGAAACCCCCTCAATTATTAGTGTGGCAAGTTCACCCTTTTGATCTGATCCTAGTTACATTATTCAATTAATTCCATTTGAGAATCCCTCCTCATAATAATTATCAAGAGACTATCTCAATTTACATAATTCCCTTTTGTCTATTATTATTCCTTTTTTAATCTTTGTAAATAAAATTATATTTTTGTTGTTTCATCTTTAACTAACCTTGAACGATACTCTCGGCCTATTCGAGTAAATCTCGCCAACCATTTTTGCATTCTGCCTGATTTGTTAAGGATTTGAAAAGCAATGCCTCGAGTTTGACCTCCTGGTCGATCGTTAATCCCTGCCAACAGTCCTTAAACGGTTCGCGTTGAAGTGGTTGATTAAGTGATCCCCACATAATATAGGAGTAGTGTATGGTATAGCGTAGTGTACCACGACACTGTGATTAAATGAAAACAAAACAATGTACTGTAAATTAATCTGTAACAACTTCTATTTTAATATTTTAAAAAGACTAAAATTGAACCCAATCCTAGAAGAGGAAAATATTAAACCAAACTTATTAGATCTTTGAATTGTTTATGATCCACCGATCCACCAATTGAAAGATCGAATAAATATATAAACCTTGTAAAAAAACTGAGTTAAATAAAGTGAAGAGATGTGTTAGTATGTTCCATTATTATTTAATGTATTAAGCGGTCATATATGAACTTTTGTTTATTCGAGAGCTCTAAAGGAAATATTCTTTCGCCCTGAAACAGAGGAATATAGTAATTTTCAGAGCTGGGCGTTGGGGCAACGAGTTGCGACTTTGCGACTTTGCCGCACTATGAATTTTGAAGTCGGAAACGTTTTGAAAAAGTCGGACTAAGCAAAGTCGCACTGCCAATATTCTGTTACTTTTACCGCGACTTTGAACAGAAACAAAGACTACCTTTTTGAAAGAAATTGTTCTAAGTTTAATTATATAAGCTTAGTTAAATAAACAATATATTCATGTTTATTTTTCAGGTCCTCAAAGAATACAAGCTGGTGATACAATGCTTCAGGGGGAGAGAAAGGCCGACATCCGCACCCTCCTTCCTAGCCTCTGGTTGATAACGACCAACCTGGAGGATCAGAGCCAGAATGGCGACCTGGTGTATGCCAGGCCGCTGGCGCAGGCCCTCCTAAGGGCCTATGAAAACAGGTTTGGCCACGTCTTTGAGGATGGCGACCTCGTTATGGCCGCAGCCGTCCGCCCCTACATCACCCCAAGGCCCTGGAGAGCATTGCGCCTGACAAGGTGGAGGAGATCAGGGACACAATCACCAGGGAGCTAAGGGCCATCCATCATCAAACCCAGGGAGGAGGAGCAGCAGCAGCTTCAGCCTGGCCAGCCAGAAGTGCAGGACCCGCGGACTTGGACGCCCTCCTCTTCCACAAGTTTTTTGCTAGAGGCCCGGCCAACCAGCAGCATGATGTGAGGGAGGTTCTGAGGAAGTTCATGGATTAATGGGTGGCCATAGAATGAACCTTTTCCGTCCCATCCATTGGCATTCATCTGTATTATCGTTAGTCTATTAGTCATTTTGTGTAACGTTTAGGTCTTTTTATGTGTGGGATTAAAGTGGGCGCTTATTCACGATCCACTTTAGCCCCATGTGTTGTACTGGGCGGGGTGCGCTCCCTGCCGTTTCGTTTTTTCCTGTATTCGGTGTCCGTGATTGTGTGAAAGCAGTCGGTGGTCAATTTTACCATGTTTCGTGAGAGAGCCTCTTCAACTTGCCGTTCCGGAACCTCATCAGAGCATTCCCACTTGTATCTTTCGGTTCTAAGACCCTCAGATACTTCGTGAGAATCGATTTCGGTTGGGAAGGGGGCCGATTCGGGGGCATATAATTTAAGATTGAATCCTCTCGAATGGTATTTAAGTTGGGTCTCTCTGCCTCGAGATGAGGAGGTTGACCTGGGACCACGTGTCTTTGAAATTTTTCTTGACCTCGGAGACCTGGTCTCTTTTGGTCGCACTACTTCCTTGTTCGGTGACTTGGTGTGAGTTTTGGGTGTATTCGTGTCAATTTTTTTGGTGTAAGCGGCGCTGGTTTTTCTGTTTGGGAAGTTTGTTTATTTTTGTTTAGGCGTGGGTCGCGTGTGGTGGCTGGGTTTCGGGGGGTGGGTACCTTTTGGCACGGTTCCGGGTACTGAGGGGCTACGCTTATACGCATAACCTCCTCTGACGGAGGGTTGTCGGGGAACCACATCTCCTGTAAGCCGTTCTTTACGAGCATACGGTTGACCTCGGTTGCGAAAGTTCCAGGGCGAGTGATGTTGGCTATGTGTGCATAATAAATGCAGCACATAATTTTGGTGGAGTGTTTGTTTTCGATGTGGAGGAAAGTTTTCTGGTTTTTCGTCCCGGCAATCGCGGCTTTGGCAACTTTTGCGTAGGTCGAATTTACCTTTTTTTCCTCCGTCTCGCGTCGTAGCTGGGTTTGTTTCTGGATTTATGTCTTTTTGATCGGGCATGCCATGGACATAGTCCGGTGGGGGCCTTCACAGTTCATACACTTTGGGGAGGTACTCTTGCAGTCGCGCCAAAAATGGTTGCAACCTGCACAAATAGAGCAAAGAGTTAGTTCTTTATTTTCAGGGCAGCTTAAAGTGGTGTGTTTGCCGTACTTGTAGCACCGAAAGCACATTTGCAAGTCGACAAACTCTTCCCTTTCAATCTGCTCTGGGCAGACTCTCACACTAAATAAAAGTAATCCGAGATCCTTAGTCTTTTGTGCCATCGCCGTATCCTCGAACACAACCTTGAATACGTGCGTGTAGGTTTTAAATTTTATTACCTCTGCAACTTTCGCCCAAGGGTGGTTCCTTTCGAGTTCGTCTTTGATGTCCTCTGCCGAGTGGCTACCGATCCAGGAGTCGAGGCGCCTGCAGATGACACTACGGTGGGGTTTTATTTGTGGGGGTGTATGGGGTTTCAGGTTTATGGTCTTTAGGCATTCAACTGCCTTGCTTGAGGTTAAGGCTTCACAGTCGGCCTTCCTCGCACAAATGGCAGAGTATCCATTTTGGATGTCGATAAGTCGTACCAGTGCAATCTTTATGTTTCCGTAAATCTGTTCAAACACTTTACCACGGTCAGGTTTTGGGCCCTCCGAGAGGACCCAAAGAGTAATTCGAAGGGTCTCCTTCATTTTTTACACATCCCACCGCTCACTGGATGGTTACAACTCATAGAAAAACAGAAAAAACACTTGTGTAGAAAAAGTGGTGAGAGAGAAAAAGGTGGAGGAGATCAGAGGGTCAATATCCAAGTACAAAGAAAAATAACCACTTTACCTCAAAAAAAATTCCCCGTAGGAGTGAAGATTCGTCCCGTACCGTCTTCAACGAAGGCCAGTGGTCCATTTATGAACGAACAAACGATCGAGCTACCCATCAACAAGACGAGTCACTCTGTACACTTTCTCGCGAAAAATTCACTTTATGTAAAAATCCGAAAAATGCTGTCAAAGCGGGAGTCAGACTTGCTAAGGCAACCAGAGCAGTCATTTAAAATTATCTTTCTAATTTTCCAATTATTGTATTTCTTAAAATTCATGTTAGTTTTTTAAACTTATTATACTTCATTGTTATGTGATTGGCTTATATATTTATCTTAAAAACTCTATGCTTTCTTACTAATTAAAAATCTGAAAATGATCTCTTGACAATTAAATAGTCAATCTAACAATAATTTTCTTACTTTCCTCTCATATAACATTTACATAGATTCCATATTTTCACATTACATTTTCTAATCATGATTATCTTAACTCCATTATGAACGTTACACATAATTGCAACTGTTTGAGGAGAGTTTTTTCTCTTTTTAATTATTTACATATAAACTCGAGACACTTGAGTAAAAGTAGTGTGGTCAATATAAAGTAAAAAAGAGCAGAAATAGGTTGAGTAAATAAAGGAATTACCATACCACACATTCACTTATATTCAATGAAAGGAACACTTTCTGTATTTACCATATCACCGAATAATTCCCCTCTTTAACTCCCCTTGCCACACGATTATGGATTTGGTCAGACTCAGTATCATTGACAATGTTTTCTCAGCATACGTGAATTCTATCAACCAAAATATGGTCTATCAATGGGCAAACTCTTATCCCCTATTTTCTATGGAGGGGTTCGAGAATATCTCGTCGCCATTTCTCCTGCTGGTTTAATGCGGTTTCGCTACGTCGGTGATGTTCTATCAGCGTGGCCCTAAAATAATCAGAATTTTCGACCAATTTACCAATAATTTAAATGCCTTCCACCCTACCGTGTGGTTGAAGACAGAATGGGATTAGATAATAAGATACCTTTTCTGGATGTTAAAGTACTAAATACTGTTCCTGGTCTAATGTTTACCGTATTTTGCAAACCTATTCACTCCCAATTTGATATCTATTGCTTGTCTCACAGTTATTCCGTAAAGAGGTCGTAGATTAGTTCGCTTTTCCTTCGAGCATTTTCACAATGAATTGAACTATCTGACGAAAGTATTTATTTATATACAGTATCCCTTAAGGACAATAGGGAGCTTTTGAAAAATAGCGCACCCATTTGAAACAGGGAACGACATTCTTCATACGAACAAAATCTAAACACTAATTATTCTAATGGGTCGATTTGAAAATAACCCGATTCTGCCTCTTCAAAAACTATGATAAGGATATTTCAGTATTAAAGTTGTTGGTTGGAAAATTCCTTGTTTACGTGGTTGTTCAATTTAAAACCGCACCCACTTCTAAAAAAAGTCATGTGTTTAGCTTATCTAACTTCTCTGGAAACTTCGTTATCATTTATATAGTAGTGAACAAAGCTTAAATAAACATGGATCGTAGTTTATTCGAAAAAGAAATCCAACCATTATTTATTGAAGATTCTCTTCAAGTGATTGCTTGTATGAAGGAGAAAGAACTTATTTCGCACCAAATGAAATGTGATTGTAACTGAGTGATGAACTGGATGAAACTTGCTTCAAGTTTGGATAAATATATTTGGAAGTGTCAAAATAATGACTGTATGAGCCTCAAATATAAAGTAAAAATTAGAAAGAACTCTTTCTTTTATAATTGTAAATTGAGTCATAAAAAGATGGGTTGAAACAACTTTCTATTAGTGTGAAATTGGTGAAACTAAGTTATTGAACGTCTCGCTCAAAACTATGGTTGATTTGTATAGTTTCTTTTGTGAAATATGTACTAAACATTTTGCAAATAATTCGATTAAATGGGGTGGGTCTGGTGTCAAAGTACAAGTTGACGAATCGTGCTTTTCACACAAACCCCCAAATCATAGAGGAAGATCTTCCATTCGCAAATATGTGTTTTGAGAATGAAATTGTGGGTGCATCGATGACGTCAGTCCTGTGATGCATGCAAAGTGTCGAACGCCGAGATAGTGTAACCTCGTTATTAATAATTGAAAGAGTGGCCATTTTTTTGTTTAGGGGACAGAAACCAAAAATTGCTGGTGACGTCACAAGGGTGGCTGTCTGTGAGACAGCCATGTGATCCACGAGTGTGAACGAATACTTAAAAACGCGTTTTTCTTATAAAAACAAAACTCACAATTTTGGTACTTTTTTGGTTATATAACCTAACCTAACCTTAATCTAAAAAATAAATGTAATAGACCGATTGAACCTTATTTTAGTGAAAATGAAAAATAAAGTAGCAACAAAAATGTATTATTTTAAAGGATAGAAATTTCTTATGTCTTTATAAATTTGCCGAAGCAGCTTCGCAGAATATTATCACAGTGGCCAGTCTACCTTTCTCGCTGGTGACGTCACCAGCCATTTTTGCTTTGTGTCCCTAAACAAAAAAGCGCCAAAAGGGTCGTTAGGCAAGGATCAACTATTCACTCCGACGAATGCAAAGCATACAGAAAAAAATCCATAACTTAGAATACTTTCATAAAACTGTGAACCATTTCCTAAATTTCGTAGAAAATCACTACTCAGGCGTTCATACTCAGCATATACTCTTTTCTTAATGAAATAAACACAAAGCTAAAAAGAAAAAACGGTGGCTGAATGCAGAGGAGACTTGTTACATTCTTATTTACATGAATTTATGTTTCGTGAAAAATAAGCAAAATATATTTCATGCCTTTTGTGATGAAATTGCCGAACATTGTTTGCAACTAAGAATTTATTTATTTTCTTACCTTTTTAAATTTATATCCATACATTTTTATTACTCTTCTTCAAATACGTAAAATTGAAACCCTTTCTCTTCAAATGGGCAAAACTTGGACCTCTATTGTTCAAAAGGGTCAAATGGGACCGCTATTCTTCAAAAGCTCCGACAATAGAATAAACTCACCAGATGCATCAACCTCCCTTTTCAAACTGAACTCATGAACTGTAAATGAAAAAAACAACAAAACAAAACCCTACCATTTCTCTCTACTTTATGGGGTGTAAAATATTTTTCGCGCTCGAAATTTAACCCTTTCAAACACTCAAACAATAAAACGAGTTACATATTCTGTGCGAGGGTTGCCATAAGTTCTTTGTTGGCAAAAAAGGAAGAAATATCACATGACATATCTATGAACATAAAAAGGACATCCATTCACTTTGAGAAAACCTCCAGTTTGGCTCCTCACATACCAAACGAAAACCACTCTATTTTTCTTGATAAAGCAAAACTCATTTATCCAAGTGGAAAACTCACGATCGAAAAATTGTAGAATCTATTCTCATAAGAGAAATTCCAAATTTTTAACTCGTCTAATGGTCCATTTCTGCCCAGTATAGCTTTAAACACCGTCCTAGTTAAGTAAATTGTACCTAAATTAAATTATAACAGATGAAAAAACTAATAAATGTTTATCATTTTATAATGTCTTCCTTTTGTTTTGTTATAATTTAATTTAGGTACAATTTACTTAACTAGGACGGTGTTTAAAGCTATACTGGGCAGAAATGGACCATTAGACGAGTTAAAAATTTGGAATTTCTCTTATGAGAATAGATTCTACAATTTTTCGATCGTGAGTTTTCCACTTGGATAAATGAGTTTTGCTTTATCAAGAAAAATAGAGTGGTTTTCGTTTGGTATGTGAGGAGCCAAACTGGAGGTTTTCTCAAAGTGAATGGATGTCCTTTTTATGTTCATAGATATGTCATGTGATATTTCTTCCTTTTTTGCCAACAAAGAACTTATGGCAACCCTCGCACAGAATATGTAACTCGTTTTATTGTTTGAGTGTTTGAAAGGGTTAAATTTCGAGCGCGAAAAATATTTTACACCCCATAAAGTAGAGAGAAATGGTAGGGTTTTGTTTTGTTGTTTTTTTCATTTACAGTTCATGAGTTCAGTTTGAAAAGGGAGG
Organism: Ceratothoa steindachneri; assembly: GCA_963969495.1. NCBI lineage: Eukaryota > Metazoa > Arthropoda > Malacostraca > Isopoda > Cymothoidae > Ceratothoa > Ceratothoa steindachneri. Next base: position 23,532,456 of record OZ018328.1, on the reverse strand, counting down.
TTGATGCATCTGGTGAGTTTATTCTATTGTCGGAGCTTTTGAAGAATAGCGGTCCCATTTGACCCTTTTGAACAATAGAGGTCCAAGTTTTGCCCATTTGAAGAAAAAGGGTTTCAATTTTACGTATTTGAAGAAGAGTAATAAAAATGTATGGATATAAATTTAAAAAGGTAAGAAAATAAATAAATTCTTAGTTGCAAACAATGTTCGGCAATTTCATCACAAAAGGCATGAAATATATTTTGCTTATTTTTCACGAAACATAAATTCATGTAAATAAGAATGTAACAAGTCTCCTCTGCATTCAGCCACCGTTTTTTCTTTTTAGCTTTGTGTTTATTTCATTAAGAAAAGAGTATATGCTGAGTATGAACGCCTGAGTAGTGATTTTCTACGAAATTTAGGAAATGGTTCACAGTTTTATGAAAGTATTCTAAGTTATGGATTTTTTTCTGTATGCTTTGCATTCGTCGGAGTGAATAGTTGATCCTTGCCTAACGACCCTTTTGGCGCTTTTTTGTTTAGGGACACAAAGCAAAAATGGCTGGTGACGTCACCAGCGAGAAAGGTAGACTGGCCACTGTGATAATATTCTGCGAAGCTGCTTCGGCAAATTTATAAAGACATAAGAAATTTCTATCCTTTAAAATAATACATTTTTGTTGCTACTTTATTTTTCATTTTCACTAAAATAAGGTTCAATCGGTCTATTACATTTATTTTTTAGATTAAGGTTAGGTTAGGTTATATAACCAAAAAAGTACCAAAATTGTGAGTTTTGTTTTTATAAGAAAAACGCGTTTTTAAGTATTCGTTCACACTCGTGGATCACATGGCTGTCTCACAGACAGCCACCCTTGTGACGTCACCAGCAATTTTTGGTTTCTGTCCCCTAAACAAAAAAATGGCCACTCTTTCAATTATTAATAACGAGGTTACACTATCTCGGCGTTCGACACTTTGCATGCATCACAGGACTGACGTCATCGATGCACCCACAATTTCATTCTCAAAACACATATTTGCGAATGGAAGATCTTCCTCTATGATTTGGGGGTTTGTGTGAAAAGCACGATTCGTCAACTTGTACTTTGACACCAGACCCACCCCATTTAATCGAATTATTTGCAAAATTTTTAGTACATATTTCACAAAAGAAACTATACAAATCAACCATAGTTTTGAGCGAGACGTTCAATAACTTAGTTTCACCAATTTCACACTAATAGAAAGTTGTTTCAACCCATCTTTTTATGACTCAATTTACAATTATAAAAGAAAGAGTTCTTTCTAATTTTTACTTTATATTTGAGGCTCATACAGTCATTATTTTGACACTTCCAAATATATTTATCCAAACTTGAAGCAAGTTTCATCCAGTTCATCACTCAGTTACAATCACATTTCATTTGGTGCGAAATAAGTTCTTTCTCCTTCATACAAGCAATCACTTGAAGAGAATCTTCAATAAATAATGGTTGGATTTCTTTTTCGAATAAACTACGATCCATGTTTATTTAAGCTTTGTTCACTACTATATAAATGATAACGAAGTTTCCAGAGAAGTTAGATAAGCTAAACACATGACTTTTTTTAGAAGTGGGTGCGGTTTTAAATTGAACAACCACGTAAACAAGGAATTTTCCAACCAACAACTTTAATACTGAAATATCCTTATCATAGTTTTTAAGAGACGGAATCGGGTTATTTTCAAATCGACCCATTAGAATAATTAGTGTTTAGATTTTGTTCGTATGAAGAATGTCGTTCCCTGTTTCAAATGGGTGCGCTATTTTTCAAAAGCTCCCTATTGTCCTTAAGGGATACTGTATATAAATAAATACTTTCGTCAGATAGTTCAATTCATTGTGAAAATGCTCGAAGGAAAAGCGAACTAATCTACGACCTCTTTACGGAATAACTGTGAGACAAGCAATAGATATCAAATTGGGAGTGAATAGGTTTGCAAAATACGGTAAACATTAGACCAGGAACAGTATTTAGTACTTTAACATCCAGAAAAGGTATCTTATTATCTAATCCCATTCTGTCTTCAACCACACGGTAGGGTGGAAGGCATTTAAATTATTGGTAAATTGGTCGAAAATTCTGATTATTTTAGGGCCACGCTGATAGAACATCACCGACGTAGCGAAACCGCATTAAACCAGCAGGAGAAATGGCGACGAGATATTCTCGAACCCCTCCATAGAAAATAGGGGATAAGAGTTTGCCCATTGATAGACCATATTTTGGTTGATAGAATTCACGTATGCTGAGAAAACATTGTCAATGATACTGAGTCTGACCAAATCCATAATCGTGTGGCAAGGGGAGTTAAAGAGGGGAATTATTCGGTGATATGGTAAATACAGAAAGTGTTCCTTTCATTGAATATAAGTGAATGTGTGGTATGGTAATTCCTTTATTTACTCAACCTATTTCTGCTCTTTTTTACTTTATATTGACCACACTACTTTTACTCAAGTGTCTCGAGTTTATATGTAAATAATTAAAAAGAGAAAAAACTCTCCTCAAACAGTTGCAATTATGTGTAACGTTCATAATGGAGTTAAGATAATCATGATTAGAAAATGTAATGTGAAAATATGGAATCTATGTAAATGTTATATGAGAGGAAAGTAAGAAAATTATTGTTAGATTGACTATTTAATTGTCAAGAGATCATTTTCAGATTTTTAATTAGTAAGAAAGCATAGAGTTTTTAAGATAAATATATAAGCCAATCACATAACAATGAAGTATAATAAGTTTAAAAAACTAACATGAATTTTAAGAAATACAATAATTGGAAAATTAGAAAGATAATTTTAAATGACTGCTCTGGTTGCCTTAGCAAGTCTGACTCCCGCTTTGACAGCATTTTTCAGATTTTTACATAAAGTGAATTTTTCGCGAGAAAGTGTACAGAGTGACTCGTCTTGTTGATGGGTAGCTCGATCGTTTGTTCGTTCATAAATGGACCACTGGCCTTCGTTGAAGACGGTACGGGACGAATCTTCACTCCTACGGGGAATTTTTTTTGAGGTAAAGTGGTTATTTTTCTTTGTACTTGGACATTGACCCTCTGATCTCCTCCACCTTTTTCTCTCTCACCACTTTTTCTACACAAGTGTTTTTTCTGTTTTTCTATGAGTTGTAACCATCCAGTGAGCGGTGGGATGTGTAAAAAATGAAGGAGACCCTTCGAATTACTCTTTGGGTCCTCTCGGAGGGCCCAAAACCTGACCGTGGTAAAGTGTTTGAACAGATTTACGGAAACATAAAGATTGCACTGGTACGACTTATCGACATCCAAAATGGATACTCTGCCATTTGTGCGAGGAAGGCCGACTGTGAAGCCTTAACCTCAAGCAAGGCAGTTGAATGCCTAAAGACCATAAACCTGAAACCCCATACACCCCCACAAATAAAACCCCACCGTAGTGTCATCTGCAGGCGCCTCGACTCCTGGGTCGGTAGCCACTCGGCAGAGGACATCAAAGACGAACTCGAAAGGAACCACCCTTGGGCGAAAGTTGCAGAGGTAATAAAATTTAAAACCTACACGCACGTATTCAAGGTTGTGTTCGAGGATACGGCGATGGCACAAAAGGCTAAGGATCTCGGATTACTTTTATTTAGTGTGAGAGTCTGCCCAGAGCAGATTGAAAGGGAAGAGTTTGTCGACTTGCAAATGTGCTTTCGGTGCTACAAGTACGGCAAAGACACCACTTCAAGCTGCCCTGAAAATAAAGAACTAACTCTTTGCTCTATTTGTGCAGGTTGCAACCATTTTTGGCGCGACTGCAAGAGTACCTCCCCAAAGTGTATGAACTGTGAAGGCCCCCACCGGACTATGTCCATGGCATGCCCGATCAAAAAGACATAAATCCAGAAACAAACCCAGCTACGACGCGAGACGGAGGAAAAAAAGGTAAATTCGACCTACGCAAAAGTTGCCAATCCGTGATTGCCGAGACGAACGACCAGAAAACTTTTCTCCACATCGAAAACGAACACTCCACCAAAATTATGTGCTGCATTTATTATGCACACATAGCTAACATCATTCGCCCTGGAACTTTCGCAACCGAGGTCAACCGTATGCTCGTAAAGAACGGCTTACAGGAGATGTGGTTCCCCGACAACCCTCCGTCAGAGGAGGTTATGCGTATAAGCGTAGCCCCTCAGTACCCGGAACCGTGCCAAAAGGTACCCACCCCCCGAAACCCAGCCACCACACGCGACCCACGCCTAAACAAAAATAAACAAACTTCCCAAACAGAAAAACCAGCGCCGCTTACACCAAAAAAATTGACACGAATACACCCAAAACTCACACCAAGTCACCGAACAAGGAAGTAGTGCGACCAAAAGAGACCAGGTCTCCGAGGTCAAGAAAAATTTCAAAGACACGTGGTCCCAGGTCAACCTCCTCATCTCGAGGCAGAGAGACCCAACTTAAATACCATTCGAGAGGATTCAATCTTAAATTATATGCCCCCGAATCGGCCCCCTTCCCAACCGAAATCGATTCCCACGAAGTATCTGAGGGTCTTAGAACCGAAAGATACAAGTGGGAATGCTCTGATGAGGTTCCGGAACGGCAAGTTGAAGAGGCTCTCTCACGAAACATGGTAAAATTGACCACCGACTGCTTTCACACAATCACGGACACCGAAGACAGGAAAAAACGAAACGGCAGGGAGCGCACCCCGCCCAGTACAACACATGGGGCTAAAGTGGATCGTGAATAAGCGCCCACTTTAATCCCACACATAAAAAGACCTAAACGTTACACAAAATGACTAATAGACTAACGATAATACAGATGAATGCCGATGGATGGGACGGAAAAGGTTCATTCTATGGCAATATTTTGCGACAGAATGACCCTGACATCATACTAATTAACAAACACGGAATGACCGCTCATAAAGAGATTAAAATATTTCAATACGACGTCATTAGTAAAAAACATAGCCAGGAACGGTATGACGGCTGCGCAATAGCCGTCAAAAAAGGACTAAAATATAAAAGACTACCTGACTTAGATGAATCTTACCTTGCCATTGAGGTAGGCACTACCCTGGGGGGTCTGGTCGTGGCCACGGGGTATCAACCCCCAAGACGCGGCTATGTACCCTTGAACAACCTCCTACAGATCTTGAGCCATAAGAGAAACTTAATATTTTCTGGAGATCTGAATGCAAGATGTGCAGCATCGGGGTATACCTCCTACAACAATGCAGGTAGAAACATCGAAGTATTACTAGACAGACAATACGTGACAAGGATCGGACCAGAATTCCCGACATACATTACAGAAAATGCAGCAACGAAACCTGATATTGTTTTATCCAGTATCAGGTTTCCCTACAACTACTACATTGAACCGGGCCCCATAATTCCGAGTGATCACCAGGCTGTTAAAATTACAGTAGGTGTAAATCCCATCCAAATTGCAATCCCAGGACGCAAAAGCTACAAGCAGGCGAACTGGGAAAGCTACAGAAATTATCTTCTAAATTATATCCCTGACCCTTTACTTGATGCTAATTTAGAAGAGATAGATAAAGAGCTGGATAAAATCACTGACCTCCTAATTAAAGCCGATGAGAATAGTATTCTCCATAGTAAATATAAAACCCTTTCAGCTCCCTATTGGACCCCTCCCATGAAAGCCCTGGCCCAGGAATATAAGGATCTGTCCAATGTAGTAGCACTGACAGGCCACAACCACAATGCCCACAGAAGACTAAGATAAATTAAAGACGAACTCCAGACACTAATTACGGACCAACAGATACTCACATGGGAAAGACTAATATAAAGACTCGACATTGAAAAAGACTCACACACCTTCTGGCGAACCGTTAAACGGTTAAAAGAAAGAGCTCCCAAAAAAAGAATAACGCTTAGAAACGACGATATAGAAATCGACGAGCCTGAAGAGATTGAGGAAATTTTTAGGATTTTCTGGTCCTCAATCTTTACAATCACCCCAGAAGAAAATGACAACTACGACCTCGAATTCGAAACTGACATAATCGAACAACTAAACACACAAATGCACAGAACCTCCCCTCATCATTGTGTATCGCAGGAAAGAGTAATGGAGGGCTACGGGAGTAAAATAACTGCCCAAGAGCTCTCCGTAGCACTAAAATCCTTTCGTCAAAGAGCACCGGGTACCACGGGACTGACCAGGGAAAATTTCATCAAGGCCCCGCCTAATGTTCTGAATGGGCTTCTTAACATCATGAATGCCGCTCTGAACACGGGCTACTTTCCCGATCAGTGGAAGGTGGCCAAGATGATCTTTATTCCCAAATCAGGAAATCCGCCGGACTGCCCTGCCAGCTTTTGGCCGATATCTCTCTTAGAATTTGCTGGCAAAGCCTTTGAGAAGATATTAGCCAACAGAGTCAACTCTTTTCTCGACGAAGCCAACCTGCATAACGAGCAACAGCACGGCTTCAGAAGGAAAAGAGGGACTGATACGGCTCTAGCCGTTATCACAGAAAAGCTCGCCAAGATCAAGGCAGACAAAAGGCATGCCGACCTGGTGCTCCAAGATGTCAAAAAAACTTTTGATAAGGTTTGGAAGAGAGGCATACAATTTGAGATCCTTCAAATAGGCCTCGACCCCATTCTTGAGAGGATTCTTTGTGATTACATAATGGAGAGGATAGCATACATACACATCAGAGGATACAAAGGCTCCGAATTCGAGCTCGAATCAGGAGTCCCAAAAGGGGGCTGTCTCAGTCCCCTTTCATACAACATATACACACGTGACCTACCACAACCTCTTTCCGAAGGTACGATATACGTTCAGTTCGCTAACGATATATCGCAAATTTGCACAGCCGCCTACGTTCACAGGGAATTTATGGCGATAAATACGGCTAGGGAGATTTCCAACATCAACTCTTTCGAGAGGAAATGGAAGATATCGACCAATGCCCCAAAATTCAAAATAATTCCCGTTTCGCAAGACCTTCAATGATATACGGGTAGAAGGGGAGAGAATCCCCTACTGCCAGGAAGGGACGGTTCTGGGGCTCAAAATCACCACAGGGGGCTACAAGAGTCATATCAGGCGGACAGTCACGAATAGCAAGAAAGATTTGAGGGAGTTTTATAAGTTCATTGACCTAACTCGCTCAAATAAACTCAAGATATTTAATGCGTGCATTCACTCGAGGCTCTTGTACCCCCCGGTGCCGTTGAATGCGTGCGCCAGGACCCACATTGCGAAACTACAAGTCATCCAGAATAAGGCGGTTTTACTAATTACAAACACCCGAAGAAGAGAACACAAAAAAAAGAGGGAGCTCCCCGACTCGGTTGGATTATCTCCAATCAACGTGGCGCTCCACGAGAGAGCTAAGAGGATATGGCAAGCCATTGGTGCACGCTTGACCCCTGAATTCTCTCGTACACACCTAGACATCGAAGCCGACAGACAAATGAGACCTTTTAAAAGTAGTAAATTACAGTCTGACGGTGACGTGACTCCCCAATACACACTACGGAATCGACAATAGACGAGACTCAACCAGTGTAATGCGCAAGTTTTTTAGTAAAAATTTAACTTCACTATAAAACCAAAATTCACTCAAATAATAAAATTATTTAAAAAAAAATAATCAATCTAACATTTTAGGAAAGAAAAATAATTTTTTTCAAATACCTATAGCGGGATTTAAAAACCCCGTCTCAAATAAAGGCTTGAATGCCACAAATGAATCATCATCAAGATGAAATCCTTAATCAAATTAACAAAGTTAATTTGATTAAGTAAACTATAAAATTTATAGTTTATTCATAAAAACAAAACAAAACAAACAAACTATCACAAACAGAGCTACCCTTTCACCAGGAATATTTTATTCTGTCTTCTACACATCATCTTTTCTCTAAACTCACTCCTTACCACTTTACTCTCTTACTATTTTCTTTCTAATTCTACCTATATTTCATCTCCTATTATTTTCAATGTCCAATGTCTAGAAAGATAATTTTAAATAAGAAATGTTCAAGAGTTACTGGATAAAGTAATCATTGTTATGAATAATTCAAAGTTTGTTTTCTAGCGACGAAGTCAAAGTTTTGGTGCAATCAGCAGAAACATTTATTGCAGCATCTTAGATGACTTCTCAAAGTTCTCTGTTTCGTCTTTTTTTTTCAAAAAATAAGTCATTTGTGGAAATTGCCATATGAGCACCCTTTAACTGAAAAAAATCATCTTAAGGAATTAAAAACTGAATAAAAAAAACTTTATATAATTTTTAGTCGTAGAATTAATGGAAATATAATTTCTACGAAGTTTAAGAGTCTAATGTAACCCCAATTTTCAAAAAAGGAATTAAAACTGATCTAGAAAACTATCGGTTTATTTTGCTAGTCACTTTGGCATGATCAAATAAAACGCGAAACCCGCCTCTCACTTTAATACTTAGGATATATATATATATATATATATATATATATATATATATATATATATATATATATATATATAGAGAGAGAGAGAGAGAGAGAGAGTTACAAGAAGTTGCAAGGAAAGAAGGTACCCTAGGAGACCTTACGGTCCATTCAAAGAGGGTACCTTTGGACTAGCAATCGAGCGGGCACATGGCTGCTCAATTGTTTTGCGTCCCTAGACGGCCACTTTTCAAGACTTTGTCTAGTCTTGACTTGAACTGGTCAACAAATTCACTGTTGACAGCTTCCACTGGAAGTGCGTTGCACTTACCGCAGATACTGTAGGTGAAAAAATTTCCACACATATTGCGGTTGTAACGCTTTAGTTTAAGTTTGAAGCCGTGATTGCGCGTTCTGTTCTCACTCAGTGTGAAAATATCCCGGTAGTCAACATTGTCGAACCCTCGAAGTATTTTGAAAACTTCGATGAGCTGACCACGCAGTCTACGGGTTTCCAGCGAGAACAGATCTAATTTCCCTAGTCTATCCTCATAACTTTTATGTCGGATAGAGGGAATCAGTTTGGTTGCCCTAGCTTGTACGCGTTCCAACCTTGCGATGTCCTTTCGAAACGATGGACTCCAAAATTGTACGGCATACTCCAGGTGCGGCCGAACCAGGGAGTTGTACAGACAAAGTACTATCTCCCTGTTACGGTATCCAAACTGGCGCTTTATGTAGCCTAACATCCTGTGGGATTTTTTCTCTGCCTCGATGCACTGTTTCGAGAACTTGAGGTCGCTAGTGATAGTAACACCCACGTCCTTCTCAGTGTCACTCGATTCAAGAGCAGTGCCCTTAAGGATATAATGAGATTTGGGGTTTCTGTGGCCGATATGCATTAATTTGCATTTGTTCACGTTAAAAGACATTTGCCACGTGTCCGACCACTCCCCAATCTTCACAAGATCTTCCTGCAGGCGGGCAGTATTTCCATCCTTTGCAACGTTCATACCAAGCTTGGTATCGTCGGCAAATTTGGAAATCTTGGCAACCATGTCACCGTCCATGTCATTTACGTAGATGATGAATAGTAGTGGTCCCAGGACAGAACCTTGAGGCACCCCGCTAGTAACGGGCACCCACTCAGAAGCCTGTCCATTCACCACCACCCGTTGCCGTCTGCCACTTAGCCAGTTTTTAATCCAGCCAGCTACTTTTCCGTCTATGCCTAGCGCTCGCACTTTCCGGAAAATGCGGCGGTGTGGTACCTTATCAAAGGCTTACTGAAAGTCTAGGTAGACCACATCCACCGCCTTGTCCCGATCGTGCTCACTGAAAACGAAGTGGAAGAATTCCACAAGGTTCGTCAGGCATGTACGTTGCCTTCGGAAGCCGTGCTGGGAACTCCTCAGTAGCAGGTTTGACTCTAAATGCGACGTCATTTTGTCCACCATTATGCTTTCCATGAGTTTACCGACTATGGAAGTCAGACTGATAGGTCGGTAGTTTGACGGATGGCTGGAGTCTCCTTTCTTGAAGATCGGAGTCACCTCCGCCTCACGCCAGTCTCTAGGAACGCATCCGGTCCGGATTTACATGTTAAAGATAGCGCACAGATGTCGTGATACTTCATCGCACACTTCCTTCAACACCTTGGGTAGAAACCCGTTCCGTCCAGGGGACTTATTCGTCTTTAGGTCAGCGATCTTTTTCTTTATTTCTCCTTCGGTGAAGTCCATTGCCTCCAGCTTTTCCCCCAAGTAGGAATACGTGGGCTGGGGGATGGGACCACACTCTTTAGTAAACACTTAAGAGTAGTCATTGAGATGGTTAGCATTTTCTGCATCTGAGAGAGTTGATGCACCCTCCTCGTCCACTAAAGGCTCAATCCTACGATAGGTTGGTTTACGGCTATTTACATAGCCGAAGAACTCCTTGGGATTCTCCTTGCAGAGTCTCGCTACTCGGAGTTCCTCAGTACGCTTAGCCGCCCTTATGCTGGACTTTACTCTCCTGGCTAGCCTTCGGTACTCGTCAAAGGCATCCGAGATCTTCGATCGCCGGTACGCATTTCTCTTCTCCCTAAGCAGTTGGCCGATTTCTCGATTAAACCACTTTGATTGAACAGAAGACCGACGGAGGAATTTCAGAGGGATGCAACTAGATTGAAGACTCATAAACCTTTTTTTGAAATTGTTCCACGAATCCTCAACCTCTTCGCATACCGCTAGCCTTACATCAGTTAGCCCAGCACGAAGGCTTGCAAAGTCTGCTCTTCTCAAGTCAAGTTTCCTTGATTGACTGGCAACAGACCTTACCTTCTGGATATTGACGGTAAATCTAACTAGCTGGTGATCACTGCCACCGAGCTCTTCGCCTACAGAGACATCCTCAACGATATCATCCTCAGAGGTGAAGACCAAGTCGAGGATATTGTCTCCTCTCGTCGGTTCTCTGACCCATTGAGTGAGAAACTCGTTGTTGACGAGCTCCAGGAGTAGCGCGCTCTCGCCACAGGCTGCTCTGGTTTCCCAGTCAACTTGTCTGTTGAAGTCGCCCATAACGATGCACACTCTGCCTTGAACAAGCTCACCCAGCAACTAGTACAGCTCCCTGTCCTTCTCAACAGGTTGGGAAGGGGGTCTGTAAAGCACCAGGGTCCTGTATCTGACAGGACCTATCTCTTGGTCAACGCCTAGGAGCTCGTGATCAGATATAATGTTGGAGTTCGTAGATTTGATTGTATCCTTGACATACAACATTACACCGCCACCCTCTCTGTCTGGCCTATCTTTGTGGAAGAGTTTGTAGCCAGGAACCGTGAATTCGCCTTCAAAGTCTCGGTTTGAGGTTTTTATCCACGATTCTGTTATGGCTACCATTTCGGGTTCTTCCGTCGCTACGAGGCCACGGAGCTCAAGAAACTTGTTCCTGATTGACCTCGCATTGAACAGAAGAACTTTCAGGGAGTCCCCGACTGTAGGACTCCCTACGCTCTTCCGTTTCCCGGCTTGTTTGTTGGCGAGGCACCCCTTTTTGCGACCTCTGAGAAGGTCGTTCCTGAAGTGACACGAGCGTACTGGCGTACGTCCGCCCTCACTCTGGGCCGGATACTCCTTTCGGTCCTCTCTACGACATCCTGGATCATGTTCGACAGAAAGGCATTTCCTTTAAAGGAAAGATGTACCCCATCCCTTTGGTAGAGATCATTTCTACCATAAAAGGTGCGGTACGGGTCTACAAAAAAGACCCTCTCTGCCGTACACAAATCTGCCAGGCACCGGCTTAAAGAGACATTCATCGAGTGAGCGGTCCGTGTTGGACCTCTCCTCGGGAGCATCCCGACTACCACGCGCTTGCGGGTTTTCAGCCCACAGTCGTTCACGGCACCCATGACCGTGTGGAGGATTTTATCTGTAGGGCCTACCCTACCTCCTCTTAGGTAGAGGTCGTTTCCACTGACCATCAGAGCAACGACTGAGCTCTCAGAAATCTGTGATTTCTCAGCCTCTACTCTGATGTGGTGGTTACCACATCCTGGCAGGCAGCTTACCTTAACGCTTGTGCGAAGGCGGGCCGCTAGCAGGGGCTGGAGTTCCCGTGCCTGGGAATCACCCACAAGGATGACCCTGGCACATTTGCCTGCTGAGCTCGGAAATAGATAGATAGATGTGTGTGTGTGTGTGTGTGTGTGTGTGTGTGTGTGTAAATCAAATCCAGAACCAGTATTCGTAACATGTATGATTGGGAACATTTTTAAACATTAGCTATGTCCATCTTCAGCCTATAATGGAGAAAAACAATATGATTATAGAACAGGCAAGCTTAAAATGCATAAAGAAATATATATATATATATATATATATATATATATTAATGAATGACAATAAATTTAAAGTTTGGTAAATTTTAGAGAAAAGAATGCAAAAATTACAGAGATAACAATGCTTGATTACAAAGAAAACCCTGTAAGAATTACAAAAAAAAAGAAAACAAGGTAAGAATTAAAAATAAATAAAGACTTACCAACTTAAGAGAAGGACAAGAAACGAATGATTTAAAGGATGAAAAATTTAAACAGAGATAAACATGGAGAGTAATTTAAAATAACTGAAATCATGGGCAACCAACTAATAGAATAAGTAACCAATCGGGTCATTGTTAATAAATTTCAGGTAAAAAATAATTATAAATCAAACTAAAATTAAAAATATTTTAATTAAGAAATGTGGAGTGGTGTGGAAGACTGACTAGGTTTGAATTCTGAATTTAAGATTTAGATAAATAGTGATTCCAAAATGTTGAGGTCGACGGATTTATCCGCAGAAACCAAAACCTTGAAATTTGAAGGAGACAATGACAAGGTGCAAGAATCCCAATGATTCCTCATTGAGAACAATTCCGGTTTACGAGTAGCAATGGGTCTGTCTGTATAATGAGAAACTCCCTCATGCTTGCAGATCCTCAACTTCAATTGTAGCGTAGCTTTACCTATGTAACGAGTTTGGCAACTCGCGCACATAAATAGATAAACAAGCGAGGACCTGAGTAGCAAGGGTAATCTCTCATTATGAGACAAATAGTTTTTAAGAGAGACAGTAATAATCGGGATACAGTAAAATTTGATTTTCGGATAAACTTTAGATAATAATTGTTGTTATTATCTAAAGTTTATCCGCAAATCAAAGATATTAATTATATTCCATCAGGTTTCATATTTCTTGGAAACAAAAAAAAATCATTTGTGGTCTAATTTTACACGTATGTTCGTTTGTCAGTTCTGCTATTATTTATTTTGCCTGTGATGCTAATTGTAGGTGTTTATCGAATAGCATTCTAGGCTGAACAGAAACCCACAAGTGGAGCTCAGAACCAGGATCAGGCCAAAGACTTATAGACAAGAACAGTTAAGAATGTTTAGGAAGCTTTATGCTAATATTTTCACATATTTGGAAATGAATGATCTAAATCAAGCGGTTTAATTCGAAATATTTCTATCCAGGGTTTTGCAAAAGTTATGTTACACTCGAGGGTTTTTATTCTCTAGAGAAGTTTACGTGTGTGATACAAAATGTTCTGTTAAACAAACTTAAAGGTCTACTTTTCCAGCGTGTGTCATTAAAACGTCTTTTCAATTGTGTGCAGGCCACAACAAGTCCAACGTGGCTAAGCGGCTTAACGTCAACCAAATAACCGTCCACAGAGTCGCCGAGAGGCTCAAGAACGGGGAAGACATCAAAGATCGACCTTGTTTAGGCAGACCTCAAGTTGTCAACCGTTTGTCTGTGAAAAAGGTCTTCGATATTGTTCCGAAGCTCAAAATGACTGCGCTCGCGAGGAAGAAGAACATCTCGGTGGCTATGATGTCCAGGGTCGTCAAGAAGAAGGGCCGCATGAGCTTGAGGTGGGTGGAAAGCGCCTCTGCTCACTAACCGCACGCGAGAACAAAGTCGGGGGCGCTGTCTTCACCTTCTCAATGACATGAAGATTCATTGGCAATTGAATATTCATTTTTTCTTAGAAAAAAAAGTCACGGTGCATCCGGTCATCAACAAGCCGAACGATCGCTTGGTAAGCTTCGGCCAGGACGTCTCTGAGGTCCGCTACGTGGAAACGTCCAAGTACCTGGCTTCCGTGATGATGCTCGTCGTCGTGGCTTCGATTGGCATGAAGATGCCGCCGGTCTAGTTCGCAGCCGGTTCAGGTTCATCGCAGCCGACTACAGGGACATCTTAGCCAAGAAAGTCCTGTCCTGGATGAAAATGTCACGAAGAAGTCGGCTTAGTCTTTCAGCAGGACGTTTCCTCGGCACACACAGCCACGACCGTGCAAAAGTAGTTAGAGTAGAACATGAACTTCTGGTCGAAGGAATTTTGGCCGCCGCAGTCGCCCGACCTCAATCTCCTTGACTACAGCGTGGGGACGCATCTCTACGACAAGGCCTGCAAGGTCCGCCACAGCAACGTCGACTAGCTGAAGTCCTCCGTCAACCGCGTGTGGGGCAGCATGAAGAAGGACTTCGTCCACAACGTGCGCGCGGCCTTCAGGTCGCGCCTTGAGCGCGTGTTCGCCACCACATTGATTAATATTACAATTTAAATACATTTATATGTTAAAATAATAAAAACGTGTCTGACTGCAGTAAAACAATCACTGTGTCCTTTGTTGAGAGCGCCGCAACGAGTCTAACTACTTTTGCAATACTCGGTATTTCCTCCCAAAAATACTCTATAAATTGTCAAGAATACAAAGTTTGGCGTTAAAGGCTTTATTGAGCATAAGAAAAAAAATGCCTATATAGTGGTATTATTTTGCCTAGAAGCTCTACTCTACTATAAATTTAGAAAGGAAAAAAAGGAAAGAGAAAACCGAAAATGACGATTAACTAAAATTGATATTTTATTGGTGACAACAAATGAGTAGAATATATTTATATTTTAGTAAACAAAATAATCAAAATACGATTTTAAGGTTAAATGAAATGGAATATTTGAAACAGAAATAAGAATTGAAAGTAAGATAACAAAATGGTGATTTAGAAATTAACCAAAAATATATAGGGAAATTTAGAGATAAATATGGGCTTTTACGTTAATAACTGTTAATTAATCATTTTGTTAGAATTCACCAACAAAATTGAGCTTAAAGTGCGAGGATATATTCATGGGGCACACACTTTGGACAACTTTTCAATGCTAATTATGAGAGCACACGAGATCGAATCGAAAATAGCGGACGTCGGCTCCGCCTCAAAAGAGAAGAGAAAAATATTCAATACTTGGCATCAGCACTTGCCATTAATGTGATTCGAATTGGATCTCACGGTCGGTCATAATAGATGAAGAGAACCATATCGAAAATCCCCGCTGAGATGAAGGTTTGAGTAACGGTTGAATCTCGATATCAGGAAGAGCTATACCTTCTGGTCACTATGAAAACAATCGACCACAGTTAGAAGGTAACGGCAAACACGAGAATAAGGTAAATGACGCACTAGATCGCATCAAAACACGACGAAGGAAAAGGAAAAAGAACAAGGGAGGTGGGTGCGACTATGGACCTTGGCACACTGATAAGATAACCATAAGCAGGTCGATTTGGTAATATGGCGTTTATACCCGGCCACATGAAGCTATGTGCAATGAACTTGTAACTACCTCGAACACAAGGATGAGAAAACAGTGAACTTGGTTGAAAACATGCAAACGGTAGGAATTAGGAACGAGATGAATAAAACAGTCAGGTAAAGTAAAGTCCGCCTAGATAGGACTGTCAAGGCTTTGTTACAATTCAAATTTTCAAGCGATGAGCTGAAAAGAGTTACACAATGCTTGAAAATCCTATTTTGTACCAACGCTGGAATCGTATAATCAACGGGCAATGAACAAGAATCGTGTGTCCGAAAAGATATAATGAGAGAAAACGTTTCTGGCATAAAGTTTAAACAACCAGCAACATGGGGAATGTCGTTCGCAAGCTGCAGGATGAAATGCCAATGACGAGCATCAACAGCAGAGAGAATGCAAGAATTACCACGAGCAATAAGCGCGCCAACCAAGGGCTTGTGATTGGTAAAAATGGCAAATTTAGGACATTTTAAATAAATACGGAAGTAGCCGAATGCGAGGTAAATTTCAAGAAGTTCTCTAAGAAACGTATCAGGTTGTAACGAGAGTAATGTCCGATTTTCTAGTATAAAGTTTTAATAGTATTTATTAAAATAGTGTTCTTGTCAACGTTACGGTAATTCTAGAATGATTAATTTATACCTTTTCCTTTCAGGTTATAAAAGATCTTCTTCATAATCTAGTTCGGTATTCACCCCTATGTCCTCCCATCTAAAGATCACTTTTAGGCATGTTTTACTCTATGAATTATATAAATTTGTCAATGCAAATACAGCGTCAAAATCCATTCAGAGCACTTAGGGAAATGATGTAGTAAATTAAAACAAAATCTAGGAGGTGGTTTTCCCGTTTCTGAAGTGGGGATTTCAGTAAAAAAGAACGAAACAAAAGAAGGGCATCCAAAAGAACTTGTTTTCGAAGAGTCGAAAGCTGTTGTCACAGCGAATTCTGTTAAAACATCTATGGAACTCGTAAAACAATTTACAGTAACCCATATGGACTGTCCTACGCCAACCTAAAAGGTTTGGAAAGGTTCCAGTGATTGGAAGATGGGTCTCGCACGAACGGTCCACTGCGAATCTGCAATGTTGTGTTGTATGCTGTGCCATTTCTTTCACGACATCTTCAGGTACCATTTACGGACGGGTTTGTTACTGATGATGAGAAGTGGATCTTTTATCATAACGTTAAACAACGCCATTCTTGGATCAGTCGAGGAAGCAGAATTTCTCGACAATCGAAAGAAGGAATTCATCTAAAAAAATAGATCATGTTGAGTGTATGGTGGGATATTGAAGGAATTTTTCATTACAAATTGTTAGACAATAATTAAACAATTAATTTTAATGTCTACTGCAATCAACTTCCTTGTTTGAAAGTCGCTTTGTGCCAAAGGTGATGCTCCTTGGTCAACGAAAGGGTGCCTTCCTCCATCATGATAATGCCCATCCTCACAGCCCGAATAACCAAAGATCTCTTGGAGGAGCTAGGTTGGAAAATATTGCTTCATCCTCCATATTCTTCTGGCCTTGTTCTTTCTTATTATTACTTGTTTAGGGGGATTACAGAACCATTTAGATGGTCTTAGGTTGACACCAAGAGAAAAGGTTGTTAACGAGTTGGATTGATATTTTTCATCAAATTCTAAAGAATTTTACAAGCGTGGTATTTATAACCTTGTTGACAGATAGAATAGTCATAAGGTTTTTTTTCATTTTTAATATATACCATAAAATCGAACATTACTTTCTGGGGAATCAGAAAGAGGTGGAGAGAACATTGCGAGAGTTTGCCACTGGTCATCTATCTTCGCTCATACGCGAGCTAAAAACACGTCTGAGGCAAAACGTTAAGAGAGGGGTGGGTCACAGATAAGGATGGGCTAGATAGAACTGGAAATTCAGAAATAGATTTATTGTAGAATTGTACCATCCCGCAGACAACGACAGAGTTTCTTTAAGTAGAAAAGTTGGTAAAAATCTCGTATGGCGTGATACCGAAGGAACAAGTAGAAGTGTTAAGTATAAGATCATGCTATTCCAAATGAGAAAACACCTGATAAAAGTGAGAAAGATATTCCTGGCGGACAAAGACGCTATCAGGAGGTTGTCAATGGGGCAAAACATGAACAGAAGACCTCTCAAAATATGATTATTGAACCATTGGAAAGTTTTATTACTCTTAAGAAGGCTATAAGTCATTCAAAGCATCTCCTCATAGCCGAAAGTAATAAAATGACGGTTTGGGGACATCCTCGGTCTGAGCAAGAATTTGCTTAAAAGCTCGAACCAGATTAAGGCGAGAGAAAAAGGAACAACCGGAAAAATCGGATAGGCATTGTAATACATACCTACCAAGATAGTACAAGAGTTCAAAGGCATGTAATTGACAACAGCCTTGAAGTTACTACCAAGTGTAGACTTGGCACTATGTGGAGTGTATATGCCAAAAAAAGACGTTGACATACAGCCAATGATAGCGACTAGCAAAGAATTTAAACTCATATCGCATTGCAGCGTCTATCTGTATCTAAACGTCTAGGAAGAGCGAAAACAGAATCTCCTGGCGTCTCTATCTGGCGAACCAAACTGTATTTAATCGGTCTTTCGTTCGAGGGTGAAAAGGAAATGGCAGGAAACTTCTGCCAACGGTGCTAAAGGTGGAGTTGAAACGAAGGGAAAAGGAAGGACAGAAGAGAACATTGAAAATGAACCAAATTCAATAAGAGAAGTGGTGCGGTCGATAAGCTTTCGATTCCAAAAAATAACCTAGAGGTCGTGGACAAGTAAAAAATCGAGGCCCAAAATAGGACAGTCTACCTCGGCAATAACGAAGGTCTATCGAAAAACTCCAAGGAAGCAGAGAAAAACTTGTTGTGTATGGCCTTCCATAGGTCATCTGCTATATATAAATATAGAGAAAAAATGTATGGATAAAATAATAATTATGTTAAAGCAAAAAACATTAATAATCTAAAGCAAATTTGTACAGTGCTTGAATATTATCATAATATAATATCACATAAATTCGCGAATAGGTTTTGTTTGTTTGTTTTTTATTGTATTGTTGGAGAGCGGCAGAAACTGCAATATTTGATTTCTTCTAATTCGCTCCCGATTTAAAACAGAGTTTTATTTAAAATTGTGCTCTCTAATTATTGCCATTGCTGTATGTATCCATTTTGATTTCATTAGGATTTTTTAAGAAATGTAGATTTAGAAGCGATAGAAGGTAATTCAGATTGAAGTCTATTTGAAAGAATAATCGTCACATATAATTCTCCTCTTTCCTACCCCCAATCCAACCAAAATGACCCCACCTGATATTAGCTTTGAGTGGGACCCGAGGCCTGAGCAATATTTTTAATTGTGTTCATTCATGGATGGCTCTGTTTTTTTTGTCATTTTCGATCAATCACCTTAAGTTAAATAATATTTGGGAATTAATTTCCTGTATTTATCTTAAATTATTTCAAAACAATTAGTGAACAATAATTTGTTTCAGGAATAAAGTAAAATATTTATCTTAGTTTCACTCAACTTCATTCATTTCTCGATTGCCATTGCGTCGATTTACGTTCAATTTATATGAGAGCTTCAAATATCACATTTCGCTGCATTTTAGAATCGTATTCTGGGTATTTTGTTACTTGACATATAATTATATTTAACTCGTATTAAATATTTCTTCTATTTCCGTTCTTTGTGACGAGTGATTTAGGTCATGGATACCGACATTAGTTGTCGTCAATTTAGTATTATATTTGTTAATAGTAATTTTCGGATTCAATTTCTTGTTTTTGCTTTCGAAATTTATGGTGGTGTAGACTTTCTAGCCAAAGGATACTCCTCGATAAAATTGGTGCACTGATTTTCTCGTGTAAATTGATATTTCATTAATTTTAGAACATAATTTTCATCTGTCGAGTCTTCCATTATTTCCTCGCATTCTTCAGCTGGGAGACTGAAGTGCTCGGAATCCGCTGATATCTTCTTCATCATCTGTCTCTCTTAGAGTTTCATCTTTATTTCACCAACTTTAAATAACCGAAATGTTTTTTATCATTACCTTTCTTTTCATTTTTTCACCACAATGGAACTTGGAAAGTGTTACAAGTGAGGTTTTCCGTACATTTTCGTGGCTCATTCAAATTCTGCCCCAACCTCTACCACACTCTTGGCCTCCTAGGCCACGTATTCACCCACCAAAATGACATGCTCAATCTCAGGGTCGAGGATGTCCACCATACCGCGCCATTGCCTATCCGTGACATAAATACATCTTTCTCCGAAATGTCTCCTTATAAATCCTGTTATTCGTATGGGACCAAGCAATCGAATGGCTTGACTCATCGTAGATTCTTATGGACGCTCATGACCTTAGAGAGCACCATAAGGCCCTAACTTTTGCCCCTAATTATCTTTTCCGTTTTAAGGGGGCGTTGAGGGATTTTGGGAGTGCGGGGATGTTAGGTGAATTGAGAGCAGCATTCTTATCGGAATACGGCAGATCCGACGTGAAGAAATTACGCGAGCCCCTATCCACCTGAAGCATGAGAGACAAGCACCCCTCACGCTTCCTGGATCACGTGAAGAAGTTTGCTCAGGCTGTAGGTACACAGTATGAGCGATTTGAATCGCTCCTGAAGGATATCATCATGAGAACCATTTCCGAGTAAATTCGTCCCTTATTAACGATAGGTAAACCACCTACTTTGGGTGATATTGCCGAAATTGCCGATGGGTGTATAACAACCCTCATGTTTCCGGCGAGAACGTCTCCTTTGGTTCTGCCCCAACTATCGCTAAATATAATAATTGTTCGCATGCCTAGAACACGACGGAGCATCTCAGCAACTGTCCAATGTTAATAAAACAACGACCCTTCACTCGTCGGGCAGTAGCATGGAGATCTTAAATGGTTCCGTGACCTAAAGCTGTCGTAATGGGAAAACGGGAGCATCAGGACGGTCAGGCTAGGTATCGCGAGAAGCGCACTTCGTCCTTCCGAAATAAAAGCAACCAGAGAGGCTAATCCAGCACGAAAGTTTAGGTAAACCAGTGCCGGATTTATGAATAAGGTAAATAAGCTACAGCTTAGAGCCGCACAGTTCGGAAGGGCGTCAAGATCTCCAAACTGTAAATATTCTAGTATCCAATTTTCGTTTTTTGTGATTTATTTTTATTTAAACAAACATGCAAACTTTATAAAGAAAAGTGAAAAGTGTACATGACACGAAATTCCTAACTAAAATTTTAATGAATAAAATAGTTGCTGTCTTTCGTCAATTCGCTCAACTCTTTTATATATCGACCTCGATAAATAGTAAACAACAGTAAAGATCGGGAATTATAATCAGTAAATGTATTCTTTTGAAAATAATTTGCGTTTTACCTTAAATACCTTGTTATTTAATGATTAAAAGGGATATGTTTTCAACTTTTGTAAGACAATCTGGTTTAAATTCCTAATTTGTTTACAGGAGCCTCAAATCGTCGTATAACCTAGGACTAGGGCCTCATCAAGTCTTAATCCGGCACTGGGTAAGGCATTATGGTTATTTTCTTCTTCCGATTATAATCACCTTCCTCACTCTCTATCTTTATCGTCGACTCTATACTACTACCATACTACCATCAAAAATGCGGAAATAAAACTGTAAACAGACAAGCCGGTGTCTTCATCCTCGTTCTTCTCCGCCGGCATCGACATTTTCGTCACACTCTTCATCCTCTACTCAATCTTGGTCTTAGTTAAACTAGAAAGGAAAGCAGTTTATTAGTACCCATCATCCCCCATCACCTTTCCTTTCAGAGTGGTCCCCATATTCGTATTTATGACTTACATACTGTGTTTTATTAAGCCTTGGTAGATACTGGGGCTGACTAGTTTTCTTCCAGCCTCTCATGGAGACAAAACTTGCCTTCCATCGCATTTAGTTCTTCGCGCGTTAATTCTTATGACATTGGGACCCATAGAAGCTGTAAGCTTCAAGTAATTCCCGGCTTCCTTCAGTTTTCGATTGACCTTCGTTATTGCCAAGGTAGATTATCTTATTTCCCTGCTTCCTTCAGTTTTCGATTGACCTTCGTTAGTGCCAAGGTAGATTATCTTATTTCCCGGCTTCCTTCCGTTTTTGATTGACCTTCGTTAGTGACAAGGTAGACTGTCTTATATTGGACCTCGATTTTATTTGCGTTCACAACCTCTTGGTCGATTCTAGGAATCGCAATTTTGTCGACCGCACCACCTCTCTTACTGTATGTAGTTCATTTTTCCTTCTTAAAGTTTTCTCCTGTATGTCCGCCTTCCTTCGGCTCAACGCCTTCTATGTACAGTAATTCCTTGCCCTTTACCTTTCCCTTTTGATTAAAAGCTTATTAAACACAATAATTTTTGAAAGGGTAGAATGTAATCCCCCCCCCCTCAAATAGTTAGATATATTCAGCCCTTTTCCGTTCCTCAATACAATTAGAATAACCTCTAATAATTTTGGCTTAGAGTCAGACCCTAGGATTGAGCAGAATTTTCAATCGTGTCCATTCCTCCTTCGATGTTTACCTAATTAATATGTTATTTTTTTTTCATCAACATGAACAATTATTTCAAAAGAATTATTCTCTTGCATTTATCCTCTAATAATTATTCTTTCTCGGAATGAAATATTTATCTCTCTTAATTTTAGTTCCATTCATCTTCGTTCATTTCCCGCCATTCCGTTGATTTAAGTTCCTTTCATATAACTGTTTCACATATTCCATTCCGTTGTACCTTCGAGTCGTATTATGAGTAACTTAATATAATTATATGTTACTCATGTTGGATATCTCCACCTGTCTCCGTTTGTTGCCCCCATTTCATTTCGACAACAGAGGCTCTCGTTTGTTGCTGTCAATAAATTATCTATTTTGTTTATCTTTATATTCTGATTCTGTTTCTTGTTTTTACTTTATAAATTTACAGTAGTAGGTCGAGGTTCTATGGAAAACAAACTTCCCGCTTTGTAGTATTTCTCTTTCGTAAATAGGAAGATAAACTTCCCGTTTTGTAATATTTCTCTTTCGTAAATAGGAAGATAAACTTTCCGTTTTGTAGTATTTCTCTTTCGTAAATAGGAAGATAAACTTCCCGCTTTGTAGTATTTCTCTTTCGTAAATAGGAAGATAAACTTCCAGCTTAGTATTCTCTCTTTTATAAATGGAAAGTTAAACTTCCCAGTATTATATCTTGTAAATAAAGGAACGAAAATCCCTGTGTACTCGGTCGGTGAAGGAGCCTTTCAAAACCGTTGCCTCCTGTGCCGGGTAGTGAGGTAAAGGAAAAGTTGATGGACCTTTTGGAGCACAAATCGTGCGGGTCACAGAGAGCGACATTGTTCAGTCGATGCTACTTGGGAGCTTCTGTAATTCTCCTTGTAAGACCTCGTAGGGAAAAGTTCAGGCCATCGATTTCGCTTCCCAAAAGATTTACCTCCTTTGCCGAGAATACACATTCAGTATCGTGTGCTGGATCCGAGCTGATTGAGTACTTAAAAATTCGGAATTTTGAATTTGATGTAATAAGAATGAGAATGTGTGGTAGGTATATAAAGGTAAAAAAGATGATGACTTTTGCCTTGGTGTAGAGGGTATCTCTCAGGTATTTTCTCGTCATTTGATCTTCTTTTCATCCCATTTGGTCTCGTTGCGACTTTGTCCTTTTGGTTTGAATTTTTTTTAGTTTTGTTTTTATATATATATATATATATATATATATATATATATATATATATATATATATATATATATATATATATATATATATTAGTTAATTAAATAAATATATCGCTTTTCTCAGTCGTGGCATTCAAGCCTTTCAAGTCTTTTGTTTTGCTATATATATATATATATATATATATATATATATATATATATATATATATATACTTTCTTTGTTTTTTAATAATAATTTATATTTCTGCTTTTGCTGGCATTTAGGATTTCATTTTTCTTTTATTCATTTTGTTTGAGTTGTGGGCACTTCGCCTCTTTTTCTTTATTTTAATTAGCTGGTTATATTAATTGGTTTTATTAGTCTTGGTTAAATAAAGAGTCTAATTAGGTTTTCTCGGGAGCAGTTTCCTCCACTAAGGAATAGGGCTTGCCTGGTGGCGTGTCCCCTAACTGTTCTCGGAATATCTAAGTCGAATTTCATGTTCGGGAGTATTTCCTCTTCAATTTTGTCCTAGGTCTTACTCCCTAGCCTTTGGAGTTCCATATTCAGTGGATTTAGACCTGCTCTTGCGTGCAGATCTGTTTGTCGAATATGGTCATTCCTTCGTGCTTCAGCTATAAGCAGGGCTGCTTTGTTCTGTAATCTCTGCATTTGTCTGAAAGAAGTGGAACTCGCAGCCTGCATGACCACTGCCGAGTACACTAAGGTCGAACGCACCAGAGCAGTGTATAGCTTCTTAAGATTTTTGGAGATGAGGTTTTTAAATCTATACAGTTTTTCGAGTTGTATTTTGGCTAGGGAGATTCTATTGTTCATATGCGCTTTGTATCCTCTTGAGGTTAAACGCAGACCTAGGACTTTGTCTTTGTTTCCGTACAGGTACACTTCGCCGTTCTTTAAGACATCAACGCGTTTTTTTTGGGGGGGGGGCGGTTTACTGGAAGGATCTGGAAATTTCGGCGGTTGGTCTTGATTTTCCACTTCATTTCATATCGACTGATGTTTTCGATTTCGATGGCTGTCTGCCTTGCTTGAAATCCAGCATGTTTGTAGTTACTGGGAATGATCTGTGTGATATCATCTGCAAACTGCAGGTACATCACATCCTCCCCTTCTGGATCAGGTAAGTCCAGTGTGTGCACAAGGTACAGCTGCAGACTCAGACAGCCACCTTGTGGAACACCCGCCTCAAATTCGAACTTGGGCCTTCTGTAGTCCTCGATCGAAATTTGGGCTTTTCTATGTATAAAGTAGTCACAGAGGACCCTTTCCAGGATTGGTTTTAGCTGGAAGCCTAAAATCTTGTATTGTAGACCTCTAGCCAAACCTTATCGAAGGCCTTTGTACATCTCGCATCACCACGTCTACGTATTTCCTCTCAGCTTTACAGCGGGCGAGCTTTTCGGTGAGAAGGGCAAGGGCTGTGTCAGTCCCCCTTCTCTTGCAGAACCCGTGTTGCTGAGGGCTGTGAGCTTCCAGCTCGGAAATGAATGAAATGAAAAGAGAGGTGGGAGACAAAGAACAGCTCTTCCTACCCTCTCCCCGCGTCCCTTGGCGCTCGTGGAGCGGCCAAGGAAGGAGGGGGGGAGGCCCGGTACTCCTTTATAGACCCTTATAGTCACACTGTCTAGAGCCAAAGTAGGCTCCAAGCACTGTGAGTACGGCGGTTAGGAGTGAGAGGAAGAGGAGGAAGGTTTTAGGATGGGACAGCGAAGAAAATAGTAGGAGACAAAAGTGGACTTAGTTAGTCATGGGAACTACAGCTTAACGTGGAATCCGAACCACGATGTGTCACTTGTCTCTAGCTAGCTATTAGCTTGCAGTTTATAGTGACCCCTGGCCCACGTATCACTGTGAGTCTCGTGTGCGAATGTGATAGTAAAAAACGAATAGATGTTGAAGGCTTAAGGAAGAGGTTTGCAAAGAGATGCTAGTTGCCTGGAGGTCAGGCTTATCTCTGTCCATTTTAGGTAGTATAGCTAGCGTGATAAAGTTAGAAAGTACTAATGGTAATTATAAGATATTCAACCCGTTATTAGTAAATATTCTTACTAAAAACTGGTGTAGGTTTCTATCTCTCTATCTATTCTTTCGTATTCCTATCCTAGTTATAATTGATTATATGCTATTCTCTGATGTTGCTTCGGTTAATTAATTACTCTTAGTCGTCGTCGAGTATTAATCTCTTTCTCCATGTGTAGATTTCTTCTTCGTCTTCTTCTCCTCCCTCATCTATCCTTGGGAAACTTGGGAATAATCTGTATGATCTGCATCCTTTTCTTTGGGCAATTTGGTTGGTCAATTCAACTCCTACATCATTCTGTGTCTTTTATAAGACTTTCCTTGCTCTTTTTGCAATTATTCTGTTAAGTGGCTTTATCCTTGCCTCCCTGTGCAGGTCTCGTAGTCTTCTTCTTTCTTCTCTTCTGGTGTTTCTTATAAAATAAATAGCTTTGTTTTGGACTTTTTGGAGTCTTAATAGGTTACTTCTCGAGATCGGGTACATCGCGATGGTTGGATAAATAATCGCGGACTGTACTATGGCTTGATCAATTTTTCTCTTGTTTTTCATGCTTAGTTTAACTAACTTGTAAGGTAATGCCAGGCCGCCCTCCTCTCGATTTACCCTCTTAGTTACGTGTTTTTTATAACCTGATTTCGTAATGGTTAGTCCAAGCACCTTACATTCTTTGTCGTATCTGTAGCGCTGTCCTTCTACATATATATCTGAGATGCTCCTCCTGTACACGAGTATCATTTTAACTTTATCCCTATTGGTTTTATTTCTACATTTTCCTTCGTATCTACTAATGCTTCTAATCTCTTCTGCAGGCACCCTAGCTTGCATTGGGCCGTTCCTGTATGGGCAAACTATGATTTGAGTGACGTCGTTGGCAAATTGGATGTTTAAGCGGCCTTCATTTCTTGGTGGTGGTATATCTGCTGTGTAGATTGAATAGAGAGACGGACTCATAAATCCACCTTGGGGCAAACCCGCAGCGAGCTCGAATATTTCTCCCTGATGTCCATTACATAATCACATAAAATCCTTTCGATCTTGTTGTTCATTCCTAATCTGAGTATCTTGAGTTGTATATCCCTCTGCCATAGTTTATCAAATGCCTTGGACACGTCCCGGCATACGATGTCTATGCTCATTTTTTCTCTCTTTGCGTTCGCTATCTTTTCAAGGATGATTCCAAGGGCCATCTACGTGCTTCTGCTTTTCCTTAAGCCAAATTGGTAGCTGTTTCTTCGGCCATTATCATCGAGGAATTTGGACAGTCTGTTATTGATTATTTTTTTTCAATATCTTACCGATGAAACTAGCAGCAAGACGGGGCGGTAGTTACCCACTTGATCTGGGGGTTTTCCCGCCTTTTGTATGAATATCGCCTTCGCCACTTTCAGTTAATCAGGAAAGTATCCCGTGTTCAAACACGCATTGAAGACGTTTCACACTCCCTCCAGTATGTTCGGGGGTGCTTCGATGTAATTTAATCTGGTGAGTCTCGATCTGCCTGGGGCTTTCTTTCGGGAGTTCTGTATGGTTTCTTTTAATTCCTCAGATGTAATGATTGCGTCTATTCCTTCGTTGTTGTTTTTCTTTCCTCGACAAAGTGGAAGGGGTATGTCCTTTCGATCTCTCCATTGAGTTCGACCACGATCTGATGTTCGAATTCAACGTTAAATCACCCATCAAAATGATCGGTATCCTATAGTTGAAGAGTTTAGTAAAGTTTTATACCGGTAATTGAGGGCGCCTGGTTGGCTGGTATCCAGTTGCAACAATGATGTTGCTTAATTCCATTTTAATTTCTATAGCTAAATATGCATCCTCCAATCCTAGTATCGTTTTGTACTGCAATCCTTGCTTGACAGCTATTGCCGATCCGTCGTGTGTTTCTCCTGAAGGATTTGTGTTAATAATATTATAGTTCCATATCTTTAGTTTCTCGTTTTCTGTGTTTCTTCCGTGTTCTGAGATTAGTATAACATCTGGGTCAATCTTTCTGAATAAGTTTCCGTACATAATTTCCTTATCTTTCCATCCGCATGTGTGAATTTATAGTATTTTTAATTTCTTAATATCCATAAGCCAATTGTCCATTTCCATTCGTTTATTCGTTTTCAGTTTAGTTTGATCTATCCGTTAAGTTATTGGTGTTTATTCTTCTTTTTCTGGTTCTTCTTTCGTTTCTCCTGGGTTCCCCCTGTGCTGACTACATTCTAGGGTCCTTCTGGTAGTTCATCTCTGGGTAATGGACCCCCTTTACTTGCGGATTTAGATCTCTTAGTTCTCAGGGCTTTCCTGGGAGTAACCCGTGTGCACTCTTGCTCTGTGTCGTCGGAGGAATTTTCAGTCTCTGAATCCTTGCTGATTGTGTCCTCTTCTGATTCTTCTGCCTGTTGATTTCCTTTCAACTCTTCAATTAACTCATGTTTTGTCTTTTCTGAAAATGGCCGATGAGTCGACTTCTTTGGGAAATTTCATCGGTTCGAGCCCGTTTTCCTCTAACATGCTCTTGACTGCTATTGCATAACTTTCAGGGAGAGCTATGTTAATCACGTGGGCATGTAATATACAAGTAAGTATTTTTACGTTGAGAGTACCATCTAAATTTATTTGTGTTGCCGGTCCTTGTTTGTTACTTTTTGCCATTGATGAGTATGAGTTTTTATTCACGTTAGTGTTGTTTCTGTTTGACCTTTTCTTTTCTCTTTATAATTTCTCTTCTTTTGGGACAGATCATGGCCATAGTTCTGTGCCCTCCTTCGCAATCAATGCATCTTTTAGCCGTGTTGTTGCAGTAACGCCAAGAATGGCCTTCAGTTCCACATTCAGAACAGATTATTAGGGCTTTTGGGGGGCAATTTTGCGTCGTGTGTTCTTCCAACGCATAACATCTGAGGAATATCTGTATGC
Organism: Ceratothoa steindachneri; assembly: GCA_963969495.1. Lineage (NCBI taxonomy): Eukaryota > Metazoa > Arthropoda > Malacostraca > Isopoda > Cymothoidae > Ceratothoa > Ceratothoa steindachneri. The sequence goes on along the minus strand of OZ018328.1, from coordinate 23,504,250 downwards.
TTTGTATGTGGGTGGATGGGATTCTCATGTTGAAATCAAGAAGTTCCTGTTCTATGATCATTGAAGACATTTCGGTAGATTTACAAATGGCCTTGAAAACGTGAGTGTGAGCTTTAAATTTGATCACCTCTGCTTTTTTTTAGCCATTTTGTCTCTCCTGAAGTTACCTTATTTCTTGGCATGAGTGCTCTCCTACCCAGGATTAGATTTTTCGGCAGATGACACTTCTGTTAGCCTTGCTCTGTGGTGGTGCTCTAGCTTCCAAGTTCAACTTCCTTAGCGTAATGCTCCAGGCAGATGATAGTAGCTGCTCTACGTCTTTATTTTCTAAGCAAATAACTGTGAATCCAGATGGTGTGTGAATGCATTTGATTAGTGGTATCTCCAGATCTATAAATATGCATTGCACTACTTCTTGTTATGATCTTTTCCTTCTGTTGGGCATGAGTTTAAGGGGCAGCCTTTTGATGCCCGGTTGGTCTATCTTTCAGGGAGTCGTCCTCTCTCCGAGGAGAGGGGTTTTTCTGTCGATCTTCAGCTGTGGAGTCTTATCCAGTCTCCACTAGTGGGAGGAGCCCCTCTATCTGTCTTAGTACTATCTCGCCTACCTTCCAATTTTCGCACCCTCCTTGGTCAACCCTACCTATCTGGGCCTAGCCCTAACAGCGGTCCACAGTTGGGTTATGGCTCGTGACCGAGAATCGGTCCCCCTTTTCTGGCCTCTTAAGAGGGTCTCCTGCAGGGGTTCACTATACCTTACTACCAACTGCAACTCAGACCTTGCCGGTGACCAAGTTATG